>JAPDNY010000379.1:0-45423 GCA_029375565.1 Gekko gecko | reverse complement strand
TTGCTTCGTTCAGTTACGTATTGCTCAGTTCTCCTAGAGCCGTCCTCTCAAGGGCAGTTCCTCTCAGAACTCTCTCAGCCCAGCCTACCTCACAGGCTGTCTCTTGTGGGAAGGGAAAGGAGACTGTAAACCACTCTGAGACTCCGACAGAAGGGCGGGGTCTAAATCCAATCTCCTCCTCTTCTCTCTTCATCATAGTCAAGAGTCACATGACAGGAAGAGGTGGTTCCAGGGTGTCAACGGAAGGACGGTAGGCCACAGACCAAGGGATCCGGGAATAGGAAGCACAAGCTGCAGATTCAGGAAGCGTATGAGGAACAAGCCAAGGGTCAGAGTTGTGGAGGAACCTTCTCCACCACCGAGTGACTTCACCGTACTCTGCTCCCGGTGCTCCTCAGTTCGGGTGCTCAGAGAAGCAAGAGCTGCGGAGTACATTTCATCTGTCATACATTTGGGAAATGTGAGCCAGCGTGGCATCGTGGTTCAAGTGCGGTCATAGGATCGGCGAGACCCGGGTTCGAATTTCCGCTCTGCCACAGAAGCTCGGGCCAGTCACACACTCTCAGCCTAGCCTCTCTTACCGGGTTGTTGTGAGGACAGACGGGAGAAGAGGAGCATTTTGTGGGCCAGCTTGGTTCCCTGCTGGGTCGAACGGTGAAGTCAGGGTCTTTTGGGGGGAGCACACCGGAGCACAGCTCCGGCAGCTCAAGAGCCAAGCCCCGCCCCCAGCTGGCGTCCAGGGAATCTTTCAGGCAGCCGAATGTCAATTTCAGCTCCATTATATCCTATGGGCCATTGAAGTCAATGGTGAAAACATAGGGTCTATTCTGGGGGCTGGAGGAGGGGGTTTGAGGGAGAGGCTCCAAACTCACAGGGTAGCTGTTGGACCCTCTCCCCAATATACCCACCAAGTTTCAAGAACATTGGACCAGGGGGTCTAATTCTATGGGGCCCCAAACAGGTTGCCCCCATTCCCTCCATTGTTCTCTATGGTGGGAAAAGACCTCTGGGTGGAGTATAAGTGAACTGGGTGAATCATAAAGGAATACTGGTCCACACCAAACTTCTTTGCTCCTCCTGATGTACTTATTTAATCATTTCGGTCCCAGCGGTCCTCCGGGAAGTTTTAGAGGAATATATATGGTTCTTCTTTTGGCGGTGAAAAGCACCACGGAGTCGCTGCCGAATTATGGAGACCAGTGTTCCCTCTAAGCTGAGTTAGTGTGAGCTGGCCCACAGTTTTTTAGCCTCTGGCTCACGCATTTTTGTCTTATCTCGGAAAGGATGGCTCCGGTCCAGAGCACACTAATTTATGCGGTAGTCCAATCACCTGCCTGCTCACAACTTTAATGCTGGTAGCTCACAAAGCAGAATTTTTGCTCACGGAACTCCCACAGCTTAGAGGGAATATTGATGGTGACCCCATGAGGTTTTGAGGCATGAGACGTTCTGAGGTAGTTTGCCAGTTATCTGCCTCTGCGTCCCCGCCCTGGGCAATCCTTGGTCGTCTCCCATCCAGGAACTTACCAGGACTGGCCCTGCTTAGCTTCTGTGATCTTAGGAGATCAGGCTCGGCTGGGGCGTCCAGGTGAAGGCCAGAAACATTCAGAGGTGGTTTCCCGTTGCCCATCTCTGCATAGTAGCCCTTTACTTCCTCGGCGGTCTCCCATCCAAGTACTGACCAGTGCCCCCATTCCCTCCATTGTTCTCTATGGTGGGGGGTGACCTGTTTGGGGCCCCACAGAATTGGACCCCCTGGTCCAATGTTCTTGAAACTTGGTGGGTATCTTGGGGAGAGGCGCCATCAGCTACCCTGTGAGTTTGGAGCCTCTCCCTCAAACCCCCTCCCCTCCAGCCCCCAGAATAGACCCTATGTTTTCACCATTGACTTCAATGGCCCATAGGATATAATGGAGCTGAAATGGACATTCATCTGCCTGAAAGACTCCCAGAATGCTGGCTGGGGGCGGGGCTTGGCTCCTGAGTTCCCGGAGCTGTGCTCCGGTGCGCTCCCCCCAAAAGACCCCTGCTCCCATGCAAATACTAACCAGGACGGACCCTGCTTAGCTTTTGTGATCTGACAAGCTTGGGTTAGGCTGAGGCATGCAGGTCAGGGCCATTCTCCCTTTACTCAATTTTTATTTTCACAACAACCCTGTGAGGTAGATTGGGATGAGAAAGAATGACTGGCCTAGGGTTATTCAGTGACCTTCTTGATGGAGCAGGGATTTAAACCTGGGCCTCACAGATCAGGAGGAGGAGGAGATTGGCTTTGTACCCCGCCCTTCATTACCCAAAGGCATCTCAGAGCGGCTTACAATCTCCTTTCCCTTCTCCTCCCCACAACAGACACCCTGTGAAGTAGGTGGGGCTGAGAGAGCTCTGACGGAAACTGTTCTTGAGAGAACAGCTCTGAGGGAACTTGTGACTGACCCAAGGTCACCCCAGCAGCTGCATGACTGATGGCGTGGGGGAATGAAACCCGGTTCTCCTGATTAGAGTCCGCACTCCTAACCACTACACCAAACTGGTTTATAGTCCTATACCCTAACTACTACAGTTTGGTCTAGTGGTTAAGTGCGCGGACTCTTATCTGGGAGAACCGGGTTTGATTCCCCCACTCCTCCACTTGCACCTGCTGATGTGACCTTGGGTCAGTCACAAGCTCTGGCACAGCTGTTCTCTCAAGGACAGTTTCTGTCAGAAGTTCTCTCCGCCTCGCCTACCTCACAGGGTGTCTGTTGTGGGGAGGGGAATGGAAAGGAGTTTGTAAGCCGCTCTGAGACGCTTTGGGCAGTGAAGGGCAGGGGTATAAATCAAATCTCTTCTTCTTCTTCTTCTTCTTCTTCTTCTTCTTCTTCTTCTTCTTCTTCTTCTTCTTCTTCATCCCCCTGGCTCTTATTCTAATATTTCCCCCTCTTCTTCTGTTCTTCTGATATCTAAGAGAGATAAGGAAGTAGGTTTTAAGGCATTCCCCGCCTGCTAGTGTGTTGCATCCGTAAAGAGTGTCAGGTTATTATCTGGGAGCCCCGGATTCGAATCCCCCCTGGTGCCTCGGAAGCTCGCTGGGTGACCTTGGGCCAGTCACACTCTTCCAACCGAACCTCCCTCACGGGGTTGTCGCCGGGATAAAATGGAGCAGGGGAGAATAACGTAAGCGGCTTTGGGCGGGGTACTAATAAATTAAATCAGTACAGATAGATAGTGCAGCTGAAATAGCATGCAGGGCTTGGATGACTTCTGCTCCGACCTACGGGGCCCTTCGGATGAACATCCGCTCCGGAACCGACCACTTTAAGGACTCCAGCAAGGTTTCGTGGCTGATTTTTTTAACACTTTACATCCAGTCCTCACCTGTAAGACAGAGTGGCGGCCGTCTCCAAGAAGAACGAGACAGATCGGAGGAGGAGGAGGCGGGTGGCACCCACACCCCGCAGTTTCCAGGGCTACCGGTTCCGTGCTTTTGTTACCCCATTTGGTTTGTCCCTCAGCCATCAATCGCGTCTTCAGCGGCCTCTCAAGCCATCCATCAACGCGTTCCCCTGCCCGGGGCGATCTCGTAAAGCTTGACACGTCCGGGCCCCTTTATCCTTCCAGCCCCATCTGAGTCCGTGCGATAAGAGCAGATTTGGCTGGGAGGGAAGAGAACGGAGCGAGAACATTTGCGCTGCCCTCTCCTCCAGTGGCACAAAACAGAAAAGCATTAAATAAGAATATAAGAGAAGCCAGTGTTGGATCAGGCCAGTGGCCCCTCCAGTCCAACACTCGGTGTCACACAGTGGCCAAAAATACCAGGTGCCATCAGGAGGTCCAGCAGTGGGGCCAGGATACTAGAAGCCATCCCACTGTTGACCCCCCCAAGGACCAAGAATACAGAGCATCACTTGCCATAGACGTAAGAACATAAGAGAAGCCAATGTTGGATCAGGCCAACGGCCCATCCAGTCCAACACTCTGTGTCACACAGTGGCCAAAAATACCAGGTGCCATCAGGAAGTCCAGCTGTGGGGCCAGGACACTAGAAGCCCTCCCACTGCTGCCCCCCCAAGCACCAAGAATACAGAGCATCCCTTGCCCCAGACATAAGAATATAAGAGAAGCCAGTGTTGGATCAGGCCAATGGCCCATCCAGTCCAACACTCGGTGTCACACAGTGGCCAAAAATACCAGGTGCCATCAGGAGGTCCAGCAGTGGGGCCAGGATACTAGAAGCCATCCCACTGTTGACCCCCCCAAGGACCAAGAATACAGAGCATCCCTTGCCTTAGACGTAAGAACATAAGAGAAGCCAATGTTGGATCAGGCCAACGGCCCATCCAGTCCAACACTCTGTGTCACACAGTGGCCAAAAATACCAGGTGCCATCAGGAAGTCCAGCTGTGGGGCCAGGACACTAGAAGCCCTCCCACTGCTGCCCCCCCAAGCACCAAGAATACAGAGCATCCCTTGCCCTAGACGTAAGAACATAAGAGAAGCCAATGTTGGATCAGGCCAACGGCCCATCCAGTCCAACACTCTGTGTCACACAGTGGCCAAAAATACCAGGTGCCATCAGGAGGTCCAGCTGTGGGGCCAGGCCACTAGAAGCCCTCCCACTGTTGCCCCCCCCAAGCACCAAGAATACAGAGCATTTTCTGGAAGCATCTTTTGGGACACAGACTCCAAGGCAACATACTGCTTCTTGATTTGCATGTGATTGCGGATAGAGGCTAGGGGCCATCTCTTTTTAATTACATTAACCTCGGATTCATGCACAGGCAAACCGATACCATCTTTGGCCCAGAGGCTAGGGCTTTATCCATCACTCTGGAAGATTTTTGAGGTGACCCTGCTTTTCTGGAAACAGCTTCCACCAAAGTTACGTTCCCATTTGCAGGAAATACGGCAGAGTAGGGGTTTGTGACTCCGGTTTCGGGCATTCCCGGAGATTTGGGGGTGGAGCTAGGTGGTGGCTGGAGATGCCCCAGAATTACAGCCAATCTCCAGGTTTTGGAGATCTTGCATAGTACTTAGAATGTTGAGCCAGGGAGTCTTGGGTTCAAATCCTGGGTTCAAATCCTTCTCTGCCATGAACCTCGCTGGGTGGTCTTGGGGCCAGCCACACGTGTTTAGCCTAACCTACCTCATAGGGTGGTTGTGAGTATAAACCGGAGGGAGGAGAACCCAAGGAGTGTGTACCCCACCGTAAACTTTTTAGAGGGAGAATGGGATTTAAAAATATGTGCTAAATAAATCAAGCGCTGAATAATTATGACTCGGTGGTCTAGCTACATATGTATAAGGTGAGAAAGGGGAAAGGCAAGCACTCTCGATGGAAAGAATTTTTGGAACGATGAACGTCCACTGAGTTAACTTTGAGAAATAGTTTTGCTGCATCATAATCTCAGTTTGGGTGTTGTTACAATTTAATATTTTTTTTGGGGGGGGGGGGAGAGAACAGTATGTGGGAACAAAATTGGGAAAATTCAGACCTACCCCAGGGATCCTTCGTGACATGAGGAAACCGATCCAGGTCACTTCAGATTGTGGGTCACCTACACTCCCTCTAAGCTGCGGGGTCTTGTGAGCAAAAATTCTACGTTCTGAGCTCCTGGCATGAAAGTTCCGAGCAAGCAATTTGGTCGCTGCATGAATTAGTTTGCCCTGGAGCCCTCCTTTCTGAGCTGAGACAAAAATGTGTGAGCCGGAGGCTAAAAAACTGTGAGCTAGCTCACACTGACTCAACTTAGAGGGAACACTGCTGAGGTCACTAGAGTTGCCAACCTCCAGGTGGAGCCTGGAGATCCCCCAGACATACAACTTGAGCCCCAGACAACAGCAATCACCGTCCCTGTAGAAAATGGCTACTTTAGAGGATGGACTCTCCGGCATTACGTCCCAAAGAGGTCTCTCCCCTCCCCAAAACCTCCCTCCCTTCTGCAGGATCCACCCACCCCCAAATCTCCAGAATTTCCAGAGCTGGAGTTGGCAACGCTACCAGGTGTTATCCCCAGTGATTACCTCTTAGACATGAACACACGAAACTGCCTTACACTGAGTCAGACCCTTGGTCTATAGAAGTCGGTATTGTCTACTCAGACTGGCAGCGGCCCTCCAGGGTCTCAGGCTGAGGTCTTTCTAATCCCCTACTGCCTGGTCCTTTTTAACTGGAGATGCCGGGGACTGAACCTGGGACCTTCTGCCTGCCAAGCAAAGGCTCTACCACTGAGCTACAGCCCCACTTCATGGCTCTCCAGGGTCTCATGCAGAGGTCTTTCACATCCCCTACTGCCTGGTCCTTTTTAACTGGAGATGCCGGGGATTGAACCTGGGACCTTCTGCATGCCAAGCAGAGGCTCTACCACTGAGCTACAGCCCCACTTCATGACTCTCCAGTAGCTCAGGCTGAGGTCTTTCCCATCACCTCCTGCCTGGTCCTTTTTAACTGGAGATACCGGGAATTGAACTGGGACCTTCTCCATGCCAAGCAGGTGCTCTACCACTGAGCCACAGCCCCATTTCATGACTCTCCAGGGCCTCAAGCAGAGGTCTTTCCCATCACCTCCTGCCTGGTCCTTTTTAACTGGAGATGCCGGGGATTGAATCTGGGACCTTCTCCATGCCATGCAGGTGCTCTACCACTCAGCCACAGCCCCACTTCATGGCTCTCCAGGGCCTCACGCTCAGGTCTTTCACATCCCCTCCCATCTGTTAATTGGAGATGCTGGGGAATGAACCTCGGACCTTCTGCACGCCAAGCAGAGGCCCTACCATTGAGCCACGGCCCTTCCCACAGCGGAGCCAGCCTCTTCTTCTGAAAGCCCCTGTGGGATTTCCGACTCCCTTTGAGGCAAGTAACCCCCTTGCCCCCACTTAATCAGAAAAAGGCTGCCGAGGGGAACCAGAAGTCCCAAGTGAGACGCTGACACCACCGTGCTTGGCCAAGTCCCTTTTTCCCTGCCTCTCTCCTGTGCTACTGTGGCTCTGTGCCAGGGGCTTGGTGGGGCCCGAACGGAGTGTGTCTCGCCCTCCGTTTCCGAAGCTATTCTTTGGCATTTCCTTTTCTCGCTATTAATAGCTCCTGAGCCAGCCCAGTTTGTGTCAGTGAGGTGACCGGAAGGGAGAGGAAGTCCCCTCGATGGGAAATGAAGGGTCTCGGGCAAGGAGTGAACTTCGGGGCAGAACCCACTGAAGCTCCAGTGAAGGTGGAGGAGGAAGGGACGGGACAGGACGTCCCTTTCTTGGCTTTGTTGGCATTCTAACTGGCCAGAATGTCCCTAAATAGATTTTTTTTAAAGTCTGCCCTTATTCCTGCTAACCCGCCCTGGTCCTAGGCCGTATTTGGTGTCGTGGTTAAGAGCGGGGCAGACTCTAATCTGGAGAACCGGGTTTGATTCCCCACTTCTCCACGTGCAGCCAGCTGGGTGACCTTGCGTCAGTCACAAGCTCTCTCGGAGCTGTTCTCTCAAGAGCAGTTCTTGAAAGAGCTCTCTCAGCCCCACCTACCTCACAGGATGCCTGTTGTGGGGAGAGGAAGGAAAGGGGATTGTAAGCAGCTCTGAGACTCCGAGTGAAGGGCGGGGTATGAATCCAACTCCTCCTCCTTCTCCTCCTCTTCTTCCTCCTCCTCCTCCTCTTCCTTTCCCCCTCTTCCTCTTCTCCTGGCAAAATGCGCTCTCTGCTAGAAGAAATTGGCTTCTGTCATAGGTTTAGAATTGATTTATTTATTTCCTGCCTGTAGGAACCGGATTTGAATGTATTGCACTGCCCACTTTAAATGTTTTTTAAAAATTGGGTTTATTGTATTCTTTGATGGCCTTACTTTAAAATTGTGTTATCATTATTGCCATAAGCCGTCCTGAGCCCATTTGCGGGAAGGGGGGATGTAAATCGAAAGAATGGGCAAATAAATAAAGCATGCAAATGGCATGGATCTGTGCTAGGGTTGCTCACCTCAAGTCAAGTCAAGTCAGCCTTTATTGGCATAAAATCATCTGTACAATACTAGGATTAAAAACCAGTTAAAAGACCCGTATAAACCAGTTAAAACATACATATAAGTTGCTCCCCTACAATTAGATCAGTTCCCCTGGAGAAAATGGCCACTTTGGTGGGGGTTTTTTGTATGTGTGTGTGTGTTTTAATATTTTTATTGATTTTCTAAACTACAAACCTAAAGGAGAGGGGAAGTGGAAAACCTGTTGGAAAGAAAAAGAAAACAGAATAAGACTACGATCAAAATCCAGCAGTAAATTCATATATCAAGCCTACTCTTATGAGGAAAGGCTGAAAGAGTTGGGTGTGTTTAGCCTGGGAAAGAGAAGGCTTAGAGGGGACATGATGGCAGTCTTCAAGTATTTGAAGGGCTGTCCTGTAGGAGATGGAGCAGATCTGTTCTCTCTTGCTCCACATTGCAAGACTAGATCTAATGGGTGGAAATTACGACGGCTAGACATCAGGAGAAACTTCCTAACTGTCAGAGTGGTTAAGCAGTGGAACAGACTGCCTCGGGAGGGGATGGATGCTCCTTCACTGGACATTTTTAAGCAGAGGCTGGACGACTGTCAGAGACCCTAACTTAGTCAGCCAAACACCAGGTCTTGTTCATTGAAGCAAGAATAGCATTTTATTATAGAGCTGCAATAGTAGGTTACTGAAGCAGATACATTGTTCAGAATAACGTGGTTACAAAAAGCAAGCAGTTATACCAGAAAGGGGGTGAATGGGGACCCCCCCTTCCACCAATGAGTGCCTAGTATGCGAATGAGAACCGAAAGTTACTATACTAATGAAGTTCCCACCGCCCCCATTGTTCCCAGCCAAGCTGTAGCTTTGAAAGCGATAGGAAGCTCACAGCCTGTCTCCACCAAGGTCAGGGTGTTAAGTCTACCAGAGATAGAGCCTGCAGAGCTCGCCCTCCGCATTCCATTCGAACACTCCAGGTGCATAAATCAACACCCCACGATCCCAACCTCCCGCCCTACACACCACAATGCAACACAAGGCCCATCCTCCCACCCTACTCCATCCATCATGGCAGGACTACCTGACATGCAGCCCTCTCGAAAATAAATCTACCCCTTCGGTTTGTGGGGGTACAGCTTATGAAAAGCCCAGACCATCCTGGGGGCCAGAACATTTTCCGCCCGCACCCATTCCCTCTGTTCAGGCCCGAAATCAATCCATTCAACTAGATAAAACAAGCGATTACGAGAAATTTTAGAGTCCAGTATCTGTGAAACTTCATAGTGAGGTTCCCCCCCACCATCAGCGGAGGCGGGGCGGGCTGTCACGGTCTCCATTTGTTCTCCTCAGGCGCTCGGCGTAGAAGCCTTACAATGAAAGACAGGATGAACAGACTTTAGAGATTTAGGCAAGGCAAGTTCCACAGTCACATTGTTAATTACTCTCACAATCTCAAAAGGTCCAACAAATTTCCATCCGAGTTTGCGGCTCGGTTGAATACCACGTAAATTCTGCGTGGACAAATAAGCAAACTCCCCACACTTAGGAACCCAGGACAGGTTGCGTTTCTTGTCAGCCTGGGTCTTATAGGCCTCCTTTGCATCCTCCAGGGTCTTGGCTAAAGACGACCACGCCGCTTGCAGTTGTTTGCACCAATCACCAGCATCTCCCACCGGGAGGTCGGGAGAATTTAAAAATGGCAAAGGCGGGGCGTCATATCCATGGACCGCCTTAAAGGGAGACATACCAGTAGAAGAGTGCTGAGTATTATTGTAACAGAACTCAGCCAAAGGCAAAAGGGAGTGCCAATTGTCCTGCTGAAAGTTTGTAAAACACCTTAAGTACTGCTCAAGGGTTTGGTTCACACGTTCAGTCTGCCCATCAGTTTCTGGGTGGTACGCACTGCTAACCGCCCGCTCCACCCCAAGCAGTGACATCAGTTCACCCCAGAAATGAGAAACAAATTGTACCCCCCTATCCGAGATTACTTTAGCAGGTAAAGTGTGGAGTCTCACTACGTGTTGCAAGAACGCCGAGGCTAGTTTCTTGGCTGAGGGGATTGAGGTAAACGGAACGAAATGGGCTTGCTTGGTAAACAGATCCACAGCAATCCATATGACAGTATTCCCCCCACTGGGGGGCAAGTCAGTAATAAAGTCCATAGAGATCACTTCCCATGGACGAGCCGGCGTGGGGAGGGGTTGTAGAGCTCCTGGGGGTTTACCGGGTCTGGGCTTGCTCATCAAGCATGTTTGGCAAGCAGAAGTGAATAACGAAATGTCCTTTCGTAGTCCAGGCCACCAGAATTGTCTCTGCAAGAGCTGGAGGGATTTTACAAACCCCGTGTGCCCCGCCAGTTTCGAGCCGTGCGCCCAGCCCATCACCTCCCCCCGAAGGGAGCTGGGAACAAACAGTTTACCATTCTTCTTCCAGCAGCCATGCGCATCTTGAGTGACTCCTTCCTCCCCCCTTACCTCCTCCCTATCAGCGTCAGACATAGCTGTAGAGAATTTCGCTACCCAGTCATTAGAGGGAGGGGTCGGGGACGGAGGGGAACGTTTGGCTTGTTTCCGAGTGGTTACTGCTCCTCCCAACTGGGAAGGCGTGAAAACAGAGTCACGAATCTCCTCCCTCTTACTGTCATGCTGTGGGAGGCGTGACAGTGCGTCAGCAAGCGAGTTAGATTTCCCAGGGAAGTGGTGTAGAGTGAAATTGAACTTGGAGAAGAAATCAGCCCAACGCAGCTGTTTGGCGTTCAAGGAACGAGGGGAGCGGAGAAGCTCGAGGTTTTTATGATCAGTCCACACCTCGAAGGGAACCCGCGCCCCCTCAAGCCAATGGCGCCAGGTTGCCAACGCTAAGCGGATCGATCCCGCTTCTTTCTCCCACACCGACCAATTCCATTCAGTATCATTAAACTTTCTGGAAACATAGGCAAGGGGTGTAGTTTACCATCATCCCCCTCTTGGAGGATCGCCCCTCCCATAGCAACGTCAGAAGCGTCTACTTGCACAATGAATTTCTTAAGTTCATTTGGATGAGCCAACACAGGCTCCGACGTAAAAAGGGCTTTTAACTGGTCAAACGCACGTTGGCATTCCGGAGACCAGTCTAACTTGGCTCCGGGTCGAGTGCAGTCCGGTGACTTCCCTTTCATTTTAAGCAGATCAGTTAAGGGGAGAGCCACTTGAGCAAAGTTCGAGAGAAATGATCTGTAAAAGTTCGCGAATCCGAGGAACCCTTGGAGTTGCCTCCGAGTCTTGCGTGGCTCCCACCCCACCACATCTTTTATTTTGTCAGGGTCCATCTCAATCCCCCTTTGCGATATGCGGTAGCCCAGGAAAGGGATCTCTGACTTGTGAAATTCACATTTAGACAGCTTAGCAAAGAGCTTATGCTTGTGCAACGTTTGTAAAACTTCTCGCACCAGTTTCACATGGGATTTTAGGTCAGGGGAATACAGAAGTATGTCATCAAGGTAAACAAGGACCCCCTTGAATAAATACTTGTGGAGCACCTCATTGATTAAGTTCATGAAGACCCCCGGCGCTCCCTGAAGACCGAATGGCATGACTAAGTATTCAAATTGACCCAGGGGGTATTAAACGCCATTTTGAATTCATCCACCTCCCTTATTCGCACCCTGAAGTAGGCATCTCTGAGATCTAGCTTCGAGAATACCTTCCCCCCAGCCACCGCAGCCAACAAGTCTTTGATCAGGGGCATGGGATAAGCGTTCGTGTTGGAGACTGCATTCAAGCCTCGATAGTCAGTGCACAACCGCAACCCCCCGTCCTTCTTTTTCCGGAAAAGAACGGGAGCTGCGAACGGGGAGGAGGCAGGTCTTATAAACCCCCTGCTTAAGTTCTTGTCGATAAATTTCCTCAATTCTACCTTTTCCGAAGGGCTCATGGAATATAACTTCCCTTTAGGCAACTTTTAATTCGGCAAAATTTCAATAGCACAGTCAGAGTTCCTATGGGGGGGTAGTTCATCGGCTTCCTCTTCCCCAAAGACGGAAGCCAAATCGCGGTACTCTGATGGAATCATCTCTAGTTCTGCTTCCGCCACCCCCGCCGTCACCAAGGACACCCCCCCATCGGGACACCCCACTCCTGTTTCCACAGGTGGGACTGGCATTTCTTGGCAATGAAATTCACTTTCCCCTCCCCCCATAAGACGTGTGGATCATGATCGAAGAACCACGCGCTTCCGAGTACTAGGGGAAACCGGGCAGAAGGGGTAACGACGAAGGGCCTCTCCTCCCAGTGGTGCCCAATCCCCACACGCAAGGGAACAGTCTCATATTTGCAAGGCTCTTTCATTGTAGAGCCATCCATTTGCGTGAAAATCAGGGGATCGGTCAATTTAACTACCTTCGCCCCCAGTCCCGTTACCAGTGTGGGGTTGATGAGGTCTCTCCCACACCCAGAGTCAATGAGAGCTCGCACCCTCACATGGGTCAGTAGACCCGGGTCCATCAAAGTCACTGTGAGGAAGAAAAGAGAGGGAGGTCTGCTCACTGGGATCTGCGCTTGAGAGTCCGGGACCTGCTGTTCAGCGCTATTTACAGCAGGTCCATCTCGTTTCCCGGCTGCATGGTCTCGCCATCCGACGAATCCGATGCCTCACTGAGCGGCTTGGCTTGCAAGGCCCTCGCCCCTCTCGGTTTCGCCACTGGCTTTGGGGTGGAAGTGTCAAACTTCTTCTTGATTCCCTTGGCGGCTCCGGTCGATGCGGGGGAGCCTGGGCAGCTCGCCGCGAAGTGGCCCCCTTCCCCGCATTTCAGGCAGAGACCTTGCTTCATCCGAAGCTCTCTCGTGCCGTCCTTGGGTTTCGGGTTCGGTGGTGGGTTCTTCCCTCGCGGAGCCGGCGTAGGGCCCGACTGACCCCCTTTATTCATCGCTGCTGCATCATCCAGTTTGATGGTTTTCAAGCGGTTTTCCATGGTGATGGCAGCTTGTATCCAGCCTGTTAACGTGTCTGGATCTTGGGTCTTGGTGACTGAACGGCGAATCTCTGCGTTGAGTCCCAATTTGTAGTGGTCTGCTAGGACCCCGTCTTGCCACCCGCGAGTTTTGGCCGCACACCTGCGAAATTCAGCCGTGTAGTCTCTCACCGACTTGGCGCCTTGCTTGAGGGCACGTATGGCCGCTCTGGCCGTCTTATTGGCGTTCACATCTTCGAATTGTTCCTTCATGGCCCACATGAAAGTATCGATTTCCCTCAGCTCACGCCCGTCAGCCTGGTGGAGTCCCACATACCAGTCAGTCGCTGCATCTTTCAGGTGCGAGGCTATGACATCCACCATTCAGTCTTCGTGTTGAAACAGGTGGCCCCAGGTTTCGATGAATCTTTCGGCCCTCACCAGGAAGAAAGGAAACTTCTCGGGGTTCCCATCAAAATCCGCATCAAGGAGTTCCGCTGGTTTCGGTGGCAGGAACCCCCATGGTCGGGGGGTGGCTGCCCCGGCGGTCCCTGCGGTCCCGGCCCCGCGGGTTGAGCGGGGGGTTGGACCGGCACATTCTGTTGGTCCGGAACCGGCGCCTGTCGCTGGTCTTGAGGGGTTGGTCGGGTGGTTCCTCCCGCCGTTGCTGCTCTCGCTCCTCTCGGATGCCCTCCGCGATCATCTGGGGGATGCGGGCGAGGGATTCATCTAGGAGGCGAACCAGGCGATCTTGGCTCGGCTCACCACTCCACCTCCGTCTCACCACGGCGCTTTCCAGGTCCCCGGAGTCTCGGCAGGTGTCTTCCAGCCCCTCGGCCGTGGTCAGTCTGCGGACCGACCTCTCGGTGTGACTCGTTCGCACCGAAGCTCTCGGCATCGTAAACCACGTCTCATGGGTTTCTGCCAGGGGCTTCACCCAATCTCGTTTCTGCTTGATTCGGGTGGTTACCCCTCCGTAGGCTGCTCCATACGGATCTCCGTAGGGCCCTCCAAAGTCGTACTCCTGGCCCCGTGTCACCGGCACATACGTGCCAGGGGCTTCCGTGGGTACGGTTGTCACAGGAGGTTTCTTGTCCTCCTTCTTTTCGTCTTCGATCGGGAGAGTGTCTTCTTCACCGCCACTCATGTTGGAGCCGCGGGTTTCCGACCAGTCCCAAAAAATGAATGATTCTGAACAAACTGTCAGAGACCCTAACTTAGTCAGCCAAACACCAGGTCTTGTTCATTGAAGCAAGAATAGCATTTTATTATAGAGCTGCAATAGTAGGTTACTGAAGCAGATACATTGTTCAGAATAACGTGGTTACAAAAAGCAAGCAGTTATACCAGAAAGGGGGTGAATGGGGACCCCCCCTTCCACCAATGAGTGCCTAGTATGCGAATGAGAACTGAAAGTTACTATACTAATGAAGTTCCCACCGCCCCCATTGTTCCCAGCCAAGCTGTAGCTTTGAAAGCGATAGGAAGCTCACAGCCTGTCTCCACCAAGGTCAGGGTGTTAAGTCTACCAGAGATAGAGCCTGCAGAGCTCGCCCTCCGCATTCCATTCGAACACTCCAGGTGCATAAATCAACACCCCACGATCCCAACCTCCCGCCCTACACACCACAATGCAACACAAGGCCCATCCTCCCACCCTACTCCATCCATCATGGCAGGACTACCTGACAACGACCATCTTTCAGGGATGTTGTAGGCAGGGCTCTTTTGTAGAAAAAGCCCAGCAGGAACTCATTAGCACATTAGGCCACACCCCCGACAAGCACAGCTCATTAGCCTATTAGGCCACACTCCCATGTTACCGGAAGTGAGGTCATCCAGCCACACCCACCTTTTTGCTTCTTATTCTGTTTACCTTGTTTGTTGTCAAAACCCCAGGGCTTTTCTTGGAGCAGGAACTCCTTTACATGTTAGGCCACACACACCTAAATGCAGCAAATCCTGATTAATTCCTGCTGTTGGGTGTGGCCTGTTATGCTAATGAGTTCCTGCTGGGTGTGGCCAACTCGGGAGCCAGCTGGAACTCCGTTCCCGTGCGTTCCTGCCCCAAAATAGCCCTGGTTGTAGGTATGTAGGGCTATCTTTCGGCTGTGCTCCTGCAGAGTGCAGGGGTTGGACTAGATGACCTGCAAGGTCTCTTCCAACTCTTAACGTTCTATGATAATATAATATTAAATTCACTGGAAGAAGCATTAAAAAACTGAGATTTTAAAAACAAGGCTAATTTGAAGATGCGTTATAGCCTTCAATTTCTCCAGATGATCTTGCTCGCTTTTTCTTCTTGTATTTCAGTTTAATGTGAAGTGGTTTGGGAGCAGCCGCTCCTTTTCCGAATCCGAAGTCTCTGCAGTACTGGCCCCACTGCTTGACGCGTCTTCTGACTGGGGATCGTTCTCTTCCTCTTCTTCATTCTCATCCTCAATATCTTTCCCTTCTTTCTTCGGGTTTAAATGTTGGTTCAGGAATTTTCCAGCTTTTGGAACAGAGTCAGTCTTAAAACTTTTTATCCTTGTAGTTCAAAACCAGTCCTTCTGGGAATATCCATCTATATGTAGTTGAGTTGTTTTGTAGGAACTTTGTTAAGTCTTTATACTGTCGCCTTCGCTTCCGTATTTCAAGTGGAATGTCTTTTTAAGATTTTTACATTCCGGGTTCTTAACTTTCAAAGTCATCCCCGATGTAGCTTTCAGAACAATGTCTCTTGTAGATCCTTTTGCAAATTTCACGTAAATCTCACCAGGTAAATTACTTTTCTTTATGAAATCTGAGCAGGTACGATACGCCAGGTCCATGTCTTTTTGTAGAATGAGAAAATGGCCACTTTGGAAAGTGGACTGTGTAGCGTTATACCCCACTGAAGTCCTTCCCAGTTCCGCCCTCTCTAGAATCCACACACACACCCCAAATCTCCAGGCATTTCCCAACCTGGACCTGGCTTCTTTAATCGGGACCCATGGAGACCCAGCATGGTGTAGCAGTTCGAGTTTCAGGCTAGGATTGGAGAGACCCAGGTTCGAATCTCCGGTCGGCCATGGAAGCTTGCGTGGTGACCGTGGGCCACTCACACACTCTCAGTCTAACCAGCCCTCACAGGGTTGTTGCGAGGATAAATTGGAGGCGAGGAGAAGGATGTCAGCCAGTTTGGGTTCCCCAGTGGGGCGTGAGGTGTGGTATAAAGCAAGTCAATAAAAAACGGAGGTTCGGGTTCGAATCCCCACATCGACAGCTGAGGACACGGTAGCCAAGAGGGAGTAATACAGCGTTGTTCCGTCGGGTTGTTGGATAGTCACACAGGGCAGAGTAACGTTCACTAACTTACTACCGAGTAGCCCAGGGGGCCCCAACCTTTCTGAGCCTGGGGGCACGTTTGGAATTCTGACTCGGCGTGATGGATGCAGCCTCAAAATGGCTGTCACAGGAGGCGGAGCCAGCCGCAAAATTGCTGCCACCACTTACATTCAGTCCCTGTACTGTTCTGGGAGCTGCTGCCACAGTAACGTTTGTAAATATCTGCACAGCCAATCACATCTCCAACAGCCAATCAGAAGCCTTGCTGGGCAAAAGCCCCACCTGCCCCCCACACACACGTGGGGGCACCATGTTGAGGACCCCTAAACTCGCCACATGTAACCTTGCATTGGGTTCCATCACACAGAGTCAGTCCCACAGGTGACCCTGGGCCAGTCGCACCAGCTGGTTAGGAGCTTGGACTTTGCTCTGGGAGAGCCGGGTTTGATTCCCCACTCCTCCACTTGCAGCTGCTGGTGTGACCTTGGGTCAGTCATAAGTTCTTTCAGAGCTGTTCTCTCAAGGGCAGTCCTCGAAAGAGCTCTCTCAGCCCCACCTACCTCACAGGGGGTCTGTTGTAGGGAGGGGAAGGGAAAGGAGATTGGAAGCCGCTCTGAGACTCCTTCAAGTAGTGAAGGGCGGGGTATAAATCCAATCTCCTCCTCTAGTTTGGCATAGTTCTTAAGGGCACAGACTCTAATTTGGAAGATCTGGGTTTGATCCCCCACTTCTCCACATGCAGCTGCTGGTGTGACCTTGAGTCAGTCACAGGTTCTCTCAGAGCTGTCCTCTCACGAGCAGTTCTTTCATAGCTCCCTCAGCCCCACCTACCACAGGGTGTCTGTTGTGGGGAGGGGAAGGGAAAGGAGATTGTAAGCCGCTCTGAGACTCCTTTGGGTAGTGAAGGGCGGGGCATGAATCCAATCTCTTCTTCTTTTACCTCACAGGGTGTCTGTTGTGGGGAGGGGAAGGGAAAGGAGATTGTAAGCCGCTCTGAGACTCCTTTGGGTAGTGAAGGGCGGGGCATGAATCCAATCTCTTCTTCTTTTACCTCACAGGGTGTCTGTTGTGGGGAGGGGAAGGGAAAGGAGATTGTAAGCTGCTCTGAGACTCCTTTGGGTAGTGAAGGGCGGGGCATGAATCCAATCTCTTCTTCTTTTACCTCACAGGGTGTCTGTTGTGGGGAGAGGAAGGGAAAGGAGATTGTAAACCGCTCTGAGACTCCTTCAGGTAGTGAAGGGCAGGATATAAATCCAATCTCCTCCTCCTCTCAGTCTCATCTACCTCACAGGAGTGTTGTAGAAAGAACATAAGACTCTTTGGGTTCCGTCGGGCAGAGAGGCAAGATATAAATGAAGCAAAGAAAGAAAGCAATAAACTCTGGTTTGTGCCATGAATGTGTGAACAAAGAGCACCCCAAGAGTAAACGACTGTGGGTAAACTGGCGGACAACAGTGATCGGAAGAGGAATGCAGGGGCGGGGATGGAGTTGGGAACCAGGTAAAAGTTTCCACGACGTACCTCACTTTCTCTGTCTCTTTAGGGCACGCAGATGTCACCACCGTGTCAGCCACACCTACGAAAGACTCTTCCGCTGTGGGAACGACGGCTCCAAACATACCAAGTCCGAGAGGTGCAACAGTCAGCCCTCCATCCCCCGCCTCTGTCTCTGCCACACCGGCAAAGCAGACCACTCCGAGTGCCACAAATTCAACCCCCAAGCCTACCCAAAGCAGCATCTCAACCGGGGCGTCCGTACAGAAATCCACGTCAAAGGATGGGAGCACCGCGACCTTGAACGCGCCAGCGACGTCGCCCTCGGGAGCCAGCCCAGTGAAGGCCACGCCAACAGCTCTGGCTTCGACTGCTACGACCGCCACCAGCCCCAGAGCTCCCCCCAACAGGCGTAACTGCCCTGCCGCCAGTGCAAGCAACGAACCCCCCTGCAACAGCCGGCAGTGCATCAGGGACAACGCCCGCCGCCGGAACTTCGGCTAAGCCAGCAGCAAACACTTCTCCGGCCCAGAAGACACCTGAACGCTCCACAGGTATTCCTTGATGGAACATTTGGAAGCAGGGAGACTTGTAATGCTTGCGCCTCCGTTCCTGTCAGCCCCTATTGGGAGAATCCTAGATTCCGGCATGGTCTAGCGGTTAAAGTGTCGGACTAGGGTCTGGGATATCCAGGTTCGAAACCTCACTGGTGCCATGGAAGCCTGCAAGATGATCTCGGGCCAGTCCCACACTCTTAGCCAAACCTACCTTGCAGGGCTGTTGTGGGGATAAAATGGAGGAGAGGAGAATGAATGTCAGCTGCTTTGGGGTGAAAGGCAGGATATAAGTAAAGTAAATAAGTAAAGAATAAATTCCTACATAAGAACATAAGAACATAAGAGAAGCCAATGTTGAATCAGGCCAATGGCCCATCTAGTCCAACACTCTGTCACACAGCGGCCAAAATCTACCAGGTGCCCTCAGGAGGTCCAGCAGTGGGGCCAGGGCACCAGAAGCCCTCCCACTGCTGCCCCCTCCAGCACCAAGAATAGAGTGCATCACCTGCCCCAGACTGAGAGTTCTCATTCTATACCCTGTGGCTAATAGCCACTGGTGGACTTCTGCTCCATATGTTTATCTAATTTCCTCTTGAAACTGTCCATGCTTGCAGCTGCCACGACCTCCTGTGGCAGTGAATTCCATATGTTAATCACTCTTTGGGTGAAGAAGTATTTCCTTTTATCTGTTCTAACCCGACTGCTCAGCAATTTCATAGAGTGCCCACGAGTTCTTGTATTGTGAGAAAGGGAGAAAAGTACTTCTTTCTCAACCTGCTCAATCCCATTCATAATCTTATAAACCTCGATCATTCCTCCCCCCTCCCATACTGGAAGTTGGTTTTTATACCCTGCTTTTCACTACCCAAAGGAGTCTCTGAGCAGCTTACAGTCACCTTTCCTTTCCCCTTCTCCACAACAAACACCCTGTAAGGTAGGTGGGGCCGAGAGAGCTCTCTCGAAGACTGCCCTTGAGAGAACAGCTCTGAGAGAACTTGTCACTGACTCAAGGTCCCACCAGCAGCTGCAGGTGGAGGAGTGGGGAATCAAACCTGGTTCTCCCAGATTCGAGTCTGCACTCCTAATCACTACACCAAACTGGACCTCTTTGTTTCGTCCTGTACTAGTTAGGGGCCCCATACCTACCTTGCCCAGAGTCATGGAAACTAAAAGACATCAACAGCTGACGTTACATCTATATACCTAATTCCCAACATGCCCCCTCCGTGTGGATCTAAATCTGCACACAGGGCCGGCTCGCCCACTAGGCGAGCTAGGCGCTCGCCTAGGACACCGGCCCTGCAGGGGCGCCAAAATGCCCCCCCCCATGAAAAGCCCCCGGGGCCGGCAGCCCCGGCTTTCCTGGGTGCCTTGCAGCCGCCCCTGGGAGAGAAGGGGGGCTTCTAAGCCCACCCCTTCGCCAGCTCTCCCGGGTGCCTCACGGCTGTGAGACACCCTGGAGAGCCGCGCCGCCGCCGCCGCCCCTGGGAGGGAAGGGGGGGGCTTCTAAGCCCGCCCCTTCCCCGGCTCTCCCGGGTGCCTCACGGCTGTGAGACACCCTGGAGAGCCGCGCCGCCGCCGCCGCCCCTGGGAGGGAAGGGGGGGCTTCTAAGCCCGCCCCTTCCCCGGCTCTCCCGGGTGCCTCGCAGCTGTGAGGCACCCGAGAGAGCCGCACTGCTGCTGGAAGGGAAGGGGGCTTCTAAGCCCTCCCCTTCCTCGGCTCTCCCAGGCACTGGGTCATTTCCAGGCCCCACCGGGAGGTTGGCATCCCCGGGGGGGTGGGCGCCCAGGCTGTCCTGCCTAGGGTGCCCAGACACCTGGGGCCAGCCCTGTCTGCACATTGGGGGCATCTGAGGGGGCAGGGAGATTTTCCTGCACATTTGGGGCCATCTCCAGATGTGCAGAAAAATCTGAAAACTTGGAAAAAATATGCGGGGGGTATTTAAATCCCCCCAAAAGTAAAAGAGCATTCTCTGTGCAAGTGCAGGGAACACTTTGGGAACTCTGTGGCAGGCTGGCAGCTGGAAGCCGCTCAGGCCTTGCCGCAGGAATTGGGGGGGGGAGATTGGCGGCAGAGGAGGAGATCGCTGGAGCCGGGGGGGCGGAGGAGGAGATCAGCGGTGGTGGAGGAGATTGCCGGAGCCAGGGGGAGGAGCCCAGGGGAGGGGAGGAGATTAGAGGAGGAGGAGATCGGCGGAGCCGGGGGGGAGGAGATCGACAGAGCCGGGGGGAGGAGATCGGCGGTGGTGGCAGAGGAGATTGCCGAAGCCTGGGGGGGGGAACTTAACAGTGGCCCCTCTTCCTCCTCAGCCCAGAGGTGTGTCCCCCCCCCGGGCTCTGTCAATATTGTGGGTCCCTCTTCTTGTTCCATCTAATTTGCAAATCTGCTGATTTTTCACCTGATTAAGGTGTTTTCCGAGATATTGTCCATTGTATTTAAATTTGATCTGAATGTATTTTATGAGATGTCGTACACTGCCCTGAGCCGCAATGCTTTGGAGTAGGGCAGTCTAGAAATCGAAATAATAAATAAATAAATAAATAAATAATCTTTTTTGAAACCACGGTTTTTACAGATCTCTCCATACTAGAGTTGCCAGCTCTAGCTTGGGGAAATTCCTGGAGATTTCGGAGGCGGGGGGGGGGGTGGATAGAAAGGGCTGCCCTTTGTGAGAGCCAGCCTGGTGTCGTGAAAACCCTCTCCTCCACATGAAGCCAGCTGGGTGACATTGGGCCAGTTGCGGTTCTCTCAGAACCCTATCGGGCCCACCTACCTCACAGAGGTTTTCAGAGGTATACTGCCTCTGGCTGTGGAAGTTCCATTTTGCTGGAGCAAACAGCCATCTGTCCTTTTCCCGGAATTCGTCTAATCCTATCTTTAAAGCTTCCTAAGGCAGAAAACAAGGAGCTGTGGTGGCTCAAGTGGTTAAGACGCTGAACTGCAGGCTGTGGAAGGTCAGTCGTTCAGCGGTTCAAGACCCAAGAGTGCTGCATGACGGAGTGAGCTCCCGTCTCTAGTTCCAGCTCCTGCCAACCTAGCAGTTCGAAAGCAAGAAATTGCAAGTAGATAAATAGGTACCACTTCGGTGGGAAGGTCACAGCATTCCGTGCACCTTGGTGTTTAGTCATGCCGGCCACATGACCACGGGAACGTCTTCGGACAGCGCTGGCTCTTCGGCTTTGAAACGGAGATGAGCACCGTATCCCCGGAGTCGGATTCGACTGGCTTTTGAGCAAGGGAACCTTTACCTTTACCTAAGGCAGAAAACATCCTTATATGTCTTACAGCAGCAGATTCCACGAGTTAATTTTTCTCCCGGGACTTGGCCGCTCTTCCCCTCCCTGGTCTCCAGTGTCCTGCTAGATTAATTTTATTTGTTTTTTACAAAAAACAATTAGACAGATTTGTTGAACGGCCAAGTGGGTCTCATCCACCAGCAGTGTTCCCTCTAAGCTAAGTTAGTGTGAGCTAGTTCACAGCCTTTTAGCCTCCGGCTCGCACATTTTTGTCTCCGCTCAGGAAGGAGGGCTCCAGAGCAGACTAATTCATGCCGTGGCCAAATTGCTCGCTTCCTAGTTAAATATTTGGATGGGAGACCACCAAGGAAGTCCAGGGTAGTGACAAAGACACAGGCAGCGGTAAACTACCTCTGAGTGTCTCTTGCCAAGAGACGAGCCGGGGTGGCTTCCCATCGCCTTCCTCTGCGTGGCAGCCCTCAACTTCCTTGGTGGTCTCCACGCACCCAGGGACCAGCCAGAGCTGACCCTACTTTGCTTCCGAGAGATGACGAAATCGTGCCAGTCTGGGCTATCCAGGCCAGGTGGAAATCTGAGCCCCTCTAAACAAACGTGTGGCTGAAAGGCCGGGGGGTCCATGACTTCTTCATATCGATTTTCCCCCCCTTTCTGCTTCTCCCTCTTGTAAGAGAAACCAACGGCGAGCGCAGCCCCATCTCAAGGACCCGACACAACAAAGCAAGGAAGCGTCGCCGTCGGCCAGAACACCACCGCCACCACACACAGGCCGTCTCCAGGCAGTTCCGGGGGATCCGGGCCTCAAACCACACTCGCGGCAAGGCAGACTATGTCATCCAGCGTTACGCAGCCGACCACAAGCGCAAAACCCGCAGGAGCACCTGGGGCTACGGTCCATCAGTCAGCCGACCAGCCCACCCCCTCGAGCCCGGGGGTCGCGGTCATGACGACAGCGACCGAGGCCCGCCCACCGCAGGAAGGATCGCCCCCTGGTGGCCATGGCTATCACGCGGGGTTTCTGGCCCAGACCCAGGTAGAGCAAAGCAGTGGTTATTATTAAATGTTCATCTTTATATTATTATCAGTTATTTCAGCCCTCTGCTTTTGGTGCAAGGGGTTGGACGTTTTCAAGCGGAGGCTTGGCAACCATCTTTTGGGTATGTTGTAGATATGCAGGTATGTAGGGCTGTCTTTCAGCTGTACTCCTGCAGAGTCCAGGGGTTGGACTAGATGACCTGCAAGGTCCCTTCCAACTCTAACATTCTGTGATTCTATGAGATGACCCTGGAGGTCCCTTCCGACTCTATGCTTCTAAGATTTTCAGGGTATCAGCTTTCATGAGTCAAGGTTCATTGAGATTTCCCTTCCCATGAGGAAAAAAGGGAAAGGGGTGATTTCCAAGTTGAAAGCACCGGGGGGTGAGACGTTAGAAAACAGGGAAAGGACAGGATGGATTTGGTTGCATGTGGCGTTTTGTCGTCCAACGGGCAATCGGTTCTGTTTTCTGAACTTCTTTTTGCCTTTTCAGTTCCTGTGTGAGGAAAAGGTACCTCCAGCGCCCGAGAACGTCATTCTGACCCTCAGCCAGTCCATGCCGTGTGTAAGTACATCCCGAAGGGTGCCAGTTATTCTTAGAGGGGGGGGGGGTTGTACCACCTTTGTAAAACAGGAACAAAAAAAACCCCTTTGGTGTAGAGCCAGTTTGGTGTCGTGGTTTAAGTGCGCGGACTCTAATCTGGGAGAACCAGGTTTGATTCCCCCACTCCTCCACTCGCACCTGGCTGGATGACCTTGGGCAAGCCGTAGTTCTGTCAGAGCCGCCCTTGAAAAAGAGCCGTTTCTGTCAGAGCTCTCTCAGCCCCACCTGCCTCACAGGGTTGTGGGGAAGGGAAAGGAGTTTGTAAGCCGCTCTGAGACACCTTTGGGTAGCGAAGGGCGGGGTATAAATCCAATCTCCTCTCTTCTTCTTCTTCTAAATCAAACTTATGATCGTGACTTGGGGGCGGGTGTTGAGCCGCCACAGCGCTCCAGCAAGCGTACAAATCGCCTCGCCGTTGTTACCTCATTCCTCTTCCCAAGTTGCCCTCAGTCGTAACAGAGAGACCGTGACTCCTTCGGGACGGGCCAGGAGATTTTTGCTCCCACAGAAAGAGACGTCAACCAGAGTTCCCCTTGACCAAACCGCTGTGAGGTGATGACAGCGTGGTGGCAGTTTCTAGGCCTGTCGGTTGTTTAAAAGAGGCTCGTAAGCTGAGAGATAAGTTTTGCTGACTGAAACATGTGCCTTCTTGGACCGGCAAGGGACATTCAGGGGTGGTTTGCCGTTGCCTGCCTCGGCGTCGCGACCCTGGACTTCCTTGGCGCGTTCCCAGCCAAAGTACTAACTTGGGCCGACCCTGCATAGCTTCCTAGATCTGAAAAGATCACACTTGCCTGGAAGAGGAGGAGGAGGAGGAAGAGATTGGATTGATACCCCGCCCTTCACTCAGAGTCTCAGAGCAGCTTACAAACGCCTTTCCCTTCCCCTCCCCACAACAGTTCTCTCAGCCCCACTCTGTGAGGTAGGTGGGGCTGAGAGAACTTGTGACTGACCCAAGGTCAACCAGCTGGCTGCAGGTGGAGGAGTGGGGGGAATCGAACCCGATTCTCCAGATTAGAGCCCGCCGCTCTTAACCACTACATCATCCTCGGTGACCCGCTACTGCCACCCTCTGGCCCGTATGAGCAGTGCCGCAATCTTCTCAAATAATAGGAAAATCATTAGTTGCCGTAGATTTTCCGGGTTGGGTGGCCGTGGTCTTGGCCTTGTAGGACCTGACATTTCACCAGCGGCTGTGACTGGCATCCTCAGAGGTATCAAACAGAAAGACGGAGTGCTGTCTGGGTCAAGGCGAGCAGAAAGGTGAGCACCTTGGCACAGAGAGTACTCCCTCTTTCTGTGTTATACCTCTGAGGATGCCGGTCACAGTTCCTGGCGAAACGTCAGGTCCTACAATGCCAAGACCACGGCCACACAACCCGGAAAGTCTACGGCAGCTAATGAACTCCGGCCGTGAAAGCCTTCATGGAAACGTCTTCAGACAGTGCTGGCTCTTCGGCTTGGAAATGGAGATGAGCACCGCATCCCTAGAGTCAGATTCGACTGGCTTTCAAGCAAGGGAACCTTTACCTTTAACCCCTCCCAAGAACAGAATGGGGGAACGCAAGGGTCTCCAGCCTTTTTGAGCCTGAGGGCCTCTTTGAAATTCTGATACAGCGTGGTGGGCTGCCACAAAATGGCTGCCACCGGAGCTGGCCACAAAATGGCCACTGCGGCTTACCTTCAGTCACACGGTGAAGATCCCTGCGCTGTAGGGGCAGCCGCTGCCAGAGCAACGTTTTTTAAAAAAAATCTGCACAGCCAATCAAAACTCCAGTGCCCAATCAGAAGCCTTGCTGGGCAAAAGCTCTTCTAGCCCCACCCACTTGCTGAAAACACCTGGCGAGCACCAGGAAAGGTTGGCGCCCACGGGCACTCTGTTGGAGACCCTTGGGGTAACAGGTTCCAGGGGAGAATCAAGCTTGGGAGGATGAAGTTTCACATACCTTTCCCCACCGGCAAGTTCCCACCACCGTGAACACGTTTTCCCGAAAACTCATATCTTGTGAGCCTTCCTGGGGCAATGTTTATATGACCCTCGGATTACCTCAGAGGTGGGTTTTTTTGTTTGCTTTTTTTTCCTGGCGGGATTTTCTGCCCTTTCGCTTACAAAACCCGATCGAACCCTGGGAACTCTCCTCAGTCGGCGGCTCCGACCGGCACACAACCCGACTCCTGCGCGTGTTTTCCTCTCTCACTCTCCCCTCCCGAGTATATGTTTGGGGTCCACTTTGTTGATTCAAGTGCCATGACATCATTCTGGCGGGGATGTTAGTTTTAGATTCCCGCCCGGGTGGGAGCGAGATGAGCTCAGATTGTCAGGCCCTCTTAACCGGAGCCAAAGAATGTGGAAACCCTTGAAAGACCGACAGGGGGGCAAAGCGTGTTGGGAAAAGGCAGGGAAAGGGGAAACGAAGACAATAGACGGTCAATTCGCCGAGCAAAATTGGGCCTGGCCAGTCAGGCCGAGGGACACTCGAAGAGACCGAGGTTCGTAGGTTTTTCCTCCGTTTCCTTTCCCGTGCGTGGGAATTGGCTTTTGCCACAGTTCTCCCCCTCCAGACTTATAGAATCGTAGAATCATAGAATGTTAGAGTCGGAAGGGACCTTGCAGGTCATCTAGTCCAACCCCCTGCACTCTGCAGGAGCAGAGCCGAAAGAGAGCCCTATATACCTACAACATACCCGAAAGATGGTCATCCAGCCTCCGCTTGAAAATGTCCAGCGAAGGAGCATCCACCACCTCCCGAGGCAGTCTGTTCCACTGCTCAACCACTCTTACAGTTAGGAAGTTTCTCCTGATGTGTAGCCGGTAACGACTCCCTTGTAATTTCCACCCATTAGATCTAGTCTTGCAATTCAGAGCAAGAGAGAATAGATCTGCTCCATCTTCTACATGGCAGCCCTTCAAATACTTGAAGACTGCCATCGTGTCCCCTCTAAGCCTTCTCTTTCCCAGGCTAAACAGACCCAACTCTTTCAACCTTTCCTCATAAGTCTTGGATTCCAACCCTCTCACCATCCTGGTCGCCCTCTTCTGAACACGCTCTTTGGTTTCCCGAATCAGCTTTAGATACTGTCAATGCAAAAACAAAAGAAAAATCACAAAGAAGGCACCGGTGTGGTGGTTAGAGTATCAGGCTAGGATCTGGGAGGCCCAAGTTCTAATCCCCTTTTGTGTCGTGAAAGCTCGCTGGGTGACCTTAGGCCAGTCCCACACTTTCAGCCTAACCTACTTCACAGGGTTGTTGTGAGGATAAAAGAAAGGAGAGGAGAACAAGATAAGCCGTTTTGGGTCCCCGCTGGGGAGGAAAGCAGAGCGTTAATTAAAGGCCTTTGAGAGGGAAAAGGAGAAGGCCTGCCGTTCCAGGCAAATTCGTCTCAACTCCCACACATTATCCCCGTATGAGTTTCAACCCGAATTGTAAGCATGCTAGGACAAGTCGGATTTTGACCACAGGGTGTGGGTTGGAGCAACGGGACGGCGCTTAGAACCAGGTCTGCCCCCCACCCGTTCCCCCGATCTAGTCGACAGTCTAACAGTGTAGCGCCGCCTCCTATTTGTTGCCCAGAGAACAAGGCTTCCTGCCCCACCCCTATATCCTGTCCCCTCCTCCGCACCTCCGGAGCGAACCTTTCTGCCAATATTTAGACAAAACTGGGAGAGACCAGGGCTCCCTGGGGAGGAAAATTGGTTGGGAAGAGCTTGTTCTGCGTAAGTGCATTCAACTGGTGGACCACACCTCGCCGGGGTTTGGGTGGGAGAGGGCGAGGACTTTGCAGCCACAAATGATTGTGGGAAGGGACTTCGGCACAGGCCAAAACGCAGCGTAGAGCATATCTGGGCGGGGTGGGGTCTCCTCCTTATTAAAGACAAGACTTTCTCGTACCTGTCAAAAATGTTGGTGGAGTGGGATGCCCAGCCAGGACTTTGCCCACTCCCAACATTACCTAGACTCATGCGGTGGCTCAAGTGGTTAAGACGCTGAACTGCAGACCAGAAGGTTGGTAGTTTGGCAGTTCGAGACCCGAGTGCTGCATGACAGAGTAAGCTCCCGTCTCTGGTCCCAGCTCCTGCCAACCTAGGAGTTTGAAAGCAAGAAATTGCAAGTAGAAAAAATAGGTACCGCTTCGGTGGGAAGGTAACAGCGTTCCGTGCGCCTCGGCGTCTAGTCATGCCAGCCACATGACCACGGAAGTGTCTTTGGACAGCACTGGCTCATTGGCTTGGAAATGGAAATGAGCACCACATCTCTAGAGTCGGATTCGACCGGCTTTCGAGCAGGGGAAGCCTTTACCTAACATTACCCTTTCTGTGTATGTTTTGGCCCTGAATGTGAAGGTAATTCCTTCTTCTCAGGATTGAGAAATCCAGAACAGTGGTCACGGGGATCCTGTTTTCTTTGAGATCTAGAACAACATAAGAAGATATGCTGCCTGAGAGCCCGTGTGGTACAGTGGTTAGAGAGTTGGTCTAGGAGCTGGGAGTCCCAGGTTCGAATCCCTGTTCACTTACGAAGTTCTTTTGGTGGCCTCGGACCAGTGACTTTCTCTCAGCCCGGCTTGCGTCATTGGGTTGTTGAGAGGGTAAAACGGAGTGAGCCGCTTTCGAGGAAAGGTGGGTTAAAAAAATGGAATAAATCAATAAGGTTGGGGGCCAAGCCCAATCTCAGCACAAAGCAAACAAAACTGGACCACGGTATAGAAGATGAAACCTTTTTCGAAGATTGGAAAGACTTTCAAGAATACTTGTTGAAAAATTGGGATGTTAAACGTGGTTTGATTTGTTTTGATAGCTATTAAGGAGAAATTGAAAGAGATTTAGACTTTTGAATTGTTACCATTAGTAAGAGAAAATAAGTTTAGTAGTAAATGTAACTGAATAAGAGAGATATCAATGGGGTTGGAGCATTGCGGGAAGCCTTGTTTGGGGGGAGAGGGTGAAAGAAAATGGATATGTATTGGCTTGTTTAAATTGTATGAACATGAAATATATCCAATAATAAACTGTATTTACAAAAAAAAAAAAAACTGGACCACGGTGTAAACTTACAATACAGATAAAACACAGTGTAAACAGGTAAACAATAATACTTGTGTAAATCAATTTTTTCTAAATATCATTTCAAATAAATGTATCTATGCACAATAAATAGGCTGCGGTGGCTCAAGTGGTTAAGACGCTGAGCTGCAGACCGGAAGGTTGGTAGTTCAGCAGTTCGAGACCCGAGAGTGCCGCATGACGAAGTGAGCTCCCCTCTCTGGCCCCAGCTCCTGCCAACCTAGCAGCTCGAAACAAGAAATTGCAAGTAGATAAATAGGGATCACTTTGGTGGGTAGGTAACCGCATTCCATGCACCTTGGCGTCTAGTCATGCTGGCCACATGACCACGGAGAAGTCTTCGGACAGCGCTGGCTCTTCGGCTTGGAAACGGAGGTGAGCACCGTAACCCTAGAGATGTATTCGACTGGCTCTTTAGTAAGGGGAACCTTTACCTTTACCTGTGCACAATAAACAAAGTGATTTTAGACCACAGACTGATCTCGAAACCCGACAGCCAAAAAATTATTTAAAAAGTAAACAGCTTTTATTAAGCAATGTTGTAGGGGACAAAACAGGAACCCCTAGTGTGTGATGGAAAACGCCAACGTGTTTCTCTGCTGTTTTTACTAATTTTGGGGCTGTTGGGGTTTTGACATGAGTCGACACCGTTCTTTTAAATATAAGACTATTACACAGTTTGCGGTCTTAACTATTACACAGTTTGCGGCGTAAAACAACTCTGTTTACTGTGCATACATACATCTATTTGAAACGATGTTTAGGGGGAAAAAAATTGATTTACAGGAGTGTTATTGTTTAAACTGTTAACACTGTGCTCTTTCTGCGTGGCAACCAGTCTCCGCGCAGCCATAAAATCAGATACGATTCTGTGAAGTGAAGAACTGGTCGCTGTCCCCTGTCTCAGCCTCCGGACTTATGTGGCGAGAGAGTTAGATAGCTAGCTAGTCGGATTAAGCTTCCTTCCTGTGTTTACTCTTCTGCCGCGGTCCCTTTGAAGTAGACTGATCAGGGAAATTGCCTCTCCTTCCTTCTGTTCACTCTCTCCCACAGCTGCACACACCAAGAGGGAGGACGCGCTGTCTCCATCTTGGCACCACGACGCAGATGGGCCCTCTCACCGTCTGCATCCATCCTTAGCCAGTTAGACTAGGATACTATCCCTATCCTGGCCTATCTAGAATGAAGAAGAAGAAGAGAAGAAGAGATTGGATTTAGACCCTGCCCTTCACTCCCCAAAGGAGCCTCAGAGCGGCTTACAATCCCTTTCTCTTCCCCTCCCCACAACAGACAACCTGTGAGGTAGGCGGGGCTGAGAGAGCTCTTTCAAGGACTGCTTGCGAGAGAAGAAGAGGAGAAGAGAAGTGATTGGATTTATACCCTGCCCTTCACTACCCAAAGGAGTCTCAGAGTGGCTTACAAACTCCTTTCCCTTCCCCTCCCCTCCCCACAACAGACACCCTGTGAGGTAGGCGGGGCTGAGAGAGCTCTGACAGAAACTGCTCTTTTTCAGGAACAGCTATGCCAGAACTATGGCTTGCCTAAGGTCATCCAGCAGGTGCAAATGGAGGAATGGGGGAATCAAACCTGGTTCCCCCGGATTAGAGTCCGTGCACTTAACCACAACGCCAAACTGGCTACACCAAATGTAGTTCTGTAATAAATAGACTTCTTTTTTGTACTTTTGTATTTGTGTATGCGTGTCTGCGCTTGGAAGTCATGTCGACCTTTGGTGAGTGACCCCCTACTGGGGGCCAGGAGGATATTCAGAGAGGAGGCCGAATAAAGCCTGCTCCTGTCCTCCCGACTTGGTATTCCAAGGAAGTCTCCCATCCAAGTACTAACCACCGTCGGCCCTGCTTAGCTTCTGAGAGCCAGTCTGGTGTAGTGGTTAAGTGTGCGGACTCTAATCTGGGAGAACCAGGTTTGATTCCCCCACTCCTCCACTTGCACCTGCTGGATGACCTTGGGCAAGCCGTAGTTCTGATAAGAGCTGTCCATGAAAAAGAGCAGTTTCTGTCAGAGCTCTCTCAGCCCCACCGACCTCACAGGGTGTCTGTTGTGGGGAGGGGAAGGAAAGGAGTTTGTAAGCCACTCTGAGACTCCTTTGGGTAGTGAAGGGCAGGGTATAAATCCAATCTCTTCTTCTTCTTCTACCTCACAGGGTGTCTGTTGTGGGGAAGGGAAGGGAAAGGAGTTTGTAAGCCGCTCTGAGACTCCTTTGGGTAGTGAAGGGCGGGGTATACATCCAATCTCTTCTTCTTCTTCTTCTTCTACCTCACAGGGTGTCTGTTGTGGGGAAGGGAAGGGAAAGGAGTTTGTAAGCCGCTCTGAGACTCCTTTGGGTAGTGAAGGGCGGGGTATAAATCCAATCTCTTCTTCTTCTTCTTCTTCTACCTCACAGGGTGTCTGTTGTGGGGAAGGGGAAGGGAAAGGAGTTTGTAAGCCGCTCTGAGACTCCTTTGGGTAGTGAAGGGCGGGGTATAAATCCAATCTCTTCTTCTTTTACCTCACAGGGTGTCTGTTGTGGGGAGGGGAAGGGAAAGGAGTTTGTGAGCCGCTCTGAGACTCCCTTGGGTAGTGAAGGGCGGGGTATACATCCAATCTCTTCTTCTTTTACCTCACAGGGTGTCTGTTGTGGGGAGGGGAAGGGAAAAGGAGTTTGTGAGCCGCTCTGAGACTCCTTTGGGTAGTGAAGGGCGGGGTATACATCCAATCTCTTCTTCTTTTACCTCACAGGGTGTCTGTTGTGGGGAGGGAAGGGAAAAGGAGTTTGTGAGCCGCTCTGAGACTCCTTTGGGTAGTGAAGGGCGGGGTATACATCCAATCTCTTCTTCTCTCTACCTCACAGGGTGTCTGTTGTGGGGAGGGGAAGGGAAAAGGAGTTTGTGAGCCGCTCTGAGACTCCTTTGGGTAGTGAAGGGCGGGGTATACATCCAATCTCTTCTTCTTTTACCTCACAGGGTGTCTGTTGTGGGGAGGGGAAGGGAAAAGGAGTTTGTGAGCCGCTCTGAGACTCCTTTGGGTAGTGAAGGGCGGGGTATACATCCAATCTCTTCTTCTTTTACCTCACAGGGTGTCTGTTGTGGGGAGGGGAAGGGAAAAGGAGTTTGTGAGCCGCTCTGAGACTCCTTTGGGTAGTGAAGGGCGGGGTATACATCCAATCTCTTCTTCTTTTACCTCACAGGGTGTCTGTTGTGGGGAGGGGAAGGGAAAAGGAGTTTGTGAGCCGCTCTGAGACTCCTTTGGGTAGTGAAGGGCGGGGTATACATCCAATCTCTTCTTCTTTTACCTCACAGGGTGTCTGTTGTGGGGAGGGGAAGGGAAAAGGAGTTTGTGAGCCGCTCTGAGACTCCTTTGGGTAGTGAAGGGCGGGGTATACATCCAATCTCTTCTTCTTTTACCTCACAGGGTGTCTGTTGTGGGGAGGGGAAGGGAAAAGGAGTTTGTGAGCCGCTCTGAGACTCCTTTGGGTAGTGAAGGGCGGGGTATACATCCAATCTCTTCTTCTTTTACCTCACAGGGTGTCTGTTGTGGGGAGGGGAAGGGAAAAGGAGTTTGTGAGCCGCTCTGAGACTCCTTTGGGTAGTGAAGGGCGGGGTATACATCCAATCTCTTCTTCTTCTACCTCACAGGGTGTCTGTTGTGGGGAGGGGAAGGGAAAAGGAGTTTGTAAGCCGCTCTGAGACTCCCTTGGGTAGTGAAGGGCGGGGTATACATCCAATCTCTTCTTCTTCTCCTGAGATTTGACGAGATCGGGCTTGCTTGGGTTATCCAAGTCAGGGCCGTAATAAATAGGCTTTTATGAATCTGAAAGGTGGCTCTGTGTAACTTTTGCGACTCAGCTTGGGGACCTGGTGCAAAGACGTCCCTGCGTGTGTCGCTTTAACGCACTCTGCCGACCAAGCACTGGGAACTGGACCAACTACACCAACTCCCCCCACCCCAAAGTCATATTCTCATAAATCTCCCCATCCAATTCTCACGTGATATGAAAGCCACTGTGGATCGGCAGGAGAGTTTAAAGAACCCGAAGCTCGCTGGAAGCGCAGGACGTCCCTGTGCCGCCAGGAGAGAGACGGCACATCTGGTTGATTGTCCTCGGAGCCGGAGAGCGCCCACGCCTCCTCGCATGGTTCTTCTTTGTGGGGAATCCAGCCTCCCCCGTCCCACTCCATGCCAAATCCCTTTGGGACCCGCTATTCCTGTAACTCTACAAGCTGCAGCCTTGAGATAAAGCCTAGCGGGGCCGCCGGCATAAAGGGAGGCTAGCCAGCCTGACGTGTTCCAGGAGGGCTTTTTTAAAAAAAAGAAGAAGAAAGGATGACTTTTGGTCAGCGCACTGCTGTTTTATGGCTCATCCTCAAAGTCTGACCTCAGGCTATCGTTTATGGAACGTGAATCTTGTTTACTTTAACCCATCTGGAGCGGCGGTGCGATGTGCTGCAGATGTTTCTTGGACATGCTGGAGAGCAGATGGGGGTCACCTTCCGGATCGGGGGTCTCCCCTAGCTTTTTGAGCCTTCGGTCACCTCTGGAATTCTGATACCATGAGGCGGGCGCAGCTGCAAAATGGATGCCGCGGGAGGCAGAGCGAGCCACAAAATGGCGTCCCTTCGGTCACACAGCAAAGGTCCCCGTGCTGCGGTGGCAAAGCAACATTTTTAAAAAGTCGGCAGACCCAGTCGAATCCCCAGTGGCCAGTTGGAAGCCTTGCCGGATAAAAGCAAATTTATTTAAAATTTATTTTATTACACGATTACAAACGATTTAAAGAGAAAACCGATCTGCATCAACAGGATACCCCCCAAAAAATCAAAATAACACATTAAATAGATAAGAAAATGAAAGGGGGATAATAGCTGAGACGGAATATATTGTTTGGTAGTAATCTAATAACCTCGGCGTAGGAGCATAAAAGTCAACAACGAGGACATAAATGGCCAAGTACTAAAACGTTATCGTTATGTCAGAAACACTTCATGGGCGCCAGGAAAGGTATCAGTGGACATCATTGGCATCCGTGTAAAGAAATATTTCCTTTTGTGCATTCTGAGTTAGGGATGTTCATGGGGGGGGGAGAATTCGATATTTTTCAGGTTCAGGTAAACCAAAGTCGAAAAATATCAGTAGGTGCCAATATCCCTGAATCCCAGTATCGGTATGACACTGGGATTCGGGAAATATTCGACTGTGCCAAAAATATTCGGCTTGCCGGTAGTGTATGTCAGTTGAAAAACATAAGACATGAGAGAAGCCAATGTTGGATCAGGCCCATCCAGTCCAACACTCTGTCACACAGTGGCCAACAATACCAGGTGCCATCAGGAGGTGCAAAAACTGAAAAAAGGGGCGGGGGACTGAACCCAAGATATATCTGCAAACCAAGAGAGTCAAACTAACGCTATATAATATAAAAATACAAATGTTTATTCTGGTTTACAGACGTTGAAACATACTATGATTTTTAAAAAAGAGTCTAAATTTCAGACTTTTAAAAGCTTTTCTAATGCAAATACACTTGACGGGTAAACACTTTTTAACTTAGGACCAAACGCGTTTCGGCCCCTTTGATGGAGGCGACACGCATCCAGACCAATGAAATCTCTGATATCAGAATAATTTGAAAAATTGGCATGGCTATATTTATGGCCCAACACTTAAGCCAGTAGCACAATTATAAGCATATAAGGAAACAACATCTGATTATATATATATGTGTGTATACAAAAAACCTTTTATACATGTATTTGGATGTGTGTCAGCGTAATATAGAGAATAGTGACCACTGAGGGAGGCCCGAAGGGGCCAAAACGCGTTTGGTCCTAATTTAAAAAGAGTTTACCCGTCCAGTGTATTTGCACTAGAAAAGCTTTTAAAAGTCTAAAATTTAGACTCTTTCATCGATGCAACGAACATGAAATTGAGCAAACTTCAGCGGACAGCGGAAGACAGGAGGGACCTGGCGTGATCTGGTCCATGGGGTCGCGAAGAGTCGGACTCGACTGTGCGACTGAACAACAACAACAACAACAAATCATAGTATGTTTTAACATGTGTACACCTTAATAAACATTCGTATTTTTATATTATATAGTGCCATCAGGAGGTCCAGGACACTAGAAGCCCTCCCACTGTTGCCCCCCCCGAAGCACCAAGAATACCGAGCATCACTTGCCCCAGACCAAGAGTTCCTATCTATACTGTGTGGCCCTGAGCTTCCCTAGCCAGCCTGCCACTGCCGGCCAACTGGGGAAATGAAGGCAGATCTGGGAGGCATTTTGAAATGCCTCCCCAACTGGCCTACCAAAGTGGGCCAGCTGGGAAAGCAAAGTGAGAAAGGGTTTTAAAAGTCTGAATCCATTCTGTCGCCATTGTACCCTATGGAGCCATAGGATACCATGGAGAGATCACGCTGCCCCTGCAGCACGATTCAAGAAAGAAGAGAGTTTAAAGTTTAAACCCCTCTCTCTCTGGAGTGCGTGCCGCATCTGTGTCCCAGTCTCGCCATCGTACCCTATGGCCCCAGATTAGAGCATCCGATTCGGCTTTCGGCATGCCCGAATAATGCCGAATAGACATTATTCGGGGTTTTCTTTGGTTCGGCGGAACGAAACGCACATCCGTATTCTGAATCTACTGCTAATCAGCTTCATTTGGATGCCCTCAAGTTCTAGTATTTTGGAAGAGGGAACAGAAGTTTTCTTTCCCCACTCTCTCCCACAATAAGAGAGGAATCCACTCCGTTCATACCTGTTCTGCCTCCCTCGTTACGGCTGGCCGAAACGAAAGTCTGCACGGATGCAGCTGGAGTGTACATTGATCATCACCATCATCTTACAAAGATACATCTGCAATTCACAAGAACTTGGCTAGATTTTGAACTGAAGAAGAGTTTGTTTTATACCCTGCTCTTCACTACCTGATAGAGTCTCAAAGTGGCTTACAATCCCTTTCCCTCCCCCTCCCCACAACAGACACCCTGTGAGGTAGGTGGGGCTGAGAGAGCTCTTTGGAGAACTGTGATTAACCCAAGGTCACCCAGCTGGATTCCTGTGGAGGAGCGGGGAATCAAAGCCTGGTTCTCCAAATTAGAGTCCACCATCCTTAACCACTACACCACACTGCAGAACACCATCTGCCAGTCAAATATCTGACTGTGACCATTTATAAAATTATGCATGGGGTGGAGAGGGTTGACAAAGAGAAATTTTTGCCCCTCTCCCAAAAGCCTAGAACTCGAGGACATCCAATGACGCTGATGGGCAGTAGGCTCAGGATGGGCAAAGGAAATACTGCTTGACACAGCGAGTGATTAAAATGTGGAATTGGCTGCCAGAGGTTGTTGTGATGGCCACAGGGATAAACAGTTTTAAAAGGGGATTAGATAGATTAATGGAGGATGTCTGTCAATGGCTACTAGCCATGGTGACTGAGGAAACCTACACATTCAGAGGCACTAATCCTCTGAATCCCAGAGCCAGGAAGCAACATCAGGGGAAGGCCTTGGCCTCTCTACCCTGTTGTCGGTCCCCCAGAGGAACTGGTTGGCTGCTGTGTGAGACAGGGATGCTGGACTAGATGGACCCTCAGTGGTCTGATCCTGCAGGGCTCTTCTGATGGTCTTATGAAGGCCTCGATGCCCTGTTGTTGGCCCTCCAGAGGAACTGTTTGTCCACTGAGTGAGACAGAATGCTGGACTAGATGGACCACTGATCTGATCCAGCAGGACTCTTCTCATGTTCTTAAGAAGGCCTCGGCCTCTATGCCCTGTTGTTGTCCCGCCAGAGAAACTGGTTGGCCACTATGTGAGACAGGATGCTGGACTGGATGGACCACTGGTCTGATCCAGCAGGACTCTTCTCATGTTCTTAAGAAGGCCTTGGCCTCTATGCCCTGTTGTTGGCCCTCCATAGGAGCTGGTTTGGCCACTGTGTGAGACAGGGTGCTGGGTTAGGTGGACCAGTGGTTGGAGCCAGCAGGGCTCTTCTTATGTTCTTATGAAGGCCACAGCCTCTGTGCCCTGTTGTTGGCCCTCCAGAGGAGCTGGTTGGCCACTTTGTGAGGCAGGATGCTGGATTAGGTGGACCAGTGGTCTGATCAGCAGGGCTCTTCTGATGTTCTTAATTCAACAACAACAACTACTACTACTACTACTACTATTGTTATTATCGTTGTGTATAACAATTGAGGGAGAATAACAAAGAAAGACATTTCGAGGAGGAAAGAATAAAGTGGAAGAATATTCACAAATGCAGATATTCCGGCTCGGTTGTAGTAGAGCCAGCGTACCAGCAGCTTAAGGGAGGGTGAGGAGGGGAGAGAAAGAGCGGATACCCTTGGCAGCATTGTGGGAAGGAGTTCTGAGCAAGCCGCAAGACGGAATGGAAAGGATCTTTTTTTATATATAGTAGCCAGATTCCCCCCTCAGCAGTAGAGGGCAGTATAACCAGGAAGACTGAAGTTAAGAATATATCAAGAAGTCAGAAGGAAGGGAGGGAGATGGAAGACAGAGCTTTTCTCAGGTGACTGTAGCAGCTGTCTAAGCCAAGAGCTGCTACAGTCACCGTGGGGCTCCTACTGTGCGGAGCCCGCTGTGTGGATCAGCGCATGGCCACCATTTGAAAGGGATCATTGGCCCTTAATGCCGGGAGGGAGAAACTGTTCCAGGGTATCCCCTCGGGAGTCATAACGGCCCATCTGACAGCAGCAAACGAAGCCGTGCATTGATGACCCTTCCTCTTCCAACAGGAGAACTTGATCAAGAGCCCTCAGGGAGAACCGCTGCTGGACATGATCTGCAAAACCCTGAAGCCCAACTTCAACCCGAAGCCGAGACCACTGCCTGGTGAGGCTGGCCTCTGTCGCGGGCAATCCCAACGCCATGGCGATCGTCAATGTCTCCGTGCAGAGTAAGTCCCACGTCCCGTCCTGGATGGCCCCGAGCACTGGAGCCGAGGTCTTCTCATCTGGGCCCAGCCGTCGCTTGTGTGAATCTTCCTAGAGCCACCCCCACAAAGAGTTATCAGGATTATGGAGTCCTCATAGGCACCAGGGAGGGGCTGTGGCTCAGTGGAAGAGCATCGGTTTCTCATGCAGAAGGTCCCAGGTTCAGTCCCCAGCATCTCCAGTTAAAAGGACTAGGCAGGAGGTGATGTGAAAAGACCTCAGCCTGAGACCCTGGAGAGCCATGAAGTAGGGCTGTGGCTCAGTGGCAGAGCCTCTGCTTGGCATGCAGAAGGTCCCAGGTTCAATCCCCGGCATCTCCAGTTAAAAAGAACCAGGCAATGGGTGATGTGGAAGACTTTGGCCTGAGACCCTGGAGAGCTGCTACCGGGAAGAGTAGACGATATGGACCTTGATGGACCAAGGGTCTGATTCAGTAGAAGGCAGCTACTTGTAACAGTTCTGTTCAGGTCAGGGCTCATGGCTCAGGGGCAGAGCATCTGCTTGGCATGCGGAAGGTCCCAGGTTCAATCCCCGGCATTTCCAGCTAAAAGGTCCAAATCATAGGTGATGTGAAAGACCTCCACCTGAGACCCTGGGGAGTCTGAGTAAACGATACTGACCTTGATGGACCAAGTCTGATTCAGTATAAGACAGCTTCATGTGTGTTTCATGTTTGATTCCCCGCCATCCTGGCAGCCTTGGTAATGCCCCAATAAGCTTCTGGATGGCCCCTCAGGGCTGCCCATCAAGAGGTGCCAGAACTATAATCAGGATACCACCTGCTCAGTGATGGAGCAGAGGTCCATGGCTTCTGTTACGTTCTTATGTCTGGGGCAGGGATGCTCTGTGTTCTTGGTGCTTGGGGGGAACAGTGGGAGGGCTTCTGGAGTTCTGGCCCCACTGGTGGACCTCCTGATGGCCCCTGGGTTCTGACCATGGTGTGATACAGAGTTTTGGACTGGAGGGGCCATTGGCCTGATCCAACACGGCTTCTCTGACATTCTGATGTCTAGGGCAGTGATGCTCTGTCTTCTTGGAGCCTGGGGGACCACAGTGGGAGGGCTTCTGAAGTTCTGGCCCTGCTGGTGGACCTCATGAGGGCACCTGAGCTTTGGCCACTTTGTGACACAGAGTGTTGGACTGGATGGGACATTGGCCTGATCCAACATGGCTTCTCTTATGTTCTTACATCCAGGGCAGTGATGCTCTGTATTCTTGGTGCTTTGGGGATGACAGTGGGAGGGCTTCTGGAGTTCTGGCCCTGCTGGTGGACCTCCTGAGGGCACCTGAGTTTTGGTCACTATGTAACACAGAGTGTTGAACCGGATGGACCATTGGCCGATCCAACAGGGCTTCTCTTACGTTCTCCCTGTTGGATTCCCTGTAGACCCTGTTAGTGTTTAGGGTGCTTACAGCCAAAGAGTTCCTCTGGAGGGCCGACAACAGGGCATGGAGGCCGAAGCCTTCCCCTGATGTTGCCTTCCGACACTTGGATTCAGTGGTTGACTGCCTCTGAACATGAAGGTTCCCTTATAGTCACCAGGACAAGTAGCCACAGATAGATTTTTCTGTAAAATGAAAAATAGATGAGGGCGGCGGCCTTCTTTTCTGCCAAAAAATTGGAACGGGTAATGGAAAAAACAGAGTAAGGGAAGACCCCAACCTACGGCTCAAGCGTGACCCAAATTTAGTCAACAGTATGAGGAAACAAGGAGCTGCGGTGGCTCCAGTGGTTAAGACGCTGAACTGCAGGCTGTGGAAGGTCAGTCGTTCAGCAGTTCGAGACCCGAGAGTGCCGCGTGACGGAGTGAGCTCCCGTCTCTAGTTCCAGCTCCTGCCAACCTAGCCGTTCGAAAGCAAGAAATTGCAAGTAGATAAAGAGGGACCACTTCAGCGTTCCGTGCACCTTGGTGTTTAGTCATGCCGGCCATATGACCACGGAAACGTCTTCGGACAGCGCTGGCTCTTCGGCTTTGAAACGTAGATGAGCACCGCAGCTCTAGAGTCGGATTCGACTGGCTTTCGAGCAAGGGAACCTTTATGAGGAAACATGTGCCAGTTCTGCACGCTTCTCTGTGTCTTCTTAGGGAGTCCTTTTCTAAAGCATGATGTGTACTTCCCGTGTGTTTCTGCAGCACAGTGACCTTCTCTCCCTCACCCCTTCCCTCTTCCTTCTTTCCACTAGTAAATTCAGTGGCCGTTGAGCTGTTTGAATCTCTGAAAATCAAGGAAGGCGAATTAAAGAAGGTAAGAGGAGAGAATGCTTGTCTGATCTCAGCTCTTGAAAACATCTAAACCAGGGGTCTCCAACACAGCGCCTGTGGGCACCGCGGTGACCACCAAAACCTTTCCAGACACCTGCCAGGTGTTTTTAGAACATGCGTGGGCCTTTTGCCCAGGAAGCTCACTGGAGCTGATTGGCTGTGCAGGTTTTTAAACACGTTGCTTTAGCAGCAGCCGCCCTCACAGCACAAGGATCTCCATTGTGTGATCGAAGGTAAGCTGGGGTAGCCATTTTGTGGCTGGCTCTGCCTCCTGCGGCGGCCATTTTGTGGCAGCCGTTTCGGGGCTGCGTCCACCGTGATGTGCCAGAATTCCGTAGGTTCAAAAAGGTTGGGGACCTCTGATCTAGACAGTGTGGGTATCCGTGAATCCCTTCCTTTCCTCACACTGACGCTGAAATCACCTCAGCTCCACATCTTCCTCCACAAGCCATGAAGAAAGGTTGTCCAACACTGGACTCCTCATGGCCCGTTGCCACCGCCTCACCCACAATGTTCAGAGGTACCCAAAGGATCAGTACCTTTTTCAGAGCCCCATATCCCTGAAGTGTGCTCTTGATGGCCATACGGGAAGTCGTGACCGCCACATCCCCACAGCGACCGTGAGCCGTGCTCCAGCGTTGAGTGGGCAAAAGGTCTTGGTGTTGACCTTTGAGGCCCTGAGTGGTCAGGGACCCACATACCTTGGGACCACCTCTCTCAATTTGTCCCTGGAAAAGCGTCACACCCCAGCAAAAAGAGCCTTCTTGTGGTCCCCGGCCCTTTTCAGCCCTGGCCTCTGCCTGGTGAAACTCTCTGCCAGAGAATATCCATTCCCCATGGGATCTGTGACCTTTCTGTAGGGCCTGCAAGGCAGAGATGTTCCACCAGGCATTCAGTTGAGGAGAGCGACGGTTGGCCCTCTCATACCCTCCTATCCTGTCCTTATATATATTTGAATTTTGGTTCCACAGCATTCTATGCTTGCCATAATTGATTCGGCTCAAGAACTGGCAGTCAGAAGACACTGGCCAGGGCTGACTGGCTGCTTCGCAAAGTCCCGCCCACGTCAGCCCCGGTCAGTGTTTTCAGCTCAGTCTGCTCCAGTCCTCCGACAGGGAGAGGACCGTCTGGAATGTGAGCGCAGGGACAGGCCCTCAAGCCTGAGGCAAGTGAGAGAAGCCCTTTTCTGCCTCCCCACACCATCCCCTGGGCCTTCTATGAGGGGACTAGGCCCAGAGAAGGCCTTTTCCGTCCCCCACACTCCATCCCCTGAGCCTTCTGTGGGGCACTAGGCCCAGAGAAGGCCTTTTCCGTCCCCCACACTCCATCCCCTGAGCCTTCTGTGGGGCACTAGGCCCAGAGAAGGCCCTTTTCCGCCCCCACACGCCATCCCCTGGGCCTTCTATGGGGGCACTAGGCCCAGAGAAGGCCTTTTCCGTCCCCCACACGCCAGCCTTCTATAGGGCACTAGGCCCAGAGAAGCCCTTTTCCGTCCCCCACACGCCATCCCCTGGGCCTTCTATGAGGCACCAGGCCCAGATAAGCCCTTTTCTGTCCCCCACATGGCATCCCCTGGGCCTTCTATGGGGGCACCAGGCCCAGAGAAGCCCTTTTCCCCTACACACTGCCTACTGCCCCCATGAGAAGGCCCAGGGGATGGTGTGTGGGGGACAGAAAAGGCCTTCTCTGGGCCCAGAGAAAGCCCTTTTCTGCCCCTCTTCCCTGTCCTCTTCCCCCCTTTCCTTTCTTCCTCTCTCTCCTTTCCTTTCACTCTTCCCCTCTTCCTTCCTTCCTTCCTTCCTTCCTTCCTTCCTTCCTTCCTTCCTTCCTTCCTTTCTCCAGCCCTCTCTCCCTTCCACCTCCCTCCCTTCCTTTCTAGGGCCCGTTGTCTTCCACCACAACGGGCTTTGCTCCCTAGTTAATATAATAATAATGATATACTTTATTGTCATTGTACATAGTACAACGAAATTAAACTGCAATTCTCTCTGTGATCTACAACCCTCTCGATGATCTGCAACAATAATCATACGCCCTCACACAGCCATTCGCACAACTGCTCCATAGCTCCCTTTAGTTCACATAACAACTGAACCACTGATGTCACCCAAATCCGATTTCATACACCATTTAAGGCAATGATGGTTCTCGAGTAAAAACTATTTTTTAATCTGTCTTTGCTTTAATTGTCCTACATCTTCTGCCCGAAGGCAGCAATTCAAACAAGGACTGTTCAGGGTGTGATGAATCCTGCAAAATGTTCTTTGCTTTTTTCAAACATCGAGAACTGTACAATTCCTCCAGGAATGGGAGAGGGCAACCAATGATCTTCTGGGCCGTGGTAATAACTCTCTGGAGTGCTCTCCTGTCCGCAACCGTACAACTGGCAAACCAGGCACAGACACAGTATGTTAAAATGCCCTCTATTGAACAACGATAGAAAGACATCAATATTTTCTCACTCAAGTTATTTTTCTTTAAAAGTCTGAGAAAATAAAGCATCTGCTATTCACCCCTCTGCACTCCCTTTACCCAGGGGGCTTGTGGGGACAGAAATCTCTCGTCCTCTTAGACACTGTAATGTATAGCTTGATTAATATATTGGTTTTTTAGTCGTTTTTACTGTTATTTAATGGATTATTATTGTGTCGGTTTTGATGTCAGCCGCCCCGAGCCCCGCTTGCGGGGAAGGGCACCCTCACAAGTTGAATTTAATAAATAAACGAATGAAATGAAATGTCAGCCATCTTGGAAGGTCAACCCCACCCCACCGATAAGCAAAGGGGAAGGAGTGCCCTCGCCTCTCACGCTTTCGGGAAGGAAGCGTTCGTACCCCTTTTCCCCCGTTTTCTCACCCTTTTCACCGTCCCCATGAGGACGGCACCAAACTACTGAATTGCTTCAGAACAGTCCAAAGCTGAAGGCTTTGACCGGGGGGGAGCTGCCTGGCAAACAAAGCCTCAGGCTGTTCCCCAGATGTTACCAGGTGGAGGGCAAGGAAGTTCTTTCGGGGTCTGTTGGGCCAACACAAAGGAGATCCTGCCGAGCGTGGGCCCCCCAAGGAGTGCGAGGCACGGCATCGGCCGACCTTCCGCCTGCCCCAATGACAGTTTTAGGAAGGATACTGGGAGATAAACAGAGTGGACACGCGGGCCTTGTCGACTGTCAGCTGCAAAGTGCTGGGGGAGAGGGAGGGAAGATTGAGGGCCCTCCTCCAGACAGTTCCCAAAAGACCTCAGAAGGCCCAAAGGAGCTTAACCTAGGCTGGGGCACTGCCCAGTCACTGGGAGGCTGAGGAGTCGAATCAAGGCCCTGATTATCCCTTCTGAGGCCTTAAAAGACAGGAACGAGGTAGCCCCTCATGGCAAGCATGACTGAATGCTACTCAGAGAGTGCTTGTGACTCAGCCAGTATCATGTTGCAAGCAAGGCTCGTAAGTCGTCGGGTGGCGCTGAGCAGGTTTTCCAAGGGCCCAGAGGGTTTTAGGGCCTCGGATACCAGTTTGCGAGCGGCAGAAGTGGGATAAATTACACAAAACTAGGCAACGTATGCACAGCAGCTGAATGAGCGTAACCTATACAGCTCGCCTAGATCGATGACAGCTCTCGTGCAGCGCCGGGATTCCCACGGTTGCGCGGGTAGCCCCAGGAACGACAAGAGGAACCGAGGCCGGGTTTATCAATCAGCTCGCAGTGCGAGGTGTTAACGAAGTCCCTCGTGCAGCGTGGCTTCCGTTCCCCCTCACCCCCAGCAGGGATGCTTTTGCCCCCCCCCCAGCCGTTTCACCCCTGGCTCCGCTTTTCCTCCTACAGCTCGGAATGAACGTCAGCTACGCCGGCCAGTACGCGGACATCGATAGCGAGGACCGCTTCAGCATGCCCTTGATCATCACCATCGTCTGCATGGCGGCCTCCCTTCTCCTCGTGGCCGCCATCTACGGCTGCTGCCACCAGCGCATCTCTCAGAGGAAGGACCAGGTAAACGAGGCTGCGCTTTGTTTTCGGAAGCGTGTGCCGAACATCTTCTAGGGCCCGGTTAAGATCCAGCGTATGATCATCTCCGCTCTAGGAACGTTATTACAGGTACGCTGTAATACACTGCCTTGGTCAGGTCGCACCTGGAATATTGTGTGCGGTTCTGGAGGCCTCATTTCCAAAAGGATGTGGACAGAACGGAGTGGGTGCAGAGGAGAGCGACGGGGATGACCGGGGGCCTGGAGACCAAGAAGCCTCTGAGGAAAGGGCCTTGGGAAGGTTCAGTCTGAAGAAGAGGAGGTGGAGGGGGGACAGGGTGGCTCTCTTGAAGTATCTGAAGGGCTGTCCCTTGGAGGAGGGCAGGAAAGGCTGAGGGACTTGGGAAGGTTCAGTCTGGAGGAGGTTGAGGGGGGACAGGATGGCTCTCCTGAAGATCTGAAGGGCTGTCCCTTGGAGGAGGGCAGGAAAGGCTGAGGGACTTGGGAGTGTTCAGTCTGGAGAAGAGGAGGTTGAGGGGGGACAGGATGGCTCCCTTGAGGTATCTGAAGGGCTCTCCCTTAGAGGAGGGCAGGAAAGGCTGAGGGACTTGGGAGTGTCCAGTCTGGAGAAGAGGAGGCGGAGGGGGACAGGATGGCTCCCTTGAAGTTCTGAAGGGCTGTCCCTTGGAGGAGGGCAGGAAAGGCTGAGGGACTTGGGAGTGTTCAGTCTGGAGAAGTGGAGGTTGAGGGGGACAGGATGGCTCCCTTGGAAGTATCTGAAGGGCTGTCCCTTGGAGGAGGGCAGGAAAGGCTGAGGGACTTGAGAGTGTTCAGTCTGGAGAAGAGGAGGCTGAGGGGGGACAGGATGGCTCCCTTGAGGTATCTGAAGGGCTGTCCCTTGGAGGAGGGCAGGAAAGGCTGAGGGACTTGGGAATGTTCAGTCTGGAGAAGAGGAGGCTGAGGGGGGACAGGGTGGCTCCCTTGAGGTATCTGAAGGGCTGTCCCTTGGAGGAGGGCAGGAAAGGCTGAGGGACTTGGGAGTGTTCAGTCTGGAGAAGAGGAGGTTGAGGGGGGACAGGATGGCTCCCTTGCAAGTATCTGAAGGGCTGTCCCTTGGAGGAGGGGCAGGAAAGGCTGAGGGACTTGAGAGTGTTCAGTCTGGAGAAGAGGAGGCTGAGGGGGACAGGATGGCTCCCTTGAGGTATCTGAAGGGCTGTTCCTTGGAGGAGGGCAGGAAAGGCTGAGGGACTTGAGAGTGTTCAGTCTGGAGAAGAGGAGGCTGAGGGGGGACAGGATGGCTCCCTTGAAGTATCTGAAGGGCTGTCCCTTGGAGGAGGGCAGGAAAGGCTGAGGGACCTGGGGAGTGTTCAGTCTGGAGAAGAGGAGGCTGAGGGGGGACAGGATGGCTCTCTGTGAAGTATCTGAAGGGCTGTCCCTTGGAGGAGGGCAGGAAAGGCTGAGGGACCTGGGGGTGTTCAGTCTGGAGAAGAGGAGGTTGAGGGGGGACAGGATGGCTCCCTTGAGGTATCTGAAGGGCTGTCCCTTGGAGGAGGGCAGGAAGGCTGAGGGACCTGGGGGTGTTCAGTCTGGAGAAGAGGAGGTTGAGGGGGACAGGATGGCTCCCTTGAAGTATCTGGAAGGGCTGTCCCTTGGAGGAGGGCAGGGAAAGGCTGAGGGACCTGGGGGTGTTCAGTCTGGAGAAGAGGAGGCTGAGGGGGACAGGATGTCTCCTTGAGGTATCTGAAGGGCTGTTCCTTGGAGGAGGGCAGGAAAGGCTGAGGGACTTGAGAGTGTTCAGTCTGGAGAAGAGGAGGTTGAGAGGGGACAGGATGGCTCCCTTGAAGATATCTGAAGGGCTGTCCCTTGGAGGAGGGCAGGAAAGGCTGAGGGACTTGAGAGTGTTCAGTCTGGAGAAGAGGAGGCTGAGGGGGACAGGATGGCTCCTTTGAGGTATCTGAAGGGCTGTTCCTTGGAGGAGGGCAGGAAAGGCTGAGGGACTTGGGAGTGTTCAGTCTGGAGAAGAGGAGGCTGAGGGGGGACAGGATGGCTCTCTTGAAGTCTTTGAAGGGTT
>JAPDNY010000378.1:0-45686 GCA_029375565.1 Gekko gecko | reverse complement strand
ACAAGAACACACAGTAACGGCCGGAGGCTGACTATATACAGTTAGGGGGGACGGCCCTATATTCCTATTGGCGGGTTTGAATCGCCCGCCAATGCTGCCATTGGTTCACTACTGGCGAGCTCAGGAACCTAGTCCCTATTGTTCTCAGAGAGCGAAGCTTGGCTGTGTTTCGCCAGCTCAGCCCTCTGATCCCAGGACACAACACCCCTCCCCCCATGGTTCGTCCCCTATCAGGTGACGTAGTCTTTTAAGTATGCTGGTGGCCTCCTTTCTCTTAGCGAACGTCGGGGGGCCGGTACCGGACTGGCGGGGCCCCTATCGGTTGGTCCGCCCGCGCAAGGAGCTTGGGCCTCTGGAAGTAGCCGAGGCGGTGACGGTGGCGGCAGCGGCGGCGGCGGTTCAGCTGCTACCGGGGCCAACGGTGGCGGCAGCGGCGGTTCAGCTGCTACTGGGGCCCCCTCTGGATTCCGTGGACTCACTGGCGCTGGCTCCGCTGTCGGTGCTTGCGGTCGATCGGATGATGGGGCAGGGGCGGCATTTCCCGGTAACTCGATCTCTCTATCGGGGTCTTGTCGCCTCCGGAGCTGGTCGATGTGTTTGCGGAGGACCCGGTCCCCATCGGTTAGGACCTCGTATGACACCGGCCCGGTGGGTTTTAGGATGCGCCCTGCCACCCACTGCGGCCCTGCTCCGTAGTTCCGGAAGTAGACAGGGTCTCCCGGTAGGAAGCTTCGGGGCGCCTCCCTGTTCTCGACCAGTTTTCTCTCGGGGGCTCGGTCCGGGTGGAGTCTGTCTAATAAAGTGGTAGGGCGGCGGCCCATTAATAGTTCTGCGGGGCAGTGGCCGGAGATGGGGTTTGGGGTGGTGCGGTATGTGAGAAGGAAGCGGGCCAGCCGGAACTCCCAGTCCCCCTCCGTTATGCGGCTCAGGGCCTCTTTGGCGGTGCGTACCGTCCTCTCTGCCTGTCCATTAGTTGCCGGGTGGAAAGGCGCGGATCGTATGTGCCGGATGAGGTTCCTTTCGAGGAACGCTTGAAACTCCGCAGATGTGAATGCTGCCCCGTTGTCCGACACGATTGTGTCGGGTAACCCGTGCGTTGCGAATATTTTCCGCAGGGCCCTTATTGCCGCCTTGGTAGAGGTGGTGGACACTGGGCTTATTTCCACCCATTTTGAATAAGAGTCTACCGTTACCATGAACTGGAGCCCCTGGAACGGCCCCGCAAAGTCTATGTGCAGGCGTGACCACGGCTTGTGGGTAGACTCCCAGCTTTGGGTTGGCGCTCTCGGTGGATTGGGGCGGACCTCCTGACATCGTGTGCACCCTCGGACCCAGGATTCAATTTCTGCGTCCACCCCGGGCCACCACACGTAGCTCCTTGCCAGAGCTTTCATTCGTACGATGCCCGGGTGGGCCTCGTGCAGCGTTTCTAGCACCCCTTGTCTCATGGGCCCCGGAATGATCACCCTGTCTCCCCATAGTAAACACCCTTTCAATGCGGACAGCTCTTCCCGCCTGGCCTTGTATGCTGTGAACTCTGGCCCTGTCTGTTCCGCTGGCCACCCCCTCACCACCCAGTTTAGGACCCGGGAGAAAATGGGATCTCGGGACGTGCGGGCGGCCACATCTGCAGCCTGAAGGGGGGGTTTGGCAGTTCCTCCATCAGCAAGACAGCGGGGGCTGGGGCCGGATCTTCCCCTGTCTGCGGCAACGGTAGGCGGCTCAAGGCGTCGGCATGACCCAGCGCCTTGCCCGGCCGATGCTCCAGTCGGTATTGGTAACCCGCTAAAAATAAGGACCAGCGCAACACCCGGGCGACAAAACCTGCGGCGTTTGTTTGTCCGCCGCGAACAGTCCCAGGAGCGGCTTATGATCGGTTACGAGCGTGAAGGGCCGCCCGTACACAAAATTGTGGAACTTTTTACCCCCGCCACCAGTGCCAAGCCCTCCCTGTCGATTTGGGCGTAGTTCCGCTCCGCGGGGGACAGCGTGCGGGAGTAGTAAGCCACCGGGACCTCCCTCCCATCCGGTAGCTTGTGTGCCAAGACTGCCCCGACCCCATACGGTGATGCGTCGCACGCAAGGATGACCGGAAGCTTTTCATCGAAGTGCGCGAGTACCGCGTTTGAAATCAAGAGGACTTTAACCCCCGAAACGCCGCCTCCTCCCTCGCTCCCCATGCCCACGGTGTCGCCTTATCCAGCAGCCTGTGTAGGGGTTCGGCCACGGCGGCTTTGTGGGGGAGAAAGGAGTGGTAAAAGTTCAGGAGGCCTAAGAACACCTGGAGCTCGGCCTTGGACTTCGGGGCGGGGGCCTCCACGATGGCCTTCACCTTGTCCCTCGCGGGATGCAGGCCTGATGCGTCTACCCGGTATCCCAAGAACTCCACCTCCGGCACCCCGAGGAGGCACTTTTCCCGCTTCACCTTCAGCCCCGCGGCTTGGAAGCGTTCCAATACAGTTCGGAGGCGGGCGGCGAAACTTTCCGGGGTGGTCGCGGCGATGAGGACGTCGTCGAAGAACGGCGTCACTCCAGGGATCCCTTTTAACAGATCGTCCATTAGATTTTGGAAGATCCCTGGGGCCACACTGACCCCGAACTGCAGCCTCTTCACCCGGAAGGCTCCCCGGTGGGTCACTATTGTCTGTGCCTCTGCCGTGGCCTCATCTACCGGGAGTTGCTGGTACGCCTGCGCGAGATCCAGCTTACCAAATATGCGCGCCCCCGCCAGTGTTGCTAGGACATGGCTGACCACGGGTACGGGGTATGCGTGCGCCTGAAGTGCCTGGTTAATAGTGCACTTATAATCCGCGCAGATGCGGATCTCCCCGTTTGGCTTGACGGGTGTCACAATCGGGGTCTCCCATCTAGCGTTCGGGACGGGCTCTAAGACTCCCTGGGCCACCAGCCGGTCTAGTTCGGTCTCTATTTTAGGGCGGAGGGCCAGGGGCACGGTGCGGAAGCGCCGGCGGATGGGCGTCACGGTGGGGTCTAAGTGGAGCGACACCGGGGGCCCTTTGTAACATCCCAGTTTCCCGTCAAAGACCTCCGGGAATTCCTTGCACACCGCCCCCCAGTCCCGCACCCCACATTTATTTACTCCCCCAATCGATATGCCTAGGGCCTCGAACCACGCCCGCCCCAGGAGACTCGCGAGATTCCCTTCTACCACCACCAAGTCCAAGTTCCCCTCAAAGTCTCGGTACCGCACTCGGAAAGTGCCGACTCCCCGGATGGGGACAGGGTTCTTTTGAAAGTCCACCAAGCTTAGTGGCGATGGACGTAGAGGGGGTCCCCCTAGTGGGCAAAGTCTTTTTAAAGTGTCCAGGGAAATGATGGACGCCGCCGATCCCGAGTCCACTTCCATGCAACAGGGGACCCCTCGATCCGCACGGTTACTTGGATCTTCGGGGCAGAGGAGAGGTTGGGGTTGGGGAGGCGAAGTACCTGCAGTGGTTGGTCGGTGAGGTGGTACAACTCGGCGACCTCTTCCGTTGTCTCGTGTGCGGTGGACGATGCGCGGTACTGGGGGACCGACGATCTCGAATTCCGGGGGCCCTTGGACCGGCAGACCCGTGCGAGGTGTCCCTGCTTTCCGCACCCGTGACAGACAGCATCCCGGAACTTGCAGGATTTCCGTCCGTGGCCCTCCCCGCAGCTGGCACAGACGGCTCGGTTGCCGGAATACTTGGCTTGCTCCCTGTTGGCCTGCTGGAACGGCGCCGGCCGGCGTTGTTGGGGTTTGAGGGCGAAGACCTCGTCCGTCCCTTCGTTTCCGGGGCTTGGGCTCCTTCCAACCACCTGCGCGGCCGCGACCGGGCGATCCCCTTCTGCGGCCTCGTGGGCAGTGGCGGCGTCGAGGGCCTCGTCCAAGGTGAGCTTCCGGTGTCCCACCAACTTGCGCCGCAGCTTGGAGTCCGCCAGGCCCCACACGAACTGTGTCAGCAGGTTGTCCTCCACCTTCGGAAACCCGCAGTCCACGGCTAGCGCCCTTAGCGCGGCTAGGAAGTTGGCGATGGATTCCCCTCGGGTCTGGACTCGCCTCTGGAAATCCATCCTCTTGGCCAGGAAGGTCGGCCGGGGGCTGAAGTAGCCATTGAGGACGTCCAGGATTTCCCCAAACGAGCTCTCCAAGGCCGTGCGGGGCACCAAGAGGCTCTTGGCGAGGCGGATGGTTTGGGTGCCGCAGGCGTTCAGGAGGATCGCTCGTTTCTGGTCGGGGTGGCGGATTTCGTTGAGCTCCAAGTAGCTGATGAGCTGGTCGACCCATGCGTCCCAGGTTTCTGGCTGCGACTGGTCGAAGTGCTCCAGTGTTACGTGGGAAGCGGCCATGGTTCTGTCGGGAACGGCGTGCGCCGGGGCGAGCGGTGCGGTGCTGCTCTCGGGGTCAGCGATGCGATGCTCGGCGAGCGGTGCGGTGCTGCTCTCGGGGTCAGCGATGCGTTGCTCGGCGGTGTCCGTTTCGTCGTTCATGGAGTCACGGAAGGCGTTGGAATCCCATCCTCGTCGCCACTGTAAAGTACTGGGTTTCGGCCCTCATGACTCGGACGACGACATAAGAGAAGACGCGTTTATTCGTACTTCACATAAGACAAGAACACACAGTAACGGCCGGAGGCCAACTATATACAGTTAGGGGGGGATGGCCCTATATTCCTATTGGCGGGTTTGAATCGCCCGCCAATGCTGCCATTGGTTCACTACTGGCGAGCTCAGGAACCTAGTCCCTATTGTTCTCAGAGAGCGAAGCTTGGCTGTGTTTCGCCAGCTCAGCCCTCTGATCCCAGGACACAACACTCAGGACGAGCACATTTACAGCCTCTGCTCTGCCAGCTGCATTGGCTCCCAGTTGAGTACCAGATCAAATTCAAGGTCTTGGTATTGACCTTGAAAGCCCCGTGTGGTCTGGGATAATCATATCTGCAGGATCGTCTCTCCCGCTCTGTCCCCCGAACAGGGCCGGCCTGAGGTTTTTTTGCACACTAGGCGAGGCTAGCTTGTGGTGCCCCCCAGGCAAGGTTGCCTTGTGGCACCCCCCCGCATCACCACAGATCTGTATTTCTCCAAGCTGGCAGCTGTCTAAAGGGACAGAGAACCAAGGAGGGTTCCCCGCCTCCTCCTGCTCTTCTGATGGGGAAGTGCTTTTTTTGCTTCACCTGCCAGCATGTTCAGCTCAGGCATTGGAGTTGCCAGTTGGAGTTGACGCGGCTTCCCTGGGCTAGCCCCTTTTTACATCCGTTCACTCTGCAGCAACAAGCAGCAGCTCCTCTTGACCTCCCTGCCATTCAAAGCTTCACTTGCAGCTTATACATTTACAAAAGGCCCAGATGCCGCCAGGCAAGATTGCATTTTGAGTTTTAGATCCCCCCCTCCCGCTTGTATACTCCAAACCAAATATCCCCTGGCTGCACCGTTTTGAATGTGGGGGGGGAGAAGGAGGGCTGCTGCCCGTGCAAGTGCACCACGGGCAGTCGGGGTTGCCTGCAGGTGACAAGAGGAAACAAGGGAGGTGGGGAGCACAAGTAATCCCATGAGGAGCTCGTGGGCAGGGCCAGGTCAGTTGGCTGTGAGCATGGAGGCAGAAACCACGGCAATGGGGAGAGGTGTTCTTGAGGCACACGTGGAGGAGGGCAGAAGAAAGTTCTTGTTTCTTGGCATGTGTGGGAAATGGGCTCAGGCATTCTCGCACATTTTCTGGTTTGGGCAAGAGCAGCCGTTGTGTAGGAAGAGTTTATATCTGTGTGCTGGAGAGGGCTGCACACTGTTGGGCGGTGGGCTGGTGCTCTGGGCGCTGAATCCTGGGCTGATTGGAAGCGGGTGCCCAGCATAGTCAGGGGAGGAGCAGCAGGGCAGGCAGGGCAAGAGACGAGTCAAGCTATGCTGTGTGAGGATGAGGCATGGGCAAGTGGTGCTGCTTGGGGGCTGGGATATGATGGAGCCTCGGCAGGGGCACGAGGCGAAGTGAGCCGGTGGGAAGGGGCACGCTTAGCAGGAGAGAGGAGATGGGGGCACAAGGCGAAGCAAGCTGGCTGGAAAGGGCATGCTGTGGAGCGGGTGCCCAGAAAGCCATGCTGGGGGTGGGTGGGCAGCAGCAGCCTCGCTGCGCCCCTCAGAGATCTGCGCCCTAGGCTGTTGCCCTAGTTGGCCTAGTGGAAGAGCCGGCCCTGCCCCCAAAGAGCTTTGTATTCTTCAGATCAACATCTACTGGTGATCCCTGGCCCAAAGGATGTCCACTTAGCCTCGACCAGAGCAAGAGCCTTCTTGGCTTTGGCTCTGGTCTGGTGGAACAGCTTCCCAATTGAGATCAGGGCCCTGTGGGACTTACAACAATTCTGCAGGGCCTCTAAAATAGAGCTGTTCTGTCAGGCCTTTGATTGAGGTGGCAGACACCCCATTAGACTGCCCCCCCCCGCCCTACCCACCCATGCTATTCACCTCTGCTACGCACAGGCACTTTGATAGATGGGAATTCTTTGCCACCTCTTAAAAATCAGTAGATTTAGTGTACACACAAGGACAAAATTTTTCTGAGAGCACTTTAATGGCATTATCGCCATCTTGTGATTTATGTATAGAATTGGATTTTAATCTTTTATCGTATTATGTTTTAATCTTGCCCCCTGAGCCCCTTGCAGGGTAGGCTGGGATAAAAATGAAATAAATAAATGAGCTTTCTCGGGACAAAACAAAAACCAGCAGCAAAGTACATTTTAGATTTTCTAAGAAGAACCAAGACAAAGCTAACACAGTCAGTGTGAGATATTATGCAATAACAGTTGTTACAGTGATCTTGTCTCTGTGTTAAGTACCATCAAGCCGCTTCCATCTTATGGTGACCTTAGGAATTAATGTCCTCCAAAATGTCTTATTATTAACAGCCTTGCTCAGGTCCTAAAAACTGGGGGGCCTGGCTTCCTTGACTGCATCAATCCGTCTCATGCTGAGTCTTCGTCTTTTCCTGCAGCCTTCAACTTTTCCTAGCATGATTGTTTTTTCCAGCGACTCTGCTCATCTGGGGCTGTGGTGGCTCAAGTAGTTAAGACGCGGAAGGTCGGCAGTTCAAGACCCGAGTGCCCCATGACGGAGTGAGCTCCCATCTCTGGTCCCAGCTCCTGCCAACCTAGCAGTTCGAAAGTGAGAAATTGCAAGTAGATTAATAGGTACCACTTCAGTGGGAAGGTAGCAGCATTCCGTGCACCTTGGCATCTAGTCATGCTAGCCACATGACCGTGGAAAACGTCTTCGGACAGCGCTGGCTCTTTGGCTTGGAAACGGGGATGAGCACTGCATCCCTAGAGTTGGATTCGACTGGCTTTTGAGCAAAGGAAACCTTTACTGGTCATCTCATAATGTGACCTAAGTACAATAGCTTCAGTTTAGTCGTTCTAGCTTCTAGGGAGAGTTCAGGCTTGATTTTATCTACAGCCCAGTGATTTGCCTTTTTGGTGGTCCACGGTATCTGTAAAATTCTCCTCCAACTCTACACTGCAAAGGAATCCACTTTCTTCCTGTCAGCTTCCACACCAGACGTCGTAATGGGGAATGCCATGGCGTGGGCTGTTTTAATCTTGGTTTCAACTTGCCAGTGACACGGGCTGCCCTTCCCCGTCTCAGTCTCCTTCTGATTTCTTGGTTGCAGCCTCTCTTTTGCTTCATGATGGACCCAAGGAATAGAAGATCTCGAACAAGTTCAGTTTCTTCATTCTCAACTTTACAGTTGTGTAATTCCTCAGTAGTTATCTTAGAAGGCAATGACACTCTGGGATTTCCCACATTCTTATCTTCCTCACTATTAAGTTCCTGTTTCTTCGGGAGCTCCTCCCCCCCCCACCCCATTCTGCACGTGTTTTGCTCTCTCTAGTGGTCAATTCGATATCAAACAACCTTACTTGCCGCTTATGCCCCTGAAGGGAAATAAAACTACTTCAGGCCTGTAGATACAGTGGGGCATCTCGGGGCTAGGTCCCCTGACTTCCGGGCAAGGCCGTAAGAACATAAGAACATAAGAGAAGCCAATGTTGAATCAGGCCAATGGCCCATCTAGTCCAACACTCTGTCACACAGCGGCCAAAAATACCAGGTGCCATCAGGAGGTCCAGCAGTGGGGCCAGGACACTAGAAGCCCTCCCACTGCTGGCCCCCCCAGCACCAAGAATAGAGGGCATCACCTGCTCTCAGGGGCCCCCACGACTTCCCATCCTGCCTCTACCTGAGTGGTAGAGGGTGTGGGGAAGGAGCCGGGTATTCCTGCACAGCTGTCTGGTGTGAAGGGCTGCCTACAGTGGCCACGCAGAGCCAGACAGCACCTCTCTGTTTCCCACAGAAAGTCTGTTTCCCCCGGAAAGTACTTGTTGCTGGTGGGCTGTGCTGAGTAGTCTGGCGTGAGGGGTCAGCTATGGTGGTGTGAGGGGCTGTTGTGAGGAGGAGGAGGCTTGGAAGAGGCCCAGGTAGAGGCCCAGGTGGCGGAAACTGCAGAGCAGCTCAGGATGGGAGTAGGGGTGCCCCCCAAGAAATTTAAATGCCCCCAACTAAAAAAATCCTGGCCACGGGCCTGAACTGCTTCATATTAAATCAACCACTAGAGGCGAGCAAAACATGTCCGGGAAAGGATCTCCCCCCCAAAAAAAAGAAAGAAAAAAAAGAAAGAAACATGGCTACTCAACTGAATCTAAGGAACTTAGCTGTGAGTAAAACCGGAATGCAGAAAAGCCCTCTGAGAGGGAGACATTTCCACGAAATGTGTATGCAGTTACTCTTAACTCCCAGAAGATGGCACCAACATTTTGTTACTGAGCAATGAGTATCAGCCCTGAAATGTAGAGAGGAGAAACTGCTAAAAATGTTCTTTGCCTCACTACCAAGGAGTGAAAAGACTGCTTTATTAAATGGCATTATACTTGGTCACAGCTTTATTGCCAGTGTACAGAAAGAATTAGATGAACAGTTAACAATGATCTTGCACTAGAGTCTCAGTTTCAACTCCTGGCATCTCTAATATGAAAGGAGCTCGTGGAGCAGAGGATGAGAAATAATAAGAAACAGAAGAGGGACTGGAGGAAAAATGAGGTACCTTCAAAAGAAGAAATAATGAATAAAATACTTGAAATGGCAGAGATGGACAAATTAACATTAATTTTGAAAAGACAACATGAAAAAAACTTTGAGAACAACACATGGTTAAGATTTTACAAATGGATGGAAGAAACCAGCAAATAAATTATGTGGACATTCAACCGAAATACAGGGAAATATTAACTATAACTCCTTTTTTTGTTATAAGCAATGATATATTTTAAAATACAAGGCGGATTTTTTTAAAAAAAATACAATTTGGTAATGTATGAGGTAATTTAACAGGCAAATTAATATTGTAAATGGAAGCCCCCCTGTTTGTTGTATGTATGTTTGTCTATTTTGTGTTTGTCTTGTATGGCAAATAATAAAAAAAAAAGAAACAGAAGAGGCAATTTCTTAATTGCACAAGGCACAGAGCAGATCAGCTAAAAAGTTGATGCACACCATGTACATAAAGACAAACCTCTTAAAGCCAACGGAGGTATATGTCCAAACAGAATAAGGTTTCCTAAAAACCTGGAGAAACAGATTCGCACAGTGAAATGCAAATCTATAGAATACCTGGAGAAAAGATATGTCTTCATTTTGATGCCAAAAGATTTAAAGACTTGGGCGTTTTCCGCAAAGGGACAGGCTTGTGTTCTTTTCTTTTGTGCTGCTGATACACCAGTGGCAACAGCTTCCATACAGCAGGATCCCTGCAGTGTCTCTGCCCCGGTCCCCGGGATCGGAAGATAGCGATGCCAGGCAGCAGCCCAGCATCCTTGGAAGCTGCAGAGGTGGGGCAAGGGACAAAAAGAATATTGAACTACCTCCAGATGTCATGCCCAGGCAATAATTCAGACATGAAAGCAGTGCATCAACTGACGTTCTAAAAACTCTATGGTATTACCATATTGCTTCTAGTGTGTTAGCTGACATCTGATACCATGTCCAAGTTTTTGCCCAAATGTGATGTTGGCACATCATTTCCAACCCCATTATTCTGCCTGCCAGAGTAAGAGGCAAGGTCAAGTGGGAGGGCCCAGTGGAGGGAGATTTCCCACCAAAAGCAGGCACTTGGTTTGCCTACCAGCAGATGCTATCCTCCAAGGACCACCAAGGATTCCCTCAGGCAGCTCATCCGGGGTGACTGGGAGCATCAGGTGGCAACTTTCCCCTTAGGTCACCGGGCAACTGCAAGCACTGCCACCAGCCACAGCTCAGTGGACCTCCTTATGGGCCAGTGCTTCACAACCCGGTTAGACTGGTTGCACCCAGACCAAGCACCAAAGAACCACTCATTTTTGGAGGTCCAAGAAGTGCACAAAGGGTTCTTCTCAGGTGACCTTGTCTACGTTTGGAACTACTCCAGTGGCTCTGTGTGGGTTCCCGCAAGGGTCATCAGGGTCACCAATCCAGTGTCGTACAAGGTCTCCACGGACGATGGACAGATCCTGTGCAGGCACATCAACCAGTTTCACCACCGTCTCCTGCCAGAAGAGGCACATCAACCAGCCACCGCAGAAGCCGGCTGCCCAGAGCCACTACCCCTGCTGCTGGAGCACAGCTTGGAAGGTGATGTGCCATGCACCAGAGACAATCCCAACTGCACGGAGTCGCCCACACCCATACAGACTGTTCCGGAGTCCCTGGACTCTGTTCCTGCATCGCCACCTTTCCCCAGTGCCACTACAGTGACGCCAGACATGGCTCCTGCGACTGCGCCACCACCGACCGAGCCTACATGTGCTCTTTGGGAAAGGCGCAAGCCAGCGTACCTTGAGGACTGTGTGTGGTAAGGTGTTTTGGAACATAGTGGGGAGGGGTGTTTCTACCAGAGACTGGCTGAGCTTGGAGCTCTAGAACAATAGCCCACCAGGGCTCTGGAGGTGGCCAAACAGGAAGTAATGGTTCTGACAATGGCCTATAGTTGGTAGCAGTTTGGGGAAGTGGATGGAGTTGCCTGCTATTTAAACAGGGCCATTGCCCTGGCTTTTGGCTTTTTGTTCTTGCTGAAACACTAATAAAGGAGAGCTGATCACTAAGCTTGGGGTCAGACCATCCATGGAACCCCGGATTTAACAAAAATACAAAAAGCGGGAGAAAGTCTGCTGTATGGTGGGACCAGGAAAACGTCAAACTTTTCCACCTGCACATCAGGTATCCTGGCTTTGCTGTGATCTTTCTCCAAGCTTCAAAACAAAGCAGGCTTGGGAAAGATCAGCGAAAAGCTGGAAGAAACCTGGGAAGTGCTCAAATGCACCACCATGCCGTGGAGAAGCAAGACAGGGGAAGCCTTCTTCCCAATGGCAATCGAGCCCAGAGAGGGCAGATACCCTGTGTGAAGAGGTATTGGTGCCAGGCAGATAGATGTGAGCAGGGTTTTCCAACCAAATACAGTCTGTGTCAGGCAGTCGTCTGGCCACTGCATTTTGCACTAATTAAAGTCCCCTGAACACTTTTAAAGAAGAAGAAGAAGAGATTGGATTTATATCCCGCCCTTCACTGCCCAAAGGCATCTCAGAGTGGCTTACAAACTCCTTTCCCTTCCCCTCCCCACAACAGACACCCTGTGAGGTAGGTGGGGCTGAGAGAACTTCTGACAGAAACTGTCCTTGAGAGAACAGCTGTGCCAGAGCTTGTGACTGACCCAAGGTCACATCAGCAGGTGCAAGTGGAGGAGTGGGGAATCAAACCCGGTTCTTCCAGATAAGAGTCCGCGCACTTAACCACTACACCAAACTGTAGTAAAGGCAGTCAGTCCTCTGTAGAGCACATCGCAGTAACTCAATTTGGATGTGATTACTGCAAAAGCCCCCCTACACACAACTCCCCTTTCCTTCCTTACACTCTGTCCATTGACTTAAACTAGCAAGGACTTACAGCTCTTAAAAAGAGACGGAAAAACCAAGCCAATAATGAGTCTGCAACAATAGAATCATAGAATGTTAGCGTTGGAAGGGACCTTGCAAGTCATCTAGTCCAACCCCTGCACTCTGCAGGAGCATAGCCAAAAGATAGCCCAACATACCCAAAAGATGGTCGTCCATCCTCCACTTGAAAACATCCAGGGAAGGAGCATCCAACACCTCCCGAGGCAGACTGTTCCACTGCTCAACCACTCGTACAGTTAGGAAGTTTCTCCTGATATCTAGCCGGTAACAACTCCCTTGTAATTTCCACCCATTAGATCTAGTCTTGCAATCTGGAGCAAGAGAGAATAGATCTGCTCGATCTTTACATGACAGCCCTTCAAATACTTGAAGACTGCAATCATGTCCCCTCTAAGTCTTCTCTTTCCTGTCAGGCTGAAATCAAGTAGATCCAGTCATTCTTGCACAAAGAAAGGTTTATTGGATTATCTTGCTATAAACCCACAGTAGGAGGTCATTGTCAGGAATGGGGAACAAAGCAAAGCAAGCTAACTTATAGTGTGATGCAATGAAGCGCCTAGCAAATAAAACTTGAGCACTCGCGCGGGAACTCCCGGCGGGAGAAATACTTGATGAGCGGGAGACTACTCCCCCCTCCCCTTGCCTTCCCAGGACTGGAAAATTCTCAGCGAAACAAGAATAGTCCAAAGCCTACATTCAAGGCCACTGTGATAAGGAAAAGCGGCAGGGAAGAAGCTCCCACGTTTCTGCCAGCATACCTACGCAAGCGCATAGCGGGGTAGGGAACATACAACAATGGATTCAGTGAGAAACATCAAATGCAATTTTTCTGACATTCTGCCCTTCCCAAAATACCACCCACCCACCACTCAGGAAGGAGAGAACGTGGGCCCCCCAGGTTTGTTAGGGTATCGAATGTGAAAGCGTTTCAAATGGTCAGGTGCTTTGATATCTGAAACTTTCACCCATTCCCTATGTTGGGGCCCAAAGTGTACCCATTGGACCAGGTACAGGAGTTGTCCACGCAAAATCTTAGAGTCTAGAATTTCCGCAATTTCATAGTGTTCCTCATCGTCAACCATCAGAGGCGGGGAGGCTCCGACATCGCAGGTTGCCATTTAGTCGGGGGTAACGCCGGTTTGAGGAGGCTGTAATGGAAAATTGGATGTATTGCTTTAAGAGATTTTGGCAGATCTAGCTGTACAGTCACTGGATTTATACATCTTAGCACCTTGAAAGGACCAATATATTTCCAAGCCAGTTTTTTGGACTGCTGCGCCAGCTTTAGATTCTTTGTTGACAGATAGACCGAGTCCCCTGGTTTCAGATTCCATCCCCCGGCCCTTTTTTTATCTGCTTGTTTTTTATACTGTGACTTGGCTTCATTCAAAGTCTCAACAATTAGGGGCCAAGAATCGCGGAAAGTTTTACACCATGCTGAAGCTTTACCCACGTTTTCACCAGGTTTCAAGAAAGGGAGAGGGGGGCTGTCATAACCCATGGCAGCTTTGAATGGAGACATCTTTGTTGAAGCGTGCCATGAATTGTTGTATGCAAACTCCGCTAATGGCAGTAAATCAACCCAATTGTCTTGTTGATAATTAGAAAAACATCTCAGATATTGTTCTAATGTCTGGTTTACTCTCTCCGTTTGCCCATCGGTTTCGGGGTGATAGGCAGTACTAAGAGCCCGTTCAATACCCATTAGGGTCATTAGCTCTGACCACAACTTAGAAACAAACTGACTTCCCCTATCGGATATTATTTTGAGTGGCAATGTATGTAACCTGGCAATGTGTTGAAGAAATGCTTTGGCCAAAGCCTTGGCGGTTGGCAAACCTGAGAACGGTATAAAGTGAGCTTGTTTTGAGAACAAGTCCACTACCACCCAAATGACCGTCATATGTCTAGAGGGGGAAGATCAGTAATAAAGTCCATCGAAATTACTTCCCAGGGTCGGCTTGGAGTGGGTAGAGGCTGTAAGAGACCTGGTGGTTTCCCCGGCCTGGCTTTACAACGGTTGCACGTTGTGCATGATTGGATGTAGAGCGATAAATCCTGTTTCATTCGGGGCCACCAAAACCCACGTTGCAGAAGTCTCAATGATTTCACATATCCAAAATGCCCTGCCGACTTTGAGTCATGAACTGTTTGCAACATTTGGGATCGAGTAGCTTCTGGAACAAACATTTTATTTCCCTTAAACCAGCACCCATTTGGATCACATCTCACATCATCCCTGACTTGTAACTCACTTATTTCTCGTGGGGTGATGTCGGTGAGAAATTGTTTTTCCCAGGGGAATGTCTGGGTGGGGTTCTTTGATGTTAGTTTTGCTTTACGGGTGACAACCGCACCCACCAGTTGTTCTGGGGTGAACATAGACTCTTGTACTTCCACCCTCTTACAGAAATGTTGGGGAAGACGGGAAAGAGCATCCGCCAAATGATTAGCCTTCCCTGGGAAATGGTGGAGAGTGAATTGGAATTTGGAGAAAAACTCTGCCCACCTGAATTGTTTAGCATTTAGATTACGGGGTTTTCGCAGTACCTCAAGGTTTTTGTGATCAGTCCATATCTCAAAAGGTACTTGGGACCCCTCTAACCAGTGTCTCCAAGTGATCAATGCTAAACGTATAGACGCAGCTTCCTTGTCCCAAATGGGCCAGAACCTTTCGGTATCATTGAATTTTCTTGATACATAAGCTAGAGGTTGTAGTTGTCCCTGAGCGTTCTCTTGCAAAATCACCCCACCCATAGCAGTATCCGATGCGTCTACTTGGACCACAAATTTTTTTGTCTCATCGGGGTGTGCTAAAATCGGCTCAGACGTGAACAGACGTTTTAATTGTTCAAACGCGTCCTGACACTGCGGGGTCCAGTTCAAAGGGGCCCCTGGCACTGAAGCCTTGGATCCCTTCCCCTTAGTCTTTAGAAGTTCAGTGAGGGGAAGGGCAACTTGGGCAAAGTGGGGCAGGAATTGCCGGTAAAAGTTGGCGAAACCGAGAAAACTCTGAAGCTGTCGTCTGGTTTTGGGGGCTCCCACATTACCACATCCTGGACCTTCTTTGGGTCCATTTCCAACCCCTCAGAGGATATGCGGTACCCCAGAAAATCAATACACTCCCGGTGAAATTCACATTTCGAAAGTTTAACAAACAGTTTGTGATCCAATAGCCTTTCCAACACTTTTCGCATGAGAATGGTGTGAGATTGTAGGTCTGGGGTATAGACCAAGATATCATCCAAGTAAACGACCACCCCCTTGAACAAGTAGGGGTGTAGGACCTCATTGATTAAGTTCATGAAGACCCCGGGTGCCCCCTGCAAACCGAACGGCATAACCCGATATTCAAATTGCCCCAGCGGGGTATTAAATGCGGTTTTGTATTCATCCCCCTCTCTGATGCGAACTCGAAAATAGGCATCTCTCAAATCCAGTTTAGAAAACACTTTCCCTTTTGCCACCTCTGCCAATAAGTCTTTGATAAGAGGCATCGGGTAGGCATTGGTTGCAGACACTGCGTTAAGTCCCCGGTAATCCGTGCATAGTCTGAGCCCCCCATCTTTCTTTTTACAAAACAACACAGGTGCTGCGAAAGGGGATGAAGCTGGCCTAATAAATCCACGAGCCAGGTTTTTATCAATAAAGCGGCGCAGTTCTTCCTTTTCACTGGGACTCATGGCATAAATTTTCCCTTTTGGCAATTTCTGTCCCGGAAGAATTTCAATAGCGCAGTCAGAGTTACGGTGGGGGGGTAGTTCATCAGCCTCCTCCTCCTCAAAAACCCTAGTCAAATAGTGGTAATCCTCGGGGATGCGGTTAAGGTCCTCCATTGCCAAACAAGCACGGGGAGGTTCATTGCAGGGAGGGTTTCCCCACCCTGGGTCCCATTTGTGTTCATTACATTTCGGTGAGATAAATTGAACATTCCCTTCCTCCCATAGAATGTAAGGGTTATGTCCATGTAACCAAGGGCTACCCAACACTAAGGGAAATTGGGCTTGAGGAGCTATCACGAACGAACGTAGCTCCCAGTGGTCACCAATGCCTATTCTTAAAGGAACAGTCTCAAATCGGCATGGTTCTTTCATTGGAGACCCATCCATTTGTGTGAAAGTTATTGGGTCTTTCAAATGGACCACGGCTGCCTCCAGCCCTACAACAATAGACGGGTTTATAAGGTCCCTCCCACACCCAGAGTCAATGAGGGCTCGAACCCGAATGTGGGTCATCATTGCTGGGTTCATTACTAGGACAGTCACAAAGAAGAGAGAGGGGTAATTGCTCACCAGTTTAGGCGCCTCAGGTGTTGGGTCCTGTTGTGTAGCGCCATTCACAAACAGGACCATTTCATTTCCCTGCATTTCATTCTCTTCCTCCAGCAACAAGGTATCCACTTGGTCAGGACCCGCGAAAAGAGCCCGTGTATTGCGTGGTTTTGCAGTGCCTCTCTTTGGGTTGGGACTCCACCTTCTGGGCTCGTCTTGTGGTAGACCCCGGTTGGGGTCTCCTTTCGGGCAGGCTGCGGCAAAGTGCCCTTTCTCCCCACACCGCAGGCAGAGCCCCTGCCGCATACGTTGATCTCTCATTCCACTTGGGGTGGATACCGGTTTAGGTCTGGCTTGGCCAGTCGCCGAACTCGGGCGGTTGTTACCGAACGATAAATCCAGTTTCATCATGCGTAGGCGGCTCTCGGCCTTCTCGGCTTCCTCCATCCAACCTTGGAGGGTGCGGGGTTGCTGAGAGCTGAGGATGTTATTGCGGATATCCACAGCTAGACCCATTCGATATTGTTGGGCCAAGACCGCATCCGTCCAGTCCCGAATTTTCACAGCATGCCTTTGAAACTCCCTTGAGTACTCTCGCACTGAGAGTTTGCCTTGTCTGAAGGTACGAAGGAAGGCTTCGGCTTTTCGGCCGCCCCCGGGTCCTCGAAACGGTTTCTCAGAGCCCACATGAAGTCATCTACATTCCCCAACTCCGCAGCCTCCAGATCATGAAGCGCTACATACCAGCTGGTAGCGCTCCCTCGAAATCTGGATGCGATAAACTCCACCTGTTGTTCTTCATCTGGGAAAACATAGCCCCATCTTTGCACAAATTTTCCGACTTGCAATATGAAAAAGGACACAGTCTCTGGATCTCCATCAAATGTGATTTCAAGCATGTCCTTAGGACGGATCACTGGGGGGCCGGCGCCATAACCGGGATCGGCTGCATGAGAGGTGCTGGCGCAGGGAGTTGAGGCGGAGGCACAGCTGGCGGCTGGAGCGGCCCTGGTTGGCCTGGCCCTGGTCCTGGTGCTGGAACGACCGGTGGAGGAGGTGCTGGTGCTGGCTGGCCCGGCCCTGGACCCGGAGGTGCTGGTTGGCCCGGTCTCGGGCCCGGAGGAGCAGGAGGTGGACGACCCGGTAGCAGCGGTGGTGCCGGGGCTGGTGCCGGTCTAGGCTGTGTCAGCGGATGCGCCCGAATGGCTTGGTCCATCATCTGGGGTAGGGATTGCATTAGCTTGCTCATGTCCCTTACCAGCCGTCGGGTATCCTCTTGGATAGAGTCCACGCGAGCGTCAGTGTCTGGCCCAGACCCAGTTCTAGGAGAGCCTCGAGGTATCCTCCCTTGGGGAAGTCCAAAACTGCCTCGGGGATCCAACAAACTGTCACGGCTTTGGCTTCCCGGCATGGTCCAGGTCGACTGAGTTGTATCCAACAGGTTCTTAGTCCAATCGCGTGACCTACGATAGGTCACCCCTTTATCCCATGGTGTTGGGACTCCGGGCACATAGGTTCGGGGGAATCGCTCCTCCCTGACTCGGTAGTTGCCCAGCCGGGCTGTAGACAGGGAGAGTGTACTGAACCCCCAATGTGCTGATTAATGGTGGGGTCACTAATCCGGCTCCCGATTGTGATGTTGGTGCGACCAAAACCGTAGTAGTAGTCACTGGAACAACAGTGGTGGTCGGGAGGGTGACTACAGCAGCCGCCACCGTGGTAACAGGAACCGTGGCTCCTGACGTAGCGGCCGCCGCCGCTGCACCTGTGGCCGCTGGAGTGGACTTCGCCGCGGCTGCACCCGTGGCCCCTTGAGCAGTCGCCGCTGCTGCTGCGCCCGTGGCTCCTGGAGTGGTAGCCGCCGCAGCTGCGCCCGAAGGAGGAGTCGCTGGGGCTGCGCCCGTAGCTCCCGTACCCGCTCCGCTCATCGTGGTAGACGGCGGAAACTGACGGTAGTGGGAATGATGGGATTCCTGACAATTTCTGTCAGGTTGAAATCAAGTAGATCCAGTCATTCTTGCACAAAGAAAGGTTTATTGGATTATCTTGCTATAAACCCACAGTAGGAGGTCATTGTCAGGAATGGGGAACAAAGCAAAGCAAGCTAACTTATAGTGTGATGCAATGAAGCGCCTAGCAAATAAAACTTGAGCACTCGCGCGGGAACTCCCGGCGGGAGAAATACTTGATGAGCGGGAGACTACTCCCCCCTCCCCTTGCCTTCCCAGGACTGGAAAATTCTCAGCGAAACAAGAATAGTCCAAAGCCTACATTCAAGGCCACTGTGATAAGGAAAAGCGGCAGGGAAGAAGCTCCCACGTTTCTGCCAGCATACCTACGCAAGCGCATAGCGGGGTAGGGAACATACAACAATGGATTCAGTGAGAAACATCAAATGCAATTTTTCTGACATTTCCCAGGCTAAACATACCCAACTCTTTCAGCCTTTCCTCATAAGACTTGGATTCCAACCCTGTCACCGTCCTGGTTGCCCTCTTCTGGACACGCTCAAGCTTGTCAACATCCTTCCTAAAGTGTGGTGCCCAAAACTGGACACAGTACTCCAGGTGAGGCCTGACCATAGGAGAATAGAGCGGAACTACCACCTCCCGTGATCTGGGCACAATGCCTCTGTTAATGCATCCTAAGTTTGCATTAGCTTTCTTCACAGCCACATCGCACTGCAGGCTCATGTTGAGCTTGTGATCAACCAGAACACCTATATCCCTTTCACATGTGCTGCTGCCAAGCCATGTCCCTCCCATTCTATATCAGTGTGCCTTTGATTTTTTGTGCCCAGGTGTAGGACTTTGCACTTATCTCTATTGAATTCCATTTTATTTGCCTCAGCCCACTGTTCCAGCCTATCTAGATCATTTTGAATCCTGACTCTGTCTTCTTCAGAATTAGCAATCCCACCTAGCTTTGTGTCATCTGCAAATCTGATAAGCATCCCCTCTATGTCTTCCTCCAGGTCATTTATAAAAACATTGAACAACACTGGGCCCAGGACCGAGCCCTGTGGCGCTCCACTTGAAACTTCCCTTCACATAGATGCAGAGCCATTTATGAGCACTCGCTGGGTACGATTTTTCAACCAACCATGAATCCCTCCAACGGTTGCTCCATCCAGCCCACACTTAACCAGTTTATCCTCAAGGATATCATGAGAAACTTTGTCAAATGCTTTACTGAAATCTAGATATACTATATCCATAGCATTGCCAGAGTCAACCATTTTAGTAACTCTGTCAAAAAAGGAGATAAGGTTGGTCTGGCATGACTTATTCTTGATAAACCCATGCTGGCTACTACCAATTAACTCATTCCGTTCAAGGTGCTCACAGACAGAGCATTTGATATTCCATAAATCTGACCCAACCCTCATTAGCCAATGCCCCTAGCATGAAGGAGAGTTGAGTTGGTTGCTATACTCCTTAGCAGCATGTGGGGAAGGCAGGTGACTTCCCCTTCAATGGGAGTGATCCTCTGGCATTAATAATCCCGCTGCATGTGCATCACTCAAACACGGGCAACATTTTAATCTGATGGCATTCATTTGTTTTATTGTTTCTGTTCTATCCCGTTCCTCCTCAAGGGAGCTCAGGGGAGCATATGTCATTCTCCTGTCCTCCCTCTGCATTCTGCATAACTTCATAGTGCCGTGTCTGACAATCCCTGTCAAAAAGAACTACTTTAATTTAATCTCAACAAAACATTGACATGTATGTATTTATTTATTAATTTTAAATGGATACCTACCTCCAATTATATTGTTTTTATTTTTAGAGCAGGAGGAGGAAAGAGCCAAAACCTCCATTGTCACCTCAAACCACATGAATCTTGAAGAGGGAGGGATTTTCTGTGATACACCCTGTTTCTTAGGCTAACTGGTACAAGAAATCATCGTGACATCAAAGATAAGCAGCTGACTGGATACCTCGACACGATTTCTCACATGTGAGAGGATCTTAAGGACCCTTAAGGATATGACTGCTGCTAAGAAGCCTGGCATGCCTAGCAAAGTTGGATCGTTCTCCCCAGTTTGCTCATCCCCAGCCCTGTCTAAGGCCATTTCTTGGCCACTTCTACTGTTGTCAACAGACCTGGAGAAAGGTGTCCTGCCACTTTAATAGAGACCTAATGTGTGTAAATGGGCAGCTGAAACTTTGCATGGCATCTAAGTACAGCTCCCAGAAGAGATCACGGCCCTGCAGGACCTTATGCAGTTCTGCAGGGCCTGCAAGATCCACCAGGCTTTCAACTAGGAGCTGCCACTCATCGTTGAAAGGTAGAGAGCCCCGCCCCCTGGAGCCATCAACAACAGTTTGTGCCAGCCACCTAAAGGATTAGATCTACGGACTGATCACCAGATTACGCTATTGATTGATGGCTGCCATCGTTTAATAATAGGTTGCCAGAAGCAGTAGTTAAATCAGTTCTCAACAACAGCCAGTCTGAAGAAAACTAACTTTATTAAGATCGTTGATAGATACCAATTCTGGACACCTCTTTGTCAAAACTAAAGATTTTCGCACAAAGGTTACAGATATAGTGGTTTCAAACAGCAGCCATAAAAGATCAGGGCCCAATCATCCTATGGTATTTTGCCCGCCAGAACTAACAGCCAACTAACCCCCCACACACACACTATTCCTCTGGAACATCCCTCCCACGAGAATTAACAGTTGCTTATCCCCCCACCCCAGACACATAGTGTCTATCTACCAAGAAAACAGAATAACAAATAAGCAAAACGCTGGGACATATGGCTCCACTATGGTGTCAAGCTCCTGATACATCAAAGAGAGGGGGGGGCCTTCTCATAAGAACATAAGAACATAAGAGAAGCCAATGTTGAATCAGGCCAATGGCCCATCTAGTCCAACACTCTGTCACGCAGCGGCCAAAATATATCAGGTGCCATCAGGAGGTCCAGCAGTGGGGCAAGGACACCAGAAGCCCTCCCACTGCTGCCCCCTCCAGCACTAAGAATAGAGTGCATCACCTGCCCCAGACTGAGAGTTCCTATCTATACCTTGTGGCTAATAGCCACTGACGGACTTCTGCTCCATATGTTTATCTAATTCCCTCTTGAAACTGTCTGTAATGTATCCACTGGAGAACATGGGCTCTGGACAGCCATGTGCTTGGACTGGTTCTAACCGGTCCCCCATGTGGCCAGGCGAAGGGCCTGAGCTTCGCCCCGAAGGACAATGGACTAGGGGATCCTGACTCCCCTCCAATGGAGGAGCAGGAGTTAATCCAATCAATGTAAATAGCGAATCACCGGGTGTGTGTGTGTTTGGGGTGTGGGTCACTTGGGAATAAAAGCCGGCCTGCGAGCCGGCTCAGTTGTCTTGTTCTTCATCTAATAAAGTATGTGAGAGCTGAAATCACTAGTAAGTCTCAGTACTTTTCACTGGCGACGAGGATGGGATGCCAACTCCCTCCATGAACAACGACCACGAGACGAGCACCGCTGACCGCCCCAACGCCGAAAGCACCGAATGCCGCCGCCGAGCTTCGTGTCCGCCTCTTCGGTTCCTGGGCACCGCACCGCTCCCTAGCACCGCTGACCCCGAGAGCAGCCTCGCTTCCAACGCCGCCAACTCTACGCCTGAACCGCGACCTCCACGGGTGAGCACCATGGCCGCTAGCAACGAGAGCTTCCCCGCCTTCGACATCTCTCGTCCCGCACACTGGGAGACCTGGATCGAGACGCTGGAGCGTCACTTTGAGATCCATGGCATCACGGATGCGGGTACGAAGAAGGCCTATCTCCTGCGCTACTGCGGCATCGAGCACACCTCCTCCTGAAGGACCTGATGAACCCCCTCCTGCCGAAAGACGCGGCTGCCACCTACGACATGCTGGTCAAGGCGTTTACTGACCACTTGGCACCAAAGCCCACCAAGTTCGCGGAACGAATGGAGTTCTTCGTGAGAACGCAGGCCCCCGACGAAACATCTCCGGAATTCCTGGCCGGACTACGCCGCGCAGCCACAAGGTGTGCCTTCCCCAACCTCGCAGATACCCTCCTAAACCAGTTCTTGGTGGGGCTGAAGGAGGCGAAGCTGCGCCGCAGGCTCATCAGCCGGGACGACCTCACTCTGGAGGCCGCCATCCAGAAGCGGCCGCCTACGAGAAGTCCCACGCAGATCGCCGGCCTAAGACGGTCCATCGCCTCCCAGGACTCCGGCCCCTCAGATGACTCGAACGATGAGGAGGTCCTACAGGTGAACCGCCGATCACAGCCACGCACCCAACGCAGCAGGGGATCCCCCGCACCACCAAACCAGCCCAACGCATCTGCCTGTGCCAGCTGTGGCGATGCTCACGAGCGCCGGACCTGCCGTTTCCGGGACGCCGTCTGCAGGACCTGCAGCAAGGCCGGACACCTCGCCCGAGTCTGCCTCTCCAAGGGCAAGCGCCTGGGATCCACTGCCCAGCTGGACGCCGCAAGCCTGCACACTGTGACGACACAGCGCCGGCAGACGGTATGTAACTTGCCCCCTGAAAGCCCGGACAAGGTGCATGTGACTGTCCAAATAGAGGGGTCCCCCTGCCAAATGGAAATAGACTCAGGGTCCTCGTTCTCTATAATTTCCGCGGAGACCCTTAAAACACTATGCCCCAAGGGGGGACCCCGACTGCACAAGCCACGGGGGTTGAAACTGACGGACTTTAACAAAAACCCAGTGGCAGTCCGTGGCTGGGGCAAGTTTCAAGTCCGATTTAAAGGGTTCTCGGGCTTGCTGGACCTGCTGGTTGTGGAGGGCGCCTCTCAAGCCTCCTGGGACTGTCGTGGTTTGGGCCTTTGGGACTCCAAATAGCAGGAGTAAACCACCTCGGGACCGCTGACTGGGAGGCAGTTTGCCGGGAGTTCCCCAAAGTATTCAATGGGACCCTGGGGAGGTTCGATGGGACCCCGATTTCGCTAGATCTGGACCCTAACGTACGACCCATCCACATAAAGGCACGGCCCCCTCCCCTAGCCATGCGGGGAAAAATAGAGGCCGAGCTCGACCGCCTGGTCGCCCAAGGCGTGCTGGAACCGGTCGCGTCAGCGCGCTGGGAAACCCCCATTGTAACGCCAATTAAACCGAATGGGGCTATACGCATTTGTGCAGATTACAAATGCACCATAAATAAGGCTCTGCAGGACCACGCCTATCCGGTCCCGGTAGTGAGCCATGTCCTGGCCTCCCTGACTGGGGCCAAAGTTTTCGGCAAATTGGACCTGGCGCAGGCTTACCAACAGCAGCCAGTGGACACGGCCGCTGCGGAAGCGCAAACCATCACCACCCACAAGGGGGCTTTCCGGGTCAATAGACTGCAGTTTGGGGGTTTCAGTGGTGCCAGGGATTTTTCAATCTTTCATGGATTCCCTCCTGAAAGGAATTCCAGGGGTCCAGCCCTTTTTAGATGATGTCATCATCGCGGCACCGGACTCCACCGCCTTCACCGAACGGCTGCGTCAGGTCCTGCAGAGGTTCAACGAGGCTGGCCTCCAAGGTGAAGAAGGAGAAATGCCTCTTGGGTGTGCCCCGCATCGAATTCCTGGGGTTCGCAGTCGATGCACAAGGCATCCACCCCACAGACGAGAAAATTAGAGCGATCACACAAGCCCCGGTCCCCACGTCCAAGCCGGAACTCCAGGCCTTCCTGGGCCTCTTGAATTTTTACCACGCGTTTCTGCCCCAAAAGGCAACGGTGGCTGAACCCCTCCACCGGCTGCTGGACAAGGAGGCGCCGTGGGCCTGGAAGCCGGAGCATGCGGCAGCTTTCCAGGCGGTAAAAGACTTGTTGGTCTCCAACGGGGTGCTGCACCACTTCTGCGAGGCTTTACCTGTGGTTCTGGCGTGTGATGCGTCGCCCTACGGGGTGGGGGCGGTGTTGGGGCATCGGTTGCCGGATGGCCGGGAGGTTCCGGTCGCCTACTATTCTCGGACCCTGTCTTCTGCGGAGCGTAATTACGCGCAGATAGACAAGGAGGCACTAGCGATAGTGGCGGGGGTTAAAAAATTCCACCATTATCTCTATGGCCGCCCGTTCGAGATCCTTACAGACCACAAGCCTCTCCTGGGCCTCCTCGCGCCCGATCGACAGACGCCGCAGATGGTCTCGCCCAGGGTTCTCCGCTGGTCCATATTCCTGGCGGGGTACTCTTACACCCTCACCCGCTGCCCGGGAAAGGCCATGGGTCACGCGGACGCGCTCAGCCGCCTCCCACTGCCCGCAACGGACCCAGACCCGGCCCCCGCCCACGTCATCGCACTCCTAGAATCGCTGCCTGATCGCCCAGTACATGTCAAGGAGGTGGCCTGCCTCACGGGCCGCGACAGGGTTCTCTGTCGGGTTTTGAACTGGGTGGGGAGGGGATGGCCGACAGCTAGACAAGACCCGGAGTTTGCGCCTTTTGTCACAAGGCGCGATGAGCTGTCGACCTATAAGGGGTGCCTAATGTGGGGAGGCAGGGTGGTCATTCCGAAACCACTACAGGAACGGGTACTGAGGGACCTTCATGAGCACCACCCTGGGGTAGTCAGGATGAAGGCTCTGGCGCGGGGGTATGTCTGGTGGCCAGGGTTAGACCGGGATATTGAGGACATTGTAAAAAGGTGTCAACCCTGCCAGGCCTCCCGACCCGCACCCCCGACGGCCCCAGACAGGGCCTGGGAATCCTCTCACCGCCCCTGGTCGCGCCTGCACCTCGACTTTGCGGGCCCGTTCCAGGGGCAGCTGTTTTTATACTTGTAGACGCCTACAGTAAGTGGCTAGAAGTAGAGCCGGTACCATCCACCTCCTCCCGGGCGGCCATCCGAGCGATGTGGCGGATTTTCAGCTCGCACAGACTCCCCGACACCCTGGTCACCGACAACGGGACGGCCTTCACGTCCGGGGAGTTCCAGGAGTTCACCCGCCAGCACGGGATTCGCCACATCAGGTCGGCCCCGTTCCACCCCGCCACCAATGGCCAAGCCGAACGCATGGTGCGGACGGCCAAAGAGGCGCTCCGTCGGACCGAAGGAACGGACTGGGACTTCAGGCTGGCGCACTTCCTGTTCGGCCAGAGAACGACGCCCCATGCGACAACCGGCCAGAGCCCGGCGGAACTATTGATGGGCCGACGCCTCACCACCAGGCTGGACCGGTTACATCCCGATCGAGCGCCCGAGTGGGAGCCCTGCACGGAAACGCCAGCAGCGGCGCGAGGGTTCTTCCCAGAGGACCCGGTGTACGCACGGAACTACGCGAGAGGGCCCCCGTGGATTCCCGCCTGAGTAGTCCGGGTCTGTGGCCCCCGGTCCTACGAAGTCTCGGTGGAAGACGGCCAGATCCTGCATCGCCACATCGATCAGCTACGTCGCCGGGTGCTACCCCTGGAGCCGGATGAGGGGGAGGAGTGGGACGAGCCAGCTCAACCAGACGCGGGGGCGGACGCACCAGAAGAAATCCCGGGGGACTTCAACTCCGGACTGACAGCCACCGCAAATGACACACCGGCCGAGATGGTGAGCCCAGCCCCGCCAACACCAGAGCGGCCACCAGTCCCCACAGCCGCCCGGGAGGCTGTCAGTTCCCCCATGCCAGAGCCCCGTCGCTCCACGCGAGAGCGGCGGCCCCCAGCTATTTGAAAGACTATGTGTGCGGGTGTTTATCGGACCAAGGGGGAGGGGTGTAATGTATCCACTGGAGAACATGGGCTCTGGACAGCCATGTGCTTGGACTGGTTCTAACCGGTCCCCCATGTGGCCAGGCGAAGGGCCTGAGCTTCGCCCCGAAGGACAATGGACTAGGGGATCCTGACTCCCCTCCAATGGAGGAGCAGGAGTTAATCCAATCAATGTAAATAGCGAATCACCGGGTGTGTGTGTGTTTGGGGTGTGGGTCACTTGGGAATAAAAGCCGGCCTGCGAGCCGGCTCAGTTGTCTTGTTCTTCATCTAATAAAGTATGTGAGAGCTGAAATCACTAGTAAGTCTCAGTACTTTTCACTGTCCATGATTGTAGCTGCCACCACCTCCTGTGGCAGTGAATTCCATATGTTAAGCACTCTTTGGGTGAAGACGTACTTCCTTTTATCTGTTCTAACCCGACTGCTCAGCAATTTCATGGAGTGCCCACGAGTTCTTGTATTGTGAGAAAGGGAGAAAAGTACTTCTTTCTCAACCTGCTCAATCCCATTCATAATCTTATAAACCTCGATCATGTCACCCCTCAGCCGTCGTTTCTCCAAGCTGAAGAGCCCCAAACATTTTAACCTTTCTTCATAGGGGAGGTGTTCCAACCCTTTTATCATTCTAGTTGCCCTTCTCTGCACTTCTCCATGGCAGGGGAGCTGTAAAATTCACAGAGACATAGGTCTACTATTAGTATTATTTAATGTTTATAGCACCTTTTTTTTTTTTACATGATTTTAGGATTGTTTAAATTATTATTTATTTTTTTAGGTGAGCCACCCTGAGCTGGCCTCAGCCGGGAGGGTGGGGTATACATTTGATAAATAAATAAATAGAATAAAATAATATCACCTGGCATTTGTTTCCAATCAAACTGACTGAGACTGCAGTCCTAGCTTCCCTATGTGGATGTTCAAAACACAAACCAGAAGCAGTCACATCAGAAGCAGCCCTCGGACAGACCGGAGGCAACAAAGATCTCACTGTTGTGCAGCTCAGGTTGCCAGGCTCTCTGTGAGCTCTCCTAGAGAGGAGGCGGGACAATGTGCACCTATCAGAACCAGACAACTGGCAGCATACAGAAGCAAATGCGGATGACTCCAACCGTGTTCTGGATGCCTCCAAGCAAATTTCTACTTTGCATTCCAACAGACCAAAACCAGACTGCTAGACGTGGAGCGTCAAAATCCATATAGCTTAGCCAATGAAACCTGCTCTCCCCGGAACTTTGAGATCCCCCTTACAACAGGGATGTCAGCTTCATATCTATCCTCTCTGCAGGTCCCCCAACAGCACAGAGCATTCACCTTGGCCAGATGTCACGCCATGCCATCTGCCATTCTGTCTGGCAGATTTAATAAGGCTCCCCATTTGGCCAGATTCTGCCCATGCAGAAAGAATTGTGTGGAATCCATCAGTCATGTGCTTCTGCACTGCAACCTATATGCGGACCTAAGGATTAGATACTTATATCCTTTTCTAATCAATATGGGAGCTTGCTCTGATGCACCCAAAGTGCACAGGCTCTTAAGTGATTTTAGGCCAGACATCACAGAGAAGGTCGCTAAGTTTCTCTGCCTGGCCTCAAAGCAGCGTCAAAGGATTTTTTAGAATTTTATAGGTAGGTTTCACCTGGTTTATTCGTGTGCCTCAACTGGTTTTAATTCTAGTAATTGTATTGATAATTTTATGCCAATAAAGGCTGACTTGACTTGACTTGACTTGACTTTGCCATTACTGTTTGGACAAATCAATAGTCACATGATAGGTGACTCTCACTGCTCATGGTTTTTTGAGAGGACCATTCATAGAATGCTTCTGGGATCGTGAATATTTGCCAACTTTTACACATGTACTTACAACGGGGGAGACCAACAGAAGGGCAAATAAAGCACTGGTACGTCTATTGATCACAAGAGACAAAACCCAGGTTATAGTCATACCTTTTCAATGCTATGTGGTAAGAAGGCCTAGCCTGCCCCTCCCACTGTCACCACTCCACCATAACAGGAAGGAGCAGAAGACTGGGGTCAGTCACTTCTGGATCAGCCACAAATTAACCATCAACTGAGCATTTGCTATGTGGCATAGAAGATCACTCAGACTAATTAAGTAGGAATGCAACCAACCCTTAAATTGCGTAAAAACAACCATGAAGTTTGACCTTTTTAATTTTTTTTTAGCACATTTTTTAATTAATTTCCCCCTGTGCGAGCCAACAAACCCACACACCACCACCAGATAAAACGGGATCCATCACAATACACAGCCATAACTTCCCAAATCAACCATCTTTACAGACAAAGTTTAGACATTCTTATCTAGCCATTCGTAAAACCCCAACCAGATATTTTGAAAAATGCTATTTTTCCTTCCGTACAACTTCATGGTTAAATTGTCAAGTTCAGCCACCTCCATGATTTTACTAATAAAGTCACGCCTGCTCGGTATTTCTTCTTTCTTCCAGAATTTTGCCAGTAAAATCCTCGCTGCAGTCAACAAGTGCACCACCAAATATTTTACATGTTTCTGTAAATTATCCGGTAAAATGTTAAGTAAAAATATTTCAGGAGCTAAGGGCATCTTAAGATCTGTTATCTGGCATACTATCATATGTACCGCCTTCTAAAATTTCTTAAGTTTAGTACAAGACCACCAGGCATGATAAAAGGAGCCAACCTTGGATTTACATTTCCAACATTGATTAGAAGAAGAAGGATATATACGAGCAAGTCTATCTGGTGTTAAGTACCAGCGATGGAACATTTTAAAAACATTTTCCCACCAAGATAACTGAATATCCAAAAGTTGTAATGCGTCTTGGGATTTTAACTGGTTATTTTTATCTAGCAAGACATCATAGCTCACTATATGAGCCCTAGACAACAAATTCGGATGTGAAAAAGCTTCCAGGGGGCGACCCATTTTGGTATTTTATCATAGAAACATGTTTTAATTTTGTCCCAAGTCTTTAAAAGTGCCACTCTCAATAAATGGTTTTTGAAATACGAGTGGGTATTTTGCTTAGCATACCAGGTAAATGCATGCCAAGCTAACATTAGATTGTGCCCTTCGATATTGAGAATTCTATGGTTGCTTAGCAAAATCCACTCACATATCCATGTTAACGAAACTACTTGATAATATAAGTGCCAATCTGGTAAAGCTAGACCTCCTCTCTCAGTTTTTTCCTGTAGGAGTTTGAGCTTTATTCGAGGTTTTTTCTTTTGCCAGATGAATTCAAGTACCAACTTATCTAAGTTTTTTAAAAACGTATGATTTCTAAGAACAGGTATATTTTGAAAAAGAAACAGCACCTTAGGTAAGACAATCATCTTAATGGTCGCTGCCCTACCCATTAGGGAAAGCTGCAAATTTCCCCACTTATTTAAATCTTGTTTAATGGCAGCTATCAGCTTATCATAATTGTCCTGAACTAAAGTACTCAACCTATTCGTAATATATATACCAAGGTATTTAATAGTTTTTTTAGTTTCAAAACCCGCAATATTTTGAAGTTCCTTAATCTGCTCTAAAGTAGTTTTTAGTCAATATTTTTGTTTTTGCATTGTTGATTTTTAGACCTGCCAGATGGCCATACTCCCTCAGAACCTGAAGCAACCGTGGTATAGAATTAGCTGGATCTTGTAATATAATGGCCAAGTCATTTGCATAAGCTTGGGTTTTGTACTCTTCTCCTTTTATCCTTATTCCTTGAATTCCATTATTGCTTCTTATAGATTCACATAGAATCTCAATAGTGAAAATGAACAGTAGCGGAGACAAAGGACAGCCCTGTCGAGTGCCTTTAGCTACCTCAATCGTAGCTGTGAAGTTTGACCTTAAGCATATACATTCAGAAGTGAATCCCACCATTGCTGCCTTTAATTTACAGATTATAGAGATCCCTACTCAGCTATATATTCACTGGAAGGCTCTTGGGCAAGTATTATTATTATTATTATTATTATTATTATTATTATTATTATTATTATTATTATTATTATTATTATTATTATTGGAATAAGGCCCGTTGTGGAAATAAATACAACGAGCTCTAGAAAGAGGCTCTGGGAGACTGCCCCGGCCTTGGGCACTCAGCGTCAATTTGCTGTGGCAAACTCAGCAGGGTATAATGACACAGAGTCCACCATTTTCTCCAGAGGAACTGATCTCTGTCATCTGAAGAGCAGTTGTAATTCTGCGTGATCTCCATCCCTCCCCTGGAGACTGGCAACAATTGTTCCCCATGAGGGAATGGCTGATTTTGAGGGTGGAGTCTATGGCATTGTACCTGTCTGAGGTCCCACCCCTCCTCAAACCTCACCCTCTCCAGGCTCCATCCCTCAAATCTCCAGGAATTTCCCAACCTGGAGTGGGCAACCCGATCTCCCTCCCAGCCAACTATCCACCTACTGTTATCTGTCTGATGGCTTCAGCTTTCCATCCCCTCCCCCTCTCTCCTAGAGAGCAGTTGTAATTCTGAGTGATCTCCAGCCCCCACCTGGAGATTGGCAACAAGGGTTACCCAGGAGGGAATGGCTGGCTTGGAGGGTGGAGTCTATGGCACTGTACCTGTCAGAGGTCTCACCCCTCCTCAAATCTCACCCTCTCTAGGCTCCACCCCTCAAATCTCCAGGAATTTCCCACCTGAAGTTGGCAACCCTATCAGGACTGGCCCCAATGAGTTTTCTCCCAAAGGCCAAAATAGGTGTGGAAAGGGCCTTTTACTGACAGAACCTGGTTGCCTAGCAACAAGCACTGAGGAGAAAGTACAGTTGGCAGCCCTGATTAGGGAAACACCTGGAGATTTTGGGGGTGGATCCTGTGGAGGGCAGCATTCGGGGGGGGTGGAAGGACTCAGCAGGGAATAATGTCATGGGATCTACCCTCCAAAGCAGCCATTTTCTCCAGGGGAACTGATCTCTGTCATCTGGAGATCAACTGTAACAGCAGGAGATCTCCAGGTCCCACCTGGAGATTGGCAACCCTAGGGAAAGTCAGCCACACAGCAGGGCGTTGAAGAGAATGGTTTGATGATTGCTGGCCCACCTCATTAGCCAGCCAGCCATGGTGGAGCCAAAAAGGAGAAAGAGCCATTTTAAGTTTATTCTGACAGGAAAGTGGCCAAGCTGGCAGTGGGCGGGGGAGGGGGTTATGCGGAAAAGCAAGCTTGGTTGCCTACCAACAGCCACTGAGGAGACAGTTAGTCACAGTTAGTCCCACACAGGAGCCAAGAGAAGTGTCTTCCTCAGGAGAGAGTCCGGCTTTCCAGGAGCCACAGCTTGTTTCCTCTAGGCCAGACCCTCCCTGGTACTGCCACAACTGCTGAAGGAAGGCGGGGGAGCCTTTGAAAGGCCCTAGGCAGCCTTCTCTGTGGTGCAGCCCACTGAGCTATCACCCTGATGAAGCGTCGGCCTTGCGGCTGAGGGAGAGGGGCCGTGAGGGGCAGCAAAGGTGAGTGCTTCCCCTGCTTGCCACCACTCGCTAGGTCTGCCTCCTTCTCCCCCGTGGAGGGGTTGCCGCTCTCTTGGCAGAGCATCCATCCCCTTCACCAGCACCCTCCAGACTGAGGGCGAGATGCTGGCTGCTGGCTCTGTGAGTGGAGCCGAGGCAACGCAGCAAAGCAACGCAGCCAGGGGATTGGCAGAACTTCAGAGTGGCAGCTGAGGGAGCCAAATGCTGTGGGAGTGTGTGGAGCATTCACACCAAAATAGAATTATTATATAGAGAGATACCACCCATAGCTGAAGCTCTCTGGGTGGTTTACTGCAATACAAAATAGTAAAATACAATAAATAGGAATATAAAACATTAGAAAACAGTAGAAATATTAAAAACAGTAAGAACAGCTATGCAAATAGAAATAATTATGGAAAGTGACAGTTTCTTCTCAATTTCACAGCTATACAAATGGAAATAATGCCTTATTGGGAAGCTTATATTTTTACAGGAATATAGCTGTATTAATTACCCTTAGCAGCAGCTTTATCTATAAATGCCTCAAGCCCTCTGAGGGCATTGGTTGGTTATATGGCCTTTATTTTTAGTCCCACTGACAGTGCCCAAACACTGAAAGCCCAAAAACATGTCACTGGTGAAAATGCTTGACAGCTATGAGAAAAAAAATCCTTATCTGATGATAACAAATTGGAGCATTTGTAAAATGGTCTTGTGGATTTCTAATCGTAGCTTCCAGAAACTCTTTAAAAAATATTTTTAAAATGTAAGAAGATACAGAAAGAAAAAAAGGAATAGGGGAAAATGCATAGGAAATATAATTACCAAAAACACAATGTAAGGTCAATTTTACAGATACTGAGGACATTCCTTGATCAGTGTAAGATGGTCTTGTGAACTGAAACCTTGCTTCTTTGGGGTTCCATTAAATTGCCAATCAAGGCTGTGCAATGGTTTGTGCTCCTGTATCTTTAACTACTATGTGGTAAACAGAAATTCAGTAGGCTGAACATTCCCTGCCTTGAATACACATTGAAGGGCAAAGTCTTCACCTGCTGGATTTCTCCTTAGCACAGGAACCCCATCAGGAGAGAGTATAGATTTTAATGTCTCTGTCTTTTTACATTCCCTTTTTCTGTTTGATTTAGTGCCCTATCTTTCAGTACTGTGGGAGGGAAGAAATACACATGAACAGGGAATGGTGAGTTCTGGGGCTTCTCATTGGATGCTGGAGGAGGTTGCCAGTACAGCTGTCTGTCTGGAGCAAAAATAGTAGCCTGAAAACCAAGAGAAGGGTAGGGAGGCAATGGTATTATTCTCCAGCTGCGTCCTTCGATGAATGCCAGCGGTGAAAGGGTACCAGAAATGTCATTCCACCATGGGCACTCCAAGCCTTTTTCAAAATAACAGTAATGACAGCTGACATTTATACCAGAGATTTCATTCCATTTCTGTACAATAGGTTAAGAACATAAGAACCTAAGGGAAGCCAATGTTGGATCAGGCCAATGACCCATCCAGTCCAACACTCTGTCACACAGTGACCAAAAATACCAGGTGCCATCAGGGGGTCCAGCAGTGGGGCCAGGACACTAGAAGCCCTCCCACAGTTGCCCCTGCCCAAGCACCAAGGGTGCAGAGCATCCCTTGCCCCAGACTGAGAGTTCCTATCTATACCTTGTGGCTAATAGCCACTGATGGACCTCTGCTCCATATGTTTATTCAGTTTCCTCTTGAAGCCGCCCATGCTTGTAGCCACCACCACCTCCAGTGGCAGGGAATTCCATGTTAATCACTCTTTGGCTGAAGAAGTACTTCCTTTTATCCATTCTAACCTGACTGCTCAGCAATTTCATTGAGTACTCATAAGTTCTTGTATTGTGAGAAAGGGACAAAAGTACTTCTTTCTCTACCTGCTCTATCCCACACATAATCTTGTAAACCTCGATCATGGCACCCCTCAGTCCTCATTTCTCCAAGCTAAAGAGCCCTCAGTGTTTTAACCTTTCTTCATAGGGAAAGTGTTCCAACCCTTTTATCATTCTAGTTGCCCTTTTCTGCACTTTTTCCAAAGCTATAATATCCTTTCTGAGGTATGGTGACCGGAATTGCACAAAGTGTTCCAAATGAGGTCGCACCATCGATTTGTACAAGGGCATTATGATACTGACTGATTTATTTTCAATTCACTTCCTAATAATCCCCAGCATAGCATTGGCCTTTTTTATTGCAGTCACACACTGTCTTGACATTATCAGTGAGTTATCTACTACGACTCCAAGATCTCTCTCTTGGTCAGTCTCTGCCAGTTTGGATCCCATCGGTGTGTATTTACAGTTAGGATTTTTGGCCCCAATGTGCATCACTTTGCACTTGGCCACACTGAACCCCACTTGCCATGTTGAAACCTACTCGCCCATCCTTGATAGATCCCTTTGGAGTGTCTTACAATCCTCCCTGGTTTTCACCACCATGAATTTAGCCACTTCACTGCTTACTCCCAACTCTAAATCATTAATGAATAAGTTAAAAAGCATTGGACCCAGTACTGAGCCCTGCGGTACCCCATTGCTTATCACCTTCCACTGAGAAAATTTCCCATTTATACTCTGTTTCCTATTAATTAGCCAGTTTTAGATCCACAAGAGGACTTGTCCTTTTATCCCATGACTACTCAGCTTACTTAGGAGCCTTTGATGAGGAACTTTATCAAAAGCTTTCTGGAAGTCAAGGTAAACAACGTCTATTGAGTCCCCCTCATCCACATGTTTGCTCACCCCTTCAAAGAACACTAACAGGTTAGTGAGACGAGATCTTCCCTTACAGAACCCATGCTGAGTCTGCCTCAATAGTCTTTGTTCATCAATGTGCCTACTAATTCTCTCCTTAATAACTGTTTCCACCAATTTATTTGGTATTGATGTCAGACTGACTTGCCTGTAATTTCCCAGATCTCCTCTGGAACCCTTTTTAAAGATGGGAGTGACATTAGCTACCTTCCAGTCCTCAGGAATGGAGGCAGATTTTAATGAAAGATTACATATTTTTTTCAGGAGATCCACAAGTTCACATTTGAGTTCTTTCAGAACTCTCGGATATATGCCATCCGGGCCTGGTGATTTATCAGTTTTTAAGTTGTCTATCAGTCGTAGGACCTCTTCTCTCATCCCTTCAATCTAATTCAGGTCTTTCAACACCCCTTCCGAAATCAGCGGTTCTGGAGTGGGCAAGCACTTATCCTCTTCCATAGTGAAGACAGAGGCAAAAAATGCATTCAGCTTCTCAGCCATTTCCCTATCATCCTTCACTACTCCTTTTACCCCTTGGTCATCTGAGGGCCCCACTCCCTCCCTGGCTGGTTTCCTGTTTCTAATGTGTGTCTCTCTGTTTGTCTCTCTCTCTCTGTCCCTCTGTGTGTGTCTCTCTCTCTCTGCCTGTCTCTCTCTCTGTGTCTCTCTCTGCCCCTCTGTCTGTGTGTGTGTGTCTCTCTGCCCCTGTCTCTGACCCTCTCTCTCTTTGTCCTTCTCTGTGTGTGTCTGTCCCTCTGTGTCCCTCTGTGTGTGTCTCTCTCTGTGTTTGTCTTTCTCTCACTTTCTTAGCCTATCAAGTCAATGTTGTTTCAAGGGGTTTCAAGCTCATACCTTGATTAAAACTTTGTTGGTCCTAAAGGTACCACTGGACTCAAATGTTGTTAGACAGGCAGACAGTATTATTTTCTCCTTCTGCTTTCCCATGGTGTGAAATATTTGGACGATGGTAAAATGCAGAGCTTTTTGTGTGGATTTAAGTGACCTTCTGTGGCTGGGGCCGTGTGGTTGCTGTCTCTAGATGAGGCTGAATGAGGGCAACATGACTTAAGGTTCCAGAGAGTGCAAAGTGCACAGCCCCAAGGGTTTTGTCAGGGTGTTTTCTTATGCAACAACAGTATTGTCGGTGGAAAGTGCCATCAAGTCGCAGCTGACGGATGATGACCTTGTAGTGATTTTTAAGGCCTGAGATGTTCAGAGGTGGTTTGCCATGGCCTGCCTCTGTGTTGCAACCCTGGGGTTCCTTGGTGGTCTCCCATCCAAGTACTAACCAGGATTGACCCTGCTTAGCTTCAGAGGGCCTGACAAGATCGGGCTAGGCAGGGCCACCCAGGCCAGGGCAACAATAGAGTGCTGGCACATTAAAGTACCACTTAACTGGGATGATCACTGCATTTCAAAGGGGGTCAGGTTAATGATGTCTTCAGTGGGTCCTTCAAAAAGAATTTTGTCAAAGAGGTTCCAGAATTCTGTTCTGGCATGTTCCCCCAGAAAAAAAAGCCCTGGGAATTGTCTTGCTCACAGCAACAGGCAAAGCTTAGCTTGTATTCACTTGAAGAAGGCAATTTGGTTATGCATTTAATATTACATTGTGGCTTTTCTTCCATTATTAAAAGTTTTTGCTGAGCATATAAAAAAGCTGTGATCTTACACAAGTCCCATTCTCTAATGTCACACTGTTCATACAAGTAGACCATTTATTTGGACAGATTTTTTGCAATTATTTATTTTTCATGTAACTACACAGGTACATTGGTGTGATAAGAATGTAACTTCCTTTTACAAAACAAACCAACCCCACTCATATATAGCAAAGGTCACTGCTAATTTGCCCTTCTTAGAAAACTGGACTTTAAAAAGCTGAACCCAGGAAGCTTTATATAGCAACTATCACAAAAATAAATAGCAGTACTAACTTGATCTGTACTTTCATGCTTGTTGTAGGATAGCTTCCGGTGATGTCAGGGGTGTGACATATACAAATAACTCATGCTAATGAGTTATGCTAATGAATTGAAGCACCTCTTTTTCTACAAAATGAACCCTGTATATTAGTAATACATAAAGTGAAAATAATAATGAATACTACTTAGATACTGTATGAGGATATCAACTAGATCACAATGATGTGAAGAGAATTCCCCATATGTATATTTATGCATGTTTGTCTTTGTATGTCTAATATATAAAATAAATGTTATTTAAAAAGGGGGGAGAAAATCTCTTTTTCCTGACTTGAACACATATTGACCCAGTCAATGTGTGGGTAGTTCAAATCACCTATTATGACACAGTTATTTCATCTACCTGCTTATCTTTAATTCATTCATCATTTTATAATCCTCCTCTATCTTTTGATCTGGTGGGCGATCCAGGGGTCTTTTCGTAGAAAAAGAGCTGCAGGCACTCATTAGCATAACTCATTAGCATATGCCACACCCCCTGACATCACCGAAAGTATGGCGAGAAACAGAGAGAGAAAGAAAGAGACAGACAGAGAGATGGGGGAGGAAGGAAGGAAGGAAGAGAAAGAGGGAGGGAGGGAAAGAGGGACAAAGAACTTTGCAAAAGAAGGAAAGAAAAGAAAGGAAGAAAGGAAGAGGGGAAGAAAGAGGGGGAAAAGAGGGAAAGATGGGGAGGAAGGGAAAGAGGGCAAAGAATGGGAAAGAAAGAAAGAGAGAGAGAGAGAGAGAGAGAGAGAGAGAGAGAGAGAGAGAGAAAGAAAGAAAGAAAGAAAGAAAGAAAGAAAGAAAGAAAGAAAGAAAGAAAGAAAGAAAGAAAGAAAGAAAGAAAGAAAGAAAGAAAGGGAGAAAGGGAGAAAGGGAGAAAGGGAGAAAGGGAGAGAGATGGGGAGAGAGATGGGGGAGAGAGATGGGGAGAGAGATGGGGAGAGAGATGGGGAGAGAGATGGGGAGAGAGATGGGGGGAAGGAAGGATGGGAAAGAAGGAAGGAGGGAAAGGGGGCAAAGAACTTTGGGAAAGAAGGAAAGAAAGAAAAGAAAGAAAGAGGGAGAAAGTGGGAAAGATGGGGAGGAAGGGAGGGAAGGAAAGAGGGAAAGAAAGGGAAAGAAAGAAAGAAAGAAAGAAAGAAAGAAAGAAAGAAAGAAAGAAAGAAAGAAAGAAAGAAAGAAAGAAAGAAAGAAAGAGAGAGAGAGAGAGAGAGAGAGAGAGAGAGAGAGAGAGAAGAGAAAGAAAGAAAGAAAGAAAGAAAGAAAGAAAGAAAGAAAGAAAGAAAGAAAGAAAGAAAGAAAGAAAGAAAGAAAGAAAGAAAGAAAGAAAGAAAGAAAGAAAGAAAGAAAGAGAGAGAGAGAGAGAGAGAGAGAGAGAGAGAGAGAGATGGGAAGGAAGGGAGAGAGGGAGGGAAGGAGGGTGGGCAGAGAAAGGTGGCGGGTGGGGGGCACTCGGAGATCTTTCTCTGCTCGCGCGCCCTCGGTGCACAGGCAGACAAAGGTAGTGGGCGGGTGGGGGGTGCTCCAGAAAGCTTTCTCTGCTCACACACCTCACACACCTTGGCGCATGGGCAGAGAAAGGCAGCAGGTGGGGGGGCGCTCCGGAGAGCTTTCTCTGCTTCCAGTGTTAAGCTTCCTTTTGGGCCCACTACTTCAACCCATAGCATTTCCAGAAGTGAATCCAGTTCTCTTACCCTCTCAATCTTACTGGACTGTATACCCTCTCTGACATACAGAGCCACTCCACCTCCAACCCTTTTCCTCCTTCCTTCCAATGTAATTTATAACCAGGAATCACCGTATCCCACGGATCTTCTTCATCCCACCAAGTTTCTGAAATACTCACAATGTCTATTTTCACCCCAACACCAAGCATTCCAATGCCCTGATTTTACCTCAGACGTTTCTAAATAATTTCCCAGGCATGTTAGGCCTGCAACCGTCCTCCTGCTGCCTCGAGACCTTGCAGACAGTCCATATTGCTTGTCACAGTCTCAGTGGACAATTCTAATCTATTTCCCTGTAGAAAAGTAACAGCTATGCCTTCATCTCTTTGAGACGAGCCATCCTGAACCAGAGACTTTTCATCTCCTGTCGGCTTTCCCCCAATATTCAGTTTAAAAACTGCTCTGCCACCTTTTTGATTTTAAGCGCCCGCAGCCTGGTTACTTCTTGGGACAAGTGGAGACTGTCTCTTTTGTACAGCTCCTTCTTGTTCTAAAAAGCATCCCAGTGCCTAACTAATTTGAATCCTCCCTCCCTACACCATCGTCTCAACTATGCATTGAGACTTCTGATCTGTGCCTGTCTCTCTGGGCCTGCACGGGGAACAGGTAGCACTTCTGAGAAGACTACCTTGGAGGTCCTGGCCTTGAGTTTCCTGCCTACCTGCCTAAATTTTTCCTCCAGGATCTCATGACTGCATTTCCCCACATCATTGGTGCCAGCATGCACCATAACTACTGGCTCCTTCCCAACACTGTCTACCAGCCTATGTAAAAACACACATAGACCGATTTCCCACTAGCTGCTGCTCCGTCCTCGCTCTTCCTTTCCCCGATTCTATGTGTCAATTTCCCACTACTTGCTGCACAGCCACATTTTGCCCCGCAGCTTCACCCGATTTCCCCTGCATCTTCTTTTTTTTGGTCATAATGTCTGCTGCTTTCACACCAGGTAGGCAAGTCACCACATGGTCAGTGCGTGGGTTTGCCATCCAGCTGTCTACCTGCCTAAGGATCAAATCACCACCTATGAAGAGCCCCCCTCCCTCCCTCCCTGCCAAGGGATAGTTCCTCGATGCGAAAGGATACCCGTTCACCAGCTGAAGAAGAGGTCCCTTCTGAGGGCACATTCCCCTTATCCTCAGCATGGTGCCCTCTTTCCTCTTGACCCTCATGCTCCATGACAGCGGTGGGGCCACCATTGTCAGAGTGGGGCATATCTAACAAGTCCCCAAGAGTCTTCTCCATGCACCTAACTGACTGTCTCTACTTCTCCAGGTCAGCCACCTTGGCCTCAATGGTGAAAACTCATTCCCTGAGAACCAGGAGCTCCTTGTAGGAGGCACACACCCAGGATTTTTGTCCATTGGGCAGATAGTTGTACATGTGACACTCCAGGCAAAACACTGGCTAGCCCCCAACTCCCTGCTGGCATTCTGCCTTCACAACTGCTTTTTAAAAATAATTATATATAATCCCCCTTTTAAAACCTTTGTATTTATGTAGCTCTCCTTGTGGAAAGTCTACTTACCTTACTGGGAGCCTGGCTTTCTGGTCCTTCCTGAGCTTCTTACAGAGCCCCTAGTCTAAGAGCCACAGGCCAAGAGCCTCTGGCAAGGTGCAGCCTTAAATAGAAGTCTCACCCAGCAGAGGGCAGGGCCAGCAACTATTCATATTACACCCAGGCAATCCAATTACAGTCAAACAAAGCACCCTTTCTCAAACAGCCAGGATTCTGCAACAACTTAAAACCCACACACTCCCAAACACTGTCCTCCTACTCAGTCCCCTCAGCTAAATCTTCTCAGCTGAAAGCAAATAAAAAACACTCACCCCTCTAGCATAATTACATAATTACACTGACAATTCATCTTCTTTTGATTCACAACCTTCCCTGATGCAGCAGGCACTAGTTAGTTGTGCAGGTTCAGGAAATGGAACAGACTATCCTGTGTCAAAATGATACTGTGTTTATCAGGGCATGCATCATATTGAGTTTTATGGAGAACTGGGTGCTCAGCAGAACAGTCCTGGGAGGGCAGCTCTACCTTTAGTTGAGAAGGAAGGAAGAGGGGGAGAGTGAGAAACTGAGGAAGGAAGAGCCTGATCTTTTCTCTCAATATGCACCTAGCTGAAGTGGAAGATCTCTTACAGTATTACACTGAGAAAATTCCGTCAACTTGAACATCTCTGGAGGTGGCACATGGCCTGGTTCTGATCCACATGAATGGGAAGGGTCCAAACAGGATAAACTTTTCTCCACAAATCCTGTCTCCTTGGTGATTTATCTCAGGTGCCACGTCAAGGCAGCAGGCGGAAGTGCTAGGACAGACTGGGATTGTGACAAGATCAAGTGTACTTTTAATGGGCGCTGATTCTACTTTTTTTGCTTTGTCAAAGAAATATGAGTACGTACATATTTGCTCCAGTGGGACTGGTCTTGCGAACAGTTCAACAAGAGTTTAAGTGGTGGTGACCTAGTACACCTTCGGAAAGATGTTTCTTGTTTTTTAAAAAATGATTTCATAAGTAAGACATACAAAGACAAACATACATAAATACAGGTTGGGGGATTCACTTGTATCATTATTTACTTGATTATTGACCTCATACTATATCCAAAACATTCATTTCTTTTATCCACCTTATAATTTTCATATATACCTTTTGCTTATAATTAAACATATTTCTTATTTCCTTTTATTTCGATTATATGTCTGGAAATTTTATATGTTATACTCTTCTGTCCATTTGTAAAATCTTGACCATTTCTTTGTTGTGTCCTCTCAAAATTGACATTAAATTGTCCATCTCTGCTGTTTCCAGTATTTTATTTATAACTTCTTCCTTTGTAGGGACTTCATTTCTTCTCCAATATTTAGCATATAATATTCTTGCTGCTGTCACTATGTGTATGGTCAGATAAAAGTCTTGTTTTTTGTATTTCTCTGGTGTAATATCCAATAAAAACAGTTCTGGTGTATAAGGTACAGTAATTTTTAACACTTTTTGCAACAGTTCATGTATCTCTGATCAATACTTTTTAATTTTATCACATGTCCACCACATATGAAAAAATTAACCAACTTTTTTGACATTTCCAACAATCATTTGGTAGGTCAGGCTAGAATTTAACTGACTTGTCTGGAGTAATATACCATCTATAAAACATTTTTTATATATTTTCCTTATAAGAGGTTGCTTTAGTAATCTTTATATTCATTTTCCATGCATGTGACCATTGGTCTAAATCAATATTATGACCCAAATTTTGTGCCCATTTGACCATACAATTTTTAACTATTTCATCTTGTGTTTTATCTTCTAACGTTATTACAAACAATTTCTTAATGAATTTATCATCAGCATACAACAATATCTTATCCATTTCCGTTATATTTGAATAAAAACTAAATGGTTTATCTTTAGCAAATCTTGACTCTATTTGTATCCTTTCCCACCAGCTTATGTTAATCTCTTGTTCTTTTGATTTTACTTCATATTTATTATCCAACAAATCGTCATATCTCAAGAACATATTTTTTCCATCAGATTAGGATTTGTAAAAGCTTCAAATGGTGAGATCCATTTAGGTGTCTTAGTATAAAACCTTTTAATATGTTCCCATACCATCAATAAAGATTTTCTCACCAAATGTTGTTTAAAATATTTATGTATATCTGACTTTCTATACCATATAAATGCATGCCATCTTAATAATAGGTCATGTCTTTCTAAAGTTAATAGTCCAGTGTTTTCTAATGTAATCCATTCTTTTAGCCATATCAATGCTGCTGTTCTATAATACAAGAGCCAAGCTGATATGCAAATCCAGCTCTTTCTTTAGCATCCTTTAAAGCTTTCATTTTTATTCTTTTTTTATTCTGCCATATGTATTGTGACATCACTTTCTTAAGGTCTTTAAAATATTGTTGATTCTGAAGAACTGGTATTGTTTGGAATAAAACCAGCAATCTGTTCATTTTTATTGTAGGTATTCTGCATCTTTTAAAGCTTTCATTTTTATTCTTTTTTTATTCTGCCATATGTATTGTGACATCACTTTCTTAAGGTCTTTAAAATATTGTTGATTCTGAAAAACTGGTATTGTTTGGAATAAAACCAGCAATCTGTTCATTTTTATTGTAGGTATTCTGCCCATCTATTTGTAAGTTTTCCCATTTTTCCAGATCTTTTAAAATTTCTAACATGAGTTCCATGTAGTTATCTTTCACCAACGAACTACATATATGATGTTTATTCCTAAGTATTTCACCCTATTTTTTGTTTCAAAGCCTGATTTCTCTTGTAACTGTTGGACGTGATCTTTAGTCATATTTTTTGTTAGAATTTTTTGTCTTGGTCAAGTTAATCGTCAATCCAGCCATCTGACCACAATTCTGCAATGCTGTTAATAATTGTGTAATTGAACCCAATGGGTTTTCTACAATAAATACCAAATCATCTGCAAATGCTTGTAATATGTATTCTTCTCCTCTTATTTTGACTCCTCTGGTATGATTTTCTTCTCTAATCATATTATTCAATAGTTCAAGTGCAAATATAAACAATAGTGGTGAGAGTGGACAACCTTATCTGGTTCCTTTTTGTATATCAATATTTTGTGATAAGTCTCCATTGATAAGTATCCTTTCTTGCTGTTTAGTATAAATTTTTTGGATCATTGTAAAAAATTCTTTGCCACATTGTGAAGCTGACAACTGTTCCAACATAAAATTCCAACTGACATTATCAAATGCTTTTTCAGCAGCCAAGAAAATCAAAGCCTCTCTGGATGCACTTCAAAATATTCAATTACATTTAAGACAGTTCTTATGTTATTTCTAAGTTGTCTTTTTGGTAAGAAACCTGCATGATCTTGATGAATTATCTGTGTCAATATTTTCTTCAATCTTGTAGCTAAAATAGAAGGATAAATTTTATAATCCATGTTTAATAATGAGATTAGTCTATAATTTTTAATATCTTTATCATCTGAGCCTTGTTTGTGTATCAAAGTTATTAAAGATTCAAAGTTATTAAAGATTAAAGTTATTAAAGATTTCAGGTTCCTGGTATTTTACCATCTGTTCTTATACTCTGTATAACATATTTTAATGGTAATACCAGTTGATCTTCAAACACATGGTAAAATTACATATAGATTTGGTGGAACTTCAGGGGGTCTGCTGAATAATGTATGAAATATGCCTCACCAAAGTTGTTGCTGTGTCAGGAATGAAAAATCTAGAAATCCTGGGTCTTCGTTCATTCATACTAATGGATTATTTCCTAAACCAGAAAAAAGCAGGCCAAACCACTGAGGCTTCCCATCTCCTATTTAATGCAAAAAGAGAAGTGCAATTCAGGGCATTTTTAAAAACCCACAGACTTTTATAGAAGATGGGAGAAAATCCACTCAGACTGCTTGCTTCTTGCCAACTTCTGATTTTTTCACCTTAGAAATCAATAGGCTGTTAAAAGAGAGAAATCCCCTAATGTTCCCAGAAAAATCTGTAGAATACCTGAAAACAAAACACTAATAGCTATGTATCTAGGCAAGCAGCCTCAGCATTCCATCTTGCTGGGTTGCTTTTGTCCATGGTATTCTAGATGTTCCAGCCACAACGATTCTGTGCAGGCATCAGTATTAAATCCACTAAAAATTGCCCTGGGGCACAGGAAGGCCTGGAGAGAAATGGCCCTCTTAAAGCCGTCCATGCTTGTAGCCGCCACCACCTCCTGTGGCAGTGAATTCCATGTGTTAATAAGAACATAAGAGAAGTCAAAACTGGAAATTGCCTAACTAACCTGTAACCAATTAAAAGTAGAGTCTAGTTGTTGTTGTTGTTCAGTCGCACAGTCGAGTCCGACTCTTCGCGACCCCATGGACCAGATTACGCCAGGCCCTCCTGTCTTCCACTGTCCGCTGAAGTCTGCTCAATTTCATGTTCGTTGCATCGATGACACTGTCTAACCATCTCATCCTTTGCCGTCCCCTTCTTCTTTGACCTTCAATCTTTCCCAGCATCAGGGTCTTCTCCAGTGAATGCTCCCTTCTCATTTGGTGGCCAAAGTATTTGAGCTTCAGCTTCAGGATCTGGCCTTCAAGGGAACAGTCAGGGTTGATTTCTTTTAGGATTGACTGATTTGATCTCCTTGCAGTCCAAGGGACTCTCAAGAGTCTTCTCCAGCACCATAGTTCAAAAGAATCTATTCTTCGGCGCTCAGCCTTCCTTATAGTCCAACTCTCGCAGCCATACATTACTACGGGGAATACCATTGCTTTGACCATGCGGACTTTTGTTGGCAAGGTGATGTCTCTGCTTTTTATCATGCTGTTTAGGTTTGCCATCGCTTTCCTCCCAAGGAGCAGGCGTCTTTTAATTTCATGGCTGCAGTCACCATCTGCAGTGATCTGGGATCCTAGGAACGTGAAGTCTGTCACTACTTCTACGACTTCCCCTTCTATTTGCCAAGGAGTGATGGGCCCAGATGCCATGATCTTAGTTTTTTTGATGTTGAGCTTCAAGCCCACTTTTGCGCTCTCCTCTTTGACCCTGAGCAAGAGGCTCTTTAGGTCCTCTTCACTTTCTGCCATCAGAGTGGTATCGTCTGCATATCTGAGGTTATTGATCTTTTCCCCAGCAATCTTAACTCCAGCTTGTGATTCATCCAGGCCAGCATTTCGCATGATGTACTCTGCATATAAATTAAATAAGCAAGGTGACAATATACATCCTTGTCGTACTCCTTTTCCTATGCTAAACCAATCAGTTGTTCCATATCCGGTTCTAACTGTTGCTTCTTGACCCTTATACAGGTTTCTCAGGAGACAGGTGAGGTGGTCTGGTACTCCCATCTCTTTAAGAACCTGCCATAATTTATTGTGATCCACACAATCAAAGGCTTTAGCATAGTCAATGAAGCAGAAGTAGATGTTTTTCTGGTACTCTCTTGCTTTCTCCATAATCCAGCGAATGTTGGCAATTTGATCTCTAGTTCCTCTACCTCTTCGAAACCCAGCTTGTACTTCTGGCAGTTCTCTATCCACGTACTGTTGGAGCCTAGCTTGTAGGATTTTGAGCATGACCTTGCTAGCGTGTGAAATGAGTGCAATTGTGCGATAGTTTGAACATTCTTTGACGTTGCCCTTCTTTGGGATTGGAATGTAAACTGACCTTTTCCAATCCTGTGGCCACTGTTGTGTTTTCCAAATTTGTTGGCAAATTGAATGCAGCACTTTAACAGCATCTTCTTTTAAGACTTTGAATAACTCAGCTGGGATACCATCACCTCCACTAGCTTTGTTGTTAGTAATGCTTTCTAAGGCCCATTTAACTTCGCTTTCCAGGATGTCTGGCTCGAGGTCAGTGATTATACCATCGTGGTTGTCAAGGACATCGAGGTCCTTCTTGTATAGTTCTTCTGTGTATTCTTGCCATCTTTTCCTAATCTCTTCTGCTTCTGTTAGGTCCCTACCGGTTTTGTCCTTTATCATGGCCAGCTTTGCATGGAACGTTCCCTTGATTTCTCCAATTTTCTTGAAGAGATCTCTAGTCCTTCCCAATCTATTGTTTTCCTCTATTACTCTGCATTGTTCATTCAGGAAAGCCTCCTTATCTCTCCTTGCTGTTCTCTGGAAATCTGCATTAAATTGGGCAAATTTTTCCTTATCCCCATTGCCTTTAGCTTTCCTTCTTTCCTCTGCTATGTGTAAAGCCTCATCAGACAGCCACTTTGCTTTTTTGCATTTCTTTTTCTTTGGGATGGCGGTGAGTGCTGCCTCCTTTACAATGTCACGGACCTCTGTCCATAGTTCTTCAAGAGTCTAGTTAG
>JAPDNY010000377.1:0-45870 GCA_029375565.1 Gekko gecko | reverse complement strand
AGGTGCAGAGAGGCTAGAAGTTTCTTCCTGATGGTATCAAAGAATTCCTGGTGCGTTATGGCTGTGTTGTGTTTGTGCGTCTGCCGTGTTCTGCCATCTTACCCGTGGACCGTGATCGGTTTTGCAGTGGTTCATTGGATCTGTGGGAGAGGTCTGTGCCTGGTGCGAGGAAGTTGAAGAGGCATTTAAATGCCTTCTGAGAGGAGTTCTGCATCGTGCTGCCATAGCAGTGTGACTTACGGACAGATACATACCTCCCTCTCCCTTTCCTCCCCTCCCCGAGTCACTCATCCCTGGTGGCATGTGTCACAGGCGGTGGCAGCGATAGCGCTGGGCCCCTGCCGCTAATTGGTTGCATGGGTTTTTTGATCTATGCGGGCGTAGTGGCTAGGGCTTATACGGAATTTTTAGGAGGGGCATGGTTACAGTACGAGAAAGAATTTGGGGTGACGCTGCTCTGCCATGGGACCAGATGCATCAATACCTCTGGCTCCAATCGATGGCCCCTGCCAAGCCTTCTTTGGGTGTCGGCAAGTGACCAGGAGGTAGCGGTACCTCCCCTCAAGGTGTTGGGAAAGGGCCCCAGCCCTATCAACCGGACTCAGCTTAAAAACTGGCTGGCCTTCTATCCTAATACTGTAGAGAGTTTGTGTGTGTTAGATGGTTTTAGTAATGGTTTCAGGATCCCCTGGACAGATCTACGGAGGCCCTCATGTCAAGGAACCTGAAGTCGGTTCTGGGACTGGGGTACGTCATTAGGGAAAAGATAGCCAAGGAATGAGGGGAGGGCAAGGTTTTGGGTCCCTTTTTGTCTCCCCCGGGTCCTACGAGAGGGTCTCTCCCTTGGGGGTGGTTTCCAAGACAGTTGAGTGTGGGTATCGTTTGATACATCGCCCATTACTGTGTGCTGTACTGTTGTTGTTGAATGTTCTAATGGCCTGCTACACAGATCGTTTTACTTTATCAAAGTCAGATAGAGATAGAATATTAGCCAAGGGTCCTAGACTCTTAGAGGACCACATGCCCAGTGATGGACATGACGGGAGCCAATGACTGAGATTACAGAAATTGAGAGTAATAAAGCTCCGGCTGCTTTCAGCTTCCCTTTCACAATATTCACAATCAATCTCTTCACTTCTTCTTCTCTTCTACTTATCTGTTTTGGACTCAACGATTCCCAATCCAGATTCCTTTTTAGAGGGGGAAGCACTAAAGCTTTTCCTACAATTAATACATGTTAAGGAGGATAACTTTGCTACAGAAGCAGATCTCAAGAAAACCAACAAACCTACCACTGAAAAAAGAGAACAGTAGCCATAATGCTCTTGCTGGCCTATTTTCCTATAAAGGCACACTCCCTAATATATACAGAGTCCTTGCAGCTGCTGCAAATTCTGGAGTCTCCGCCGTTACTTGTGAATCAGCATCCTCCTGCCTTACTCGTGTTTTACAACCACAAGAGGCTTACAGTGTCCCCTCTCCGGAAAATCATTCTACAGCCGCTTGGCTATGAGAAATCAGTCACAACTCAAATCGATGTGGATACATTCTTGCAAAAAACTTGTTCCCAATCACGTAGACTATTACTGTAATAATGAATAAAAAACCTGAAAAACTTTTGAGCAAAAAACCACTTGTATTTATTTGTTATTATTTACAAGAATGAGCCCCCTGAGTAAAAATTCGTTAGCTAGGGGGCTGGCTCAGGCTCAGCCGAGGATGACTTCCCAAAGAGCTGTCAAAGTTGAGTCGAGAATCCGGTCCAGGAGTTTGGAGCCAGAAGAGACCTTACCAAGAGGCTGCCCGAAAGGTGTTGTCAAGCAGTACAATGGTTTATAATGATCAGAAGTCAAGCAGAGCCAGAGGCCGAACTCAGAAGCTGGTTGTCGCAACTAGAAGCACTAGAGACTCCGGTCCAGGATTTTGGAGTCAGAGGAGACGTTACCAAGTGGCTGCCCGAGAGGTGTTTTCAAGCAGTCTAAGGGTTTTTTTTTATTTTTTATCAAAACCCTCCTAAAAAGGAGAGGAGTTTATTCTTTTTATAAATAGAAAAAGGTAGGGTATATAGAGGGATAAAGAAAAGAGCGGAGTGAGTATTCTGTTAATAAAGGTTAGTTTAAATCAATATAGATACAGTTTTTGGCAATCTCCGTGATTTGAGAGTCTTCTTTTCATTTAACAAAAATTCAAAATAACTCTGTTAATGAGGTTAGTAATGTCCTTTGGGGTTAATTATTAGTCATCTCCTTTTGACGTTTCCCGAACAGTTATTTCTTAGGTTGTCTTCCTTTGGTATCCCTCAAGTTATGGGATGGGCCACCTTTGGTTTTCACTTCTCCCACTCCGGCACCTCCCTCCTCTGGGCCGCTGTCATCTTCACTACTCAAATCTGTCCACGTTGCGAGTGCTGCCTCTTCCTCTGGACTGGCGTGTCTCTTCAGAAATTCCTGCGCCTTGAAGATGGAGTCAATCTTCTCTCTTTTATCCTTGTACTTGAACAAAAGGCCTTCAGGATAGGTCCACCTGTATATGACCTGTCTTCTTTGTAGAAAAGTGGTCAATCCTTTATAAGCTTTCCTTTTCATCCGGATTTCATAAGGCACATCTTTCAATATTCTGATGGTCTGCTCCCCAATTTTCAAGGGCACCGCTGCAACTGCACGCAAGATTTGATCTCTGGTACTTTGCTTGACAAACTTGACAACCACTTCTGCTGGCAGATTATTTTTTTTGTAAATGTGGAGTAGGCCCTATAGACCTTATCCATTTCTTCTTTTAACTCACGCTGATCTCTGCCAGTTACGGGTGCCAAGGCATTCGCAAATATAGATCTGAGATCTTCCTTCTCTTCTTCTTTAATGCCCTGAAATCGAAGAGTCAGATTCGATTTTTCCATTTGCAACATCAAAATTCTTTTTTCTTGCACATCCTGATGCTTTTCTAACTTGTTGACCCTTTTCTTCACTTTTCCGATGTCTTCCGACGAGACCAAACATTTCTGTGCGATCTCCTCCATCTTCTTTGACGTCTCTGTTAGTTGCCTCTGTTGACTGTTGAGAACACCTTCCATATTAGTTAAGGTTTCGCTGATTTTCTGTATTTGGACCAGCAGAGGGTGCAGTAACTCGCTTGTCTGTTGACTGACAGTCGGCTCTGGAGGGGGATTACCCGGACCGGAAGTCCCGCCTCCCTTCTTCTCAGTTTTCAAAGGGACCTTCTTCATGGCAGACATTTCTTGTATTTGTTTACTTTATAAAAGTTCATGACGCGTCGCTCAGGAGTCCCGCTAACTCATTCGCTTCAATGGCACCCCAAAGGTAATTTCACCAACCCTTCTTCCCTTTCATCCCCCTTAGCTTTCTTATGCAAGTCCCGCTTCTCAGTGGGGGGGGGGATTCCCCTCCTCCCAGCCGCTTATTCGCTTACGGGGGAAGGGCTCAGGTTTCGCTTCAGATTCAGACCTCCAACTCACGGTTCCTGCCGTTTCTTCTTTTTGCTTTAATTCATCGCTGTTCCTCACTCCTGTTGGAAATCGGTGGCGTCCCTAAGTCCCATTACGGGCACACCGCAGCGGGGCCGATTGGGGCGGGGAGAAAGCCTCAATTTCCCGGCTGACTGCCGGCAAAGAGGCTACTCCCCAAGTGCCCCCGGTTTGGAGCCTTTGCCTAAGGCTCACTAGGGTCTTGCAAACCTGCAAAGACCCCCCCAAACTGCGTGTGGGCTAACCACCTCCGGGGGCTTCCCGAAAGGTGGCCGCCATTCGCAACGCCGGAAACCGAAACCAAGCAGTCTAAGGGTTTATAATGATCAGAAGTCAAGCAGAGCCAGAGGCCGAACTCAGAAGCTGGTTGTCGCAACTAGAAGCACTAGAGACTCCGGTCCAGGATTTTGGAGTCAGAGGAGACGTTACCAAGAGGCTGCCCGAAAGGTGTTGTAAAGCAGTCCAATGGTTTATAATGATCAGATTTCAATCAGAGCCGAAGGCCGAACTCAGAAGCTGGTTGTCGAAACTGGAATCGCTCGAGAGTCCGGTCCAGGAGTTTGGAGCCAGAGGACACGTTACCAAGAGGCTGCCCGAAAGGTGTAAAGCAATCCAATGGTTTATAATGATCAGATTTCAATCAGAGCCGAAGGCCGAACTCATAAGCTGGTTGTCGAAACTGGAATCGCTAGAAAGTCCGATCCAGGAGTTTGGAGCCAGAGGAGACATTACCAAGAGGCTGCCCGAAAGGTGTTGTAAAGCAGTCCAATGGTTTATAATGATCAGATATCAATCAGAGCCGAAGGCCGAACTCAGAAGCTGGCTGTCGAAACTGGAATCGCTCGAGAGTCCAGTCCAGGAGTTTGGAGCCAGAGGAGGCATTACCAAGTGGCTGCCCGAAAGGTGTTGTCAAGCAGTACAATGGTTTATAATGATCAGAAGTCAAGCAGAGCCAGAGGCCGAACTCAGAAGCTGGTTGTCGCAACTAGAAGCACTAGAGACTCCGGTCCAGGATTTTGGAGTCAGAGGAGTCGTTACCAAGTGGCTGCCCGAGAGGTGTTTTCAAGCAGTCTAAGGGTTTATAATGATCAGAAGTCAAGCAGAGCCAGAGGCTGAACTCAGAAGCTGGTTGTCAAAGCTGGAAGCACTCGAGAGTCCGGTCCAGGAGTTTGGAGCCAGAGGAGACGTTACCAAGAGGCTGCCCGAAAGGTGTTGTCAAGCAGTCTAATGGTTTATAATGGTCAGATTTCAATCAGAGCCGAAGGCCGAACTCAGAAGCTGGTTGTCGAAACTGGAATCGCTCGAGAGTCCAGTCCAGAAGTTTGGAGCCAGAGGAGACGTTACCAAGAGGCTGCCCGAAAGGTGTTGTAAAGCAGTCCAATGGTTTATAATGATCAGATTTCAATCAGAGCCGAAGGCCGAACTCAGAAGCTGGTTGTCGAAACTGGAATCGCTCGAGAGTCCGGTCCAGGAGTTTGGAGCCAGAGGAGACGTTACCAAGAGGCTGCCCGAAAGGTGTTGTCAAGCACTCTAATGGTTTATAATGATCAGATTTCAATCAGAGCCGAAGGCCGAACTCAGAAGCTGGTTGTCGAAACTGGAATCGCTCGAGAGTCCGGTCCAGGAGTTTGGAGCCAGAGGAGACGTTACCAAGAGGCTGCCCGAAAGGTGTTGTAAAGCAGTCCAATGGTTTATAATGATCAGATATCAATCAGAGCCGAAGGCCGAACTCAGAAGCCGGTTGTCGAAACTGGAATCGCTCGAGAGTCCGGTCCAGGAGTTTGGAGCCAGAGGAGACGTTACCAAGAGGCTGCCCGAAAGGTGTTGTCAAGCAGTCCAATGGTTTATAATGATCAGAAGTCAATCAGAGCCGAAGGCCGAACTCAGAAGATGGTTGTCGAAACTGGAATTGCTCAAGATTCCGGTCCAGGAGTTTGGAGCCAGAGGAGACGTTACCAAGAGGCTGCCCGAAAAGCGTTGTCAAGCAGTCCAATGGTTTATAATGATCAGATTTCAATCAGAGCCGAAGGCCGAACTCAGAAGCCGGTTGTCGAAACTGGAATCGCTCGAGAGTCCGGTCCAGGAGTTTGGAGCCAGAGGAGACGTTACCAAGAGGCTGCCCGAAAGGTGTTGTCAAGCAGTCCAATGGTTTATAATGATCAGAAGTCAATCAGAGCCGAAGGCCGAACTCAGAAGATGGTTGTCGAAACTGGAATTGCTCAAGATTCCGGTCCAGGAGTTTAGAGCCAGAGGAGACGTTACCAAGAGGCTGCCCGAAAAGTGTTGTCAAGCAGTCCAAAGGTTTATAATGATCAGATTTCAATCAGAGCCGAAGGCCGAACTCAGAAGCCGGTTGTCGAAACTGGAATCGCTCGAGAGTCCGGTCCAGGAGTTTGGAGCCAGAGGAGACGTTACCAAGAGGCTGCCCGAAAGGTGTTGTAAAGCAGTCCAATGGTTTATAATGATCAGATATCAATCAGAGCCGAAGGCCGAACTCAGAAGCCGGTTGTCGAAACTGGAATCGCTCGAGAGTCCGGTCCAGGAGTTTGGAGCCAGAGGAGACGTTACCAAGAGGCTGCCCGAAAGGTGTTGTCAAGCAGTCCAATGGTTTATAATGATCAGAAGTCAATCAGAGCCGAAGGCCGAACTCAGAAGATGGTTGTCGAAACTGGAATTGCTCAAGATTCCGGTCCAGGAGTTTGGAGCCAGAGGAGACGTTACCAAGAGGCTGCCCGAAAAGTGTTGTCAAGCAGTCCAATGGTTTATAATGATCAGATTTCAATCAGAGCCGAAGGCCGAACTCAGAAGCCGGTTGTCGAAACTGGAATCGCTCGAGAGTCCGGTCCAGGAGTTTGGAGCCAGAGGAGACGTTACCAAGAGGCTGCCCGAAAGGTGTTGTCAAGCAGTCCAATGGTTTATAATGATCAGAAGTCAATCAGAGCCGAAGGCCAAACTCAGAAGATGGTTGTCGAAACTGGAATTGCTCAAGATTCCGGTCCAGGAGTTTAGAGCCAGAGGAGACGTTACCAAGAGGCTGCCCGAAAAGTGTTGTCAAGCAGTCCAAAGGTTTATAATGATCAGATTTCAATCAGAGCCGAAGGCCGAACTCAGAAGCCGGTTGTCGAAACTGGAATCGCTCGAGAGTCCGGTCCAGGAGTTTGGAGCCAGAGGAGACGTTACCAAGAGGCTGCCCAAAAGGTGTTGTCAAGCAGTCCAAAGGTTTATAATGATCAGATTTCAATCAGAGCCGAAGGCCGAACTCAGAAGCCGGTTGTCGAAACTGGAATCGCTCGAGAGTCCAGCCCAGGAGTTTGGAGCCAGAGGAGACGTTACCAAGAGGCTGCCCGAAAGGTGTTGTCAAGCAGTCTAATGGTTTATAATGGTCAGATTTCAATCAGAGCCGAAGGCCGAACTCAGAAGCCGGTTGTCGAAACTGGAATCGCTCAAGAGTCCAGTCCAGGAGTTTGGAGCCAAAGGACACGTTACCAAGAGGCTGTCCGAAAAGTGTTGTCAAGCAGTCTAATGGTTTATAATGGTCAGATTTCAATCAGAGCCGAAGGCCGAACTCAGAAGCCGGTTGTCGAAACTGGAATCGCTCAAGAGTCCAGTCCAGGAGTTTGGAGCCAGAGGACACGTTACCAAGAGGCTGCCCGAAAAGTGTTGTCAAGCAGTCCAAAGGTTTATAATGGTCAGATTTCAATCAGAGCCGAAGGCCGAACTCAGAAGCCGGTTGTCGAAACTGGAATTGCTCAAGAGTCCAGTCCAGGAGTTTGGAGCCAGAGGAGACATTACCAAGAGGCTGCCCGAAAAGTGTTGTCAAGCAGTCCAAAAGTTTATAATGGTCAGATTTCAATCAGAGCCGAAGGCCGAACTCAGAAACCGGTTGTCGAAACTGGAATCGCTCGAGAGTCCGGCCCAGGAGTTTGGAGCCAGAGGAGACGTTACCAAGTGGCTGCCCGAAAGGTGTTGTAAAGCAGTCCAATGGTTTATAATGATCAGATTTCAATCAGAGCCGAAGGCCGAACTCAGAAGCCGGTTGTCGAAACTGGAATCGCTCGAGAGTCCGGTCCAGGAGTTTGGAGCCAGAGGAGACGTTACCAAGTGGCTGCCCGAAAGGTGTTGTAAAGCAGTCCAATGGTTTATAATGATCAGATTTCAATCAGAGCCGAAGGCCGAACTCAGAAGCTGGTTGTCGAAACTGGAATCGCTCGAGAGTCCGATCCAGGAGTTTGGAGCCAGAGGAGACGTTACCAAGTGGCTGCCCGAAAGGTGTTGTAAAGCAGTCCAATGGTTTATAATGATCAGATATCAATCAGAGCCGAAGGCCGAACTCAGAAGCTGGTTGTCGAAACTGGAATCGTTCGAGAGTCCGATCCAGGAGTTTGGAGCCAGAGGAGACGTTACCAAGAGGCTGCTCGAAAAGTGTTGTCAAGCAGTCCAATGGTTTATAATGATCAGATATCAATCAGAGCCGAAGGCCGAACTCAGAAGCTGGTTGTCGAAACTGGAATCACTCGAGAGTCCGGTCCAGGAGTTTGGAGCCAGAGGAGACGTTACCAAGTGGCTGCCCGAAAGGTGTTGTAAAGCAGTCCAATGGTTTATAATGATCAGATATCAATCAGAGCCGAAGGCCGAACTCAGAAACCGGTTGTCGAAACTGGAATCACTCGAGAGTCCGGTCCAGGAGTTTGGAGCCAGAGGAGACGTTACCAAGTGGCTGCCCGAAAGGTGTTGTAAAGCAGTCCAAAGGTTTATAATGATCAGATTTGAATCAGAGCCGAAGGCCGAACTCAGAAACCGGTTGTCGAAACTGGAATCGCTCGAGAGTTCAGTCCAGAAGTTTGGGGCCAGAGGAGACGTTACCAAGAGGCTGCCCGAAAAGTGTTGTCAAGCAGTCTAATGGTCTAGTAATGGTCATATTTCAATCAGAGTCCGAAGGCCGAACTCAGAAGCCGGCTGTCGAAACTGGAATCGCTTGAGAGTCCGGTCCAGGAGTTTGGAGCCAGAGGAGACGTTACACAAGAGGCTGCCCGAAAAGTGTTGTCAAGCAGTCTAATGGTTTATAATGGTCAGTATTTCAATCAGAGCCGAAGGCCGAACTCAGAAGCCGGTTGTCGAAACTGGAATCGCTTGAGAGTCCGGTCCAGGAGTTTGGAGCCAGAGGAGACGTTACCAACGGCTGCCCGAAAGGTGTTGTAAAGCAGTCCAATGGTTTATAATGATCAGATATCAATCAGAGCCGAAGGCCGAACTCAGAAGCTGGTTGTCGAAACTGAATCGCTCGAGAGTCCGGTCCAGGAGTTTGGAGCCAGAGGAGACGTTACCAAGAGGCTGCCCGAAAGGTGTTGTAAAGCAGTCCAATGGTTTATAATGATCAGATTTCAATCAGAGCCGAAGGCCGAACTCAGAAGCCGGTTGTCGAAACTGGAATCGCTCGAGAGTCCAGCCCAGGAGTTTGGAGCCAGAGGACACGTTGACAAGAGGCTGCTCGAAAAGTGCTGTCAAGCAGTCTAATGGTTTATAATGACTCAGATTTCAATCAGAGCCGAAGGCCGAACTCAGAAGCCGGCTGTCGAAACTGGAATCGCTCAAGAGTCCAGCCCAGGAGTTTGGAGCCAGAGGACACGTTACCAAGAGGCTGCCCGAAAACTGTTGTCAAGCAGTCTAATGGTTTATAATGGTCATATTTCAATCAGAGCCGAAGGCCGAACTCAGAAGCCGGTTGTCGAAACTGGAATCGCTTGAGAGTCCGGTCCAGGAGTTTGGAGCCAGAGGAGACGTTACCAAGAGGCTGCCCGAAAGGTGTTGTAAAGCAGTCCAATGGTTTATAATGATCAGATATCAATCAGAGCCGAAGGCCGAACTCAGAAGCTGGTTGTCGAAACTGGAATCGCTCGAGAGTCCGGTCCAGGAGTTTGGAGCCAGAGGAGACGTTACCAAGAGGCTGCCCGAAAGGTGTTGTGAATGCTGGTCCAATGGTTTATAATGATCAGATTTCAATCAGAGCCGAAGGCCGAACTCAGAAGCCGGTTGTCGAAACTGGAATCGCTCGAGAGTCCAGCCCAGGAGTTTGGAGCCAGAGGACACGTTACCAAGAGGCTGCCCGAAAAGTGTTGTCAAGCAGTCTAATGGTTTATAATGATCAGATTTCAATCAGAGCCGAAGGCCGAACTCAGAAGCCGGTTGTCGAAACTGGAATCGCTCAAGAGTCCAGCCCAGGAGTTTGGAGCCAGAGGACACGTTACCAAGAGGCTGCCCGAAAAGTGTTATCAAGCAGTCTAATGGTTTATAATGGTCAGATTTCAATCAGAGCCGAAGGCCGAACTCAGAAGCCGGTTGTCGAAACTGGAATCGCTCAAGAGTCCAGTCCAGGAGTTTGGAGCCAGAGGACACGTTACCAAGAGGCTGCCCGAAAAGTGTTGTCAAGCAGTCCAAAGGTTTATAATGGTCAGATTTCAATCAGAGCCGAAGGCCGAACTCAGAAACCGGTTGTAGAAACTGGAATCGCTTGAGAGTCTGGTCCAGGAGTTTGGAGCCAGAGGAGACGTTACCAAGAGGCTGCCCGAAAGGTGTTGTAAAGCAGTCCAATGGTTTATAATGATCAGATTTCAATCAGAGCCGAAGGCCGAACTCAGAAGCTGGTTGTCGAAACTGGAATCGCTCGAGAGTCCGGTCCAGGAGTTTGGAGCCAGAGGAGACGTTACCAAGAGACTGCCCGAAAGGTGTTGTAAAGCAGTCCAATGGTTTATAATGATCAGATTTCAATCAGAGCCGAAGGCCGAACTCATAAGCTGGTTGTCGAAACTGGAATCGCTCGAAAGTCCGATCCAGGAGTTTGGAGCCAGAGGAGACATTACCAAGAGGCTGCCCGAAAGGTGTTGTAAAGCAGTCCAATGGTTTATAATGATCAGATATCAATCAGAGCCGAAGGCCGAACTCAGAAGCTGGTTGTCGAAACTGGAATCGCTCGAGAGTCCGGTCCAGGAGTTTGGAGCCAGAGGAGACGTTACCAACAGGCTGCCCGAAAAGTGTTGTCAAGCAGTCCAAAGGTTTATAATGATCAGATTTCAATCAGAGCCGAAGGCCGAACTCAGAAGCGGTTGTCGAAACTGGAATCGCTCGAGAGTTCAGTCCAGAAGTTTGGGGCCAGAGGAGACGTTACCAAGAGGCTCCCGAAAAGTGTTGTCAAGCAGTCTAATGGTTTATAATGGTCATATTTCAATCAGAGCCGAAGGCCGAACTCAGAAGCCGGTTGTCGAAACTGGAATCGCTTGAGAGTCCGGTCCAGGAGTTTGGAGCCAGAGGAGACGTTACCAAGAGGCTGCCCGAAAGGTGTTGTAAAGCAGTCCAATGGTTTATAATGATCAGATATCAATCAGAGCCGAAGGCCGAACTCAGAAGCTGGTTGTCGAAACTGGAATCGCTCGAGAGTCCGGTCCAGGAGTTTGGAGCCAGAGGAGACGTTACCAAGAGGCTGCCCGAAAGGTGTTGTAAAGCAGTCCAATGGTTTATAATGATCAGATTTCAATCAGAGCCGAAGGCCGAACTCAGAAGCCGGTTGTCGAAACTGGAATCGCTCGAGAGTCCAGCCCAGGAGTTTGGAGCCAGAGGACACGTTACCAAGAGGCTGCTCGAAAAGTGTTGTCAAGCAGTCTAATGGTTTATAATGATCAGATTTCAAACAGAGCCGAAGGCCGAACTCAGAAGCCGGTTGTCGAAACTGGAATCGCTTGAGAGTCCAGTCCAGGAGTTTAGAGCCAGAGGACACGTTACCAAGAGGCTGCCCGAAAAGTGTTGTCAAGCAGTCTAAAGGTTTATAATGGTCAGATTTCAATCAGAGCCGAAGGCCGAACTCAGAAGCCGGTTGTCGAAACTGGAATCGCTCAAGAGTCCAGTCCAGGAGTTTGGAGCCAGAGGAGACGTTACCAAGAGGCTGCCCGAAAAGTGTTGTCAAGCAGTCCAAAGGTTTATAATGGTCAGATTTCAATCAGAGCCGAAGGCCGAACTCAGAAGCCGGTTGTCGAAACTGGAATCGCTCAAGAGTCCAGTCCAGGAGTTTGGAGCCAGAGGACACGTTACCAAGAGGCTGCCCGAAAAGTGTTGTCAAGCAGTCTAATGGTTTATAATGGTCAGATTTCAATCAGAGCCGAAGGCCGAACTCAGAAGCCGGTTGTCGAAACTGGAATCGCTTGAGAGTCCAGTCCAGGAGTTTGGAGCCAGAGGAGACGTTACCAAGAGGCTGCCCGAAAAGTGTTGTCAAGCAGTCCAAAGGTTTATAATGATCAGATTTCAATCAGAGCCGATGGCCGAACTCAGAAGCCGGTTGTCGAAACTGGAATCGCTCAAGAGTCCAGTCCAGGAGTTTGGAGCCAGAGGAGACGTTACCAAGAGGCTGCCCGAAAGGTGTTGTCAAGCAGTCCAATGGTTTATAATGATCAGATTTCAATCAGAGCCAAAGGCCGAACTCAGAAGCCGGTTGTCGAAACTGGAATCGCTCAAGAGTCCAGTCCAGGAGTTTGGAGCCAGAGGAGACGTTACCAAGAGGCTGCCCGAAAAGTGTTGTCAAGCAGTCCAAAGGTTTATAATGATCAGATTTCAATCAGAGCCGATGGCCGAACTCAGAAGCCGGTTGTCGAAACTGGAATCGCTCAAGAGTCCAGTCCAGGAGTTTGGAGCCAGAGGAGACGTTACCAAGAGGCTGCCCGAATGGTGTTGTAAAGCAGTCCAATGGTTTATAATGATCAGATATGAATCAGAGCCGAAGGCCGGACTCAGAAGGTGTTTGTCGAAACTGGAATCCCTCGAGAGTCCAGTCCAGGAGTTTGGAACCAGAGGAGACATTACCAAGGGGCTGCCCGAAAGGTGTTGTCAAGCAGTCCAATGGTTTATAATGATCAGACGTCAAGCAGAGCCAGAGTCTGAACTCAGAAGCTGGTTGTCGAAACTGGAATCGCTCGAGAGTCCGGTCCAGGAGTTTGGAGCCAGAGGAGACGTTACCAAGAGGCTGCCCAAAAGGTGTTGTAAAGCAGTCCAATGGTTTATAATGATCAGATTTCAATCAGAGCCGAAGGCCGAACTCATAAGCTGGTTGTCGAACCTGGAATCGCTCGAAAGTCCGATCCAGGAGTTTGGAGCCAGAGGAGACGTTACCAAGAGGCTGCCCGAAAGGTGTTGTAAAGCAGTCCAAAGGTTTATAATGGTCAGATTTCAATCAGAGCCGAAGGCCGAACTCAGAAGCCGGTTGTCGAAACTGGAATCGCTCAAGAGTCCAGCCCAGGAGTTTGGAGCCAGAGGACACGTTACCAAGAGGCTGCCCGAAAAGTGTTGTCAAGCAGTCTAATGGTTTATAATGATCAGATTTCAATCAGAGCCGAAGGCCGAACTCAGAAGCCGGTTGTCGAAACTGGAATCGCTTGAGAGTCTGGTCCAGGAGTTTGGAGCCAGAGGAGACGTTACCAAGAGGCTGCCCGAAAGGTGTTGTAAAGCAGTCCAATGGTTTATAAAGATCAGATTTCAATCAGAGCCGAAGGCCGAACTCAGAAGCTGGTTGTCGAAACTGGAATCGCTCGAGAGTCCGGTCCAGGAGTTTGGAGCCAGAGGAGACGTTACCAAGAGACTGCCCGAAAGGTGTTGTAAAGCAGTCCAATGGTTTATAATGATCAGATTTCAATCAGAGCCGAAGGCCGAACTCATAAGCTGGTTGTCGAAACTGGAATCGCTCGAAAGTCCGATCCAGGAGTTTGGAGCCAGAGGAGACATTACCAAGAGGCTGCCCGAAAGGTGTTGTAAAGCAGTCCAATGGTTTATAATGATCAGATATCAATCAGAGCCGAAGGCCGAACTCAGAAGCTGGTTGTCGAAACTGGAATCGCTCGAGAGTCCGGTCCAGGAGTTTGGAGCCAGAGGAGACGTTACCAAGAGGCTGCCCGAAAAGTGTTGTCAAGCAGTCCAAAGGTTTATAATGATCAGATTTCAATCAGAGCCGAAGGCCGAACTCAGAAGCCGGTTGTCGAAACTGGAATCGCTCGAGAGTTCAGTCCAGAAGTTTGGGGCCAGAGGAGACGTTACCAAGAGGCTCCCGAAAAGTGTTGTCAAGCAGTCTAATGGTTTATAATGGTCATATTTCAATCAGAGCCGAAGGCCGAACTCAGAAGCCGGTTGTCGAAACTGGAATCGCTTGAGAGTCCAGTCCAGGAGTTTGGAGCCAGAGGAGACGTTACCAAGAGGCTGCCCGAAAAGTGTTGTCAAGCAGTCCAAAGGTTTATAATGATCAGATTTCAATCAGAGCCGATGGCCGAACTCAGAAGCCGGTTGTCGAAACTGGAATCGCTTGAGAGTCCGGTCCAGGAGTTTGGAGCCAGAGGAGACGTTACCAAGAGGCTGCCCAAAAGGTGTTGTAAAGCAGTCCAATGGTTTATAATGATCAGATATCAATCAGAGCCGAAGGCCGAACTCAGAAGCTGGTTGTCGAAACTGGAATCGCTCGAGAGTCCGGTCCAGGAGTTTGGAGCCAGAGGAGACGTTACCAAGAGGCTGCCCGAAAGGTGTTGTAAAGCAGTCCAATGGTTTATAATGATCAGATTTCAATCAGAGCCGAAGGCCGAACTCAGAAGCCGGTTGTCGAAACTGGAATCGCTCGAGAGTCCAGCCCAGGAGTTTGGAGCCAGAGGACACGTTACCAAGAGGCTGCTCGAAAAGTGTTGTCAAGCAGTCTAATGGTTTATAATGATCAGATTTCAAACAGAGCCGAAGGCCGAACTCAGAAGCCGGTTGTCGAAACTGGAATCGCTTGAGAGTCCAGTCCAGGAGTTTAGAGCCAGAGGACACGTTACCAAGAGGCTGCCCGAAAAGTGTTGTCAAGCAGTCTAAAGGTTTATAATGGTCAGATTTCAATCAGAGCCGAAGGCCGAACTCAGAAGCCGGTTGTCGAAACTGGAATCGCTCAGAGTCCAGTCCAGGAGTTTGGAGCCAGAGGAGACGTTACCAAGAGGCTGCCCGAAAAGTGTTGTCAAGCAGTCCAAAGGTTTATAATGGTCAGATTTCAATCAGAGCCGAAGGCCGAACTCAGAAGCCGGTTGTCGAAACTGGAATCGCTCAAGAGTCCAGTCCAGGAGTTTGGAGCCAGAGGACACGTTACCAAGAGGCTGCCCGAAAAGTGTTGTCAAGCAGTCTAATGGTTTATAATGATCAGATTTCAATCAGAGCCGAAGGCCGAACTCAGAAGCCGGTTGTCGAAACTGGAATCGCTCAAGAGTCCAGTCCAGGAGTTTGGAGCCAGAGGAGACGTTACCAAGAGGCTGCCCGAAAAGTGTTGTCAAGCAGTCCAAAGGTTTATAATGATCAGATTTCAATCAGAGCCGATGGCCGAACTCAGAAGCCGGTTGTCGAAACTGGAATCGCTCAAGAGTCCAGTCCAGGAGTTTGGAGCCAGAGGAGACGTTACCAAGAGGCTGCCCGAAAGGTGTTGTCAAGCAGTCCAATGGTTTATAATGATCAGATTTCAATCAGAGCCGAAGGCCGAACTCAGAAGCCGGTTGTCGAAACTGGAATCGCTCAAGAGTCCAGTCCAGGAGTTTGGAGCCAGAGGAGACGTTACCAAGAGGCTGCCCGAAAAGTGTTGTCAAGCAGTCCAAAGGTTTATAATGATCAGATTTCAATCAGAGCCGATGGCCGAACTCAGAAGCCGGTTGTCGAAACTGGAATCGCTCAAGAGTCCAGTCCAGGAGTTTGGAGCCAGAGGAGACGTTACCAAGAGGCTGCCCGAATGGTGTTGTAAAGCAGTCCAATGGTTTATAATGATCAGATATGAATCAGAGCCGAAGGCCGGACTCAGAAGGTGTTTGTCGAAACTGGAATCCCTCGAGAGTCCAGTCCAGGAGTTTGGAACCAGAGGAGACATTACCAAGGGGCTGCCCGAAAGGTGTTGTCAAGCAGTCCAATGGTTTATAATGATCAGAAGTCAAGCAGAGCCAGAGTCTGAACTCAGAAGCTGGTTGTCGAAACTGGAATCGCTCGAGAGTCCGGTCCAGGAGTTTGGAGCCAGAGGAGACGTTACCAAGAGGCTGCCCAAAAGGTGTTGTAAAGCAGTCCAATGGTTTATAATGATCAGATTTCAATCAGAGCCGAAGGCCGAACTCATAAGCTGGTTGTCGAACCTGGAATCGCTCGAAAGTCCGATCCAGGAGTTTGGAGCCAGAGGAGACGTTACCAAGAGGCTGCCCGAAAGGTGTTGTAAAGCAGTCCAAAGGTTTATAATGGTCAGATTTCAATCAGAGCCGAAGGCCGAACTCAGAAGCCGGTTGTCGAAACTGGAATCGCTCAAGAGTCCAGTCCAGGAGTTTGGAGCCAGAGGACACGTTACCAAGAGGCTGCCCGAAAAGTGTTGTCAAGCAGTCTAATGGTTTATAATGGTCAGATTTCAATCAGAGCCGAAGGCCGAACTCAGAAGCCGGTTGTCGAAACTGGAATCGCTCGAGAGTCCAGTCCAGGAGTTTGGAGCCAGAGGAGACGTTACCAAGAGGCTGCCCGAAAAGTGTTGTCAAGCAGTCCAAAGGTTTATAATGATCAGATTTCAATCAGAGCCGATGGCCGAACTCAGAAGCCGGTTGTCGAAACTGGAATCGCTCAAGAGCCCAGTCCAGGAGTTTGGAGCCAGAGGAGACGTTACCAAGAGGCTGCCCGAAAAGTGTTGTCAAGCAGTCCAAAGGTTTATAATGATCAGATTTCAATCAGAGCCGATGGCCGAACTCAGAAGCCGGTTGTCGAAACTGGAATCGCTCGAGAGTCCAGTCCAGGAGTTTGGAGCCAGAGGAGACGTTACCAAGAGGCTGCCCGAATGGTGTTGTAAAGCAGTCCAATGGTTTATAATGATCAGATATGAATCAGAGCCGAAGGCCGGACTCAGAAGGTGTTTGTCGAAACTGGAATCCCTCGAGAGTCCAGTCCAGGAGTTTGGAACCAGAGGAGACATTACCAAGGGGCTGCCCGAAAGGTGTTGTCAAGCAGTCCAATGGTTTATAATGATCAGAAGTCAAGCAGAGCCAGAGTCTGAACTCAGAAGCTGGTTGTCGAAACTGGAATCGCTCAAGAGTCCAGTCCAGGAGTTTGGAGCCAGAGGAGACGTTACCAAGAGGCTGCCCAAAAGGTGTTGTCAAGCAGTCCAAAGGTTTATAATGGTCAGATTTCAATCAGAGCCGATGGCCGAACTCAGAAGCTGGTTGTCGAAACTGGAAGCACTCGAGAGTCCGGTCCAGGAGTTTAGAGCCAGAGGAGATGCTACCAAGAGGCTGCCCGAATGGTGTTGTAAAGCAGTCCAATGGTTTATAATGATCAGATATGAATCAGAGCCGAAGGCCGGACTCAGAAGGTGTTTGTCGAAACTGGAATCCCTCGAGAGTCCAGTCCAGGAGTTTGGAACCAGAGGAGACATTACCAAGGGGCTGCCCGAAAGGTGTTGTCAAGCAGTCCAATGGTTTATAATGATCAGAAGTCAAGCAGAGCCAGAGTCTGAACTCAGAAGCTGGTTGTCGAAACTGGAATCCCTCGAGAGTCCAGTGCAGGAGTTTAGAGCCAGAGGAGACATTACCAAGGGGCTGCCGAAAAGGTGTTGTCAAGCAGTCCAATGGTTTATAATGATCAGATATGAATCAGAGCTGAAGGCCGAACTCAGAAGCTGGTTGTCGAAACTGGAATCGCTCGAGAGTCCAGTCCAGAAGTTTGGGGCCAGAGGAGACGTTACCAAGAGGAGGTCTTTAAATTCTCCTAATTCTCTGGTATACCATGAGGAGGTGGATTCCTCGCCTACCTTCCTGATGTTTTGAGGAAGGGTACAACATCTGAGTCTGAGCGGGCAGGTGCTGAGCTCTGGGCCCTGGCTGGCTCTAACCCGGCTGGCTCTAACCCTGATTTTGGCTGCCCAGACTATTCCTTTTTTTGAGAGAGAGAGAGAGAGAGATTTTATTGTTTTTTGATGAGGTTATTCCTTTTTCAGGGCTAAGTGGAGCCCCACCGTTGGCAGCTCCACCAGAGGCAGTTTTAGCACCCCCCGCCTCTTCTGTAGACGGCCCTCCAGTAGACGGTCTTGGGCCAGGGTTTGGCTTTGGCCAGTTCTATGTATGCGCCTTGGTTGTTTTGGCTCCGCTTGTGGCTGGCCTGCCGCTCTGCCCTCCTTCCCAGTCTCTCCCTTCCCGGCCTCAGATGTTTTCAGCTTTAACTGGGCGCGGGCCATGACGAAGCGGACATGCCCACAAGACGTTGTTCCCCTCTCTTCCCCTCCGCTGACTTCCACTTCTTCTTCTGGGGCTTTCAGCTGCTTCTTGGTTTTCTGCCTGGCCTCGTATGGGTATTCTGTGCCCTCTGTTTTGACCGTCCTTGCCGCCGCCTTCTTTTTCTTTTTTCCTTGGGCCTCTTCAGGTGTCTTTTCCTGAAACACAAATAAATGCACAGCATTTTTAGGACTTTTTTCAAAAGCACTCAATCTTTACTGACATGCCACGCATTATAAAAACTATTGGTGTGGCTCTCTGGATTCTCCCGAGAGTGGCCAATGCCAGCCTCCAGGTACGATAGGGAAAATCAGGCTCACCAAAGAAAACCACTCTTCTATAGCCCAGACACACTTAGTTGTACTTGGAGAGCTTTGGGAAGACATTGGAGAGAGGCTGCGTCGATCCGCATTCTTGTTATTCCAGAGAGACAGAGTTGGAAAAGACATACGGAACCGCTGTTTAATCCGAGGAAAGCGCCTCTTTCTCTCTTACATTCCTTGCGTCTACATTTTTTCAAATGAAGGAGTGATCACTACTGTTCGGGAACTTGAAAAACGAGGACTTTTCAGTCTGCCTTGTACACTTCACAGCTCCGTCAGGACGTCTTAAAGGGTGAACGTCCCAGGAGCAGAGCCAGAACAGTGTCAGGAGCAACCACATCCAGGTTTTGTCTTGTTTTGTGTTGTACTCATGTTATAATTGACTGGCCTGGCTGATGACCATGAGATGCACTTTACACAAGAACGAATGTTGTTTAATACAGGGAATTTTGCGATACAAGTACAACTAGGTGTGTTGGAGTTATAGAAGAGTGGTTTTCTTTGGGGAGCCTAATTTTCCCTGTCGTATTCACACCCAAGCCTGTCTTGTTTTCGAAGCCTCCAGGTCCAGGACGAAGGTCTTCCAGGATTACAACTGATGTCCACACGAGAGAGATCAGTTCCACTGTTCAGCAATTCAGCTAAAGGCCTTAACGGGAGAGTAGTCATGTGATCGATATTCATGAGCTAGCCAGGCGGCTTAACTAACAATAGATAGGATTTCCTCCCCTATTTGGTCTGATCGACTTATGCCTTCGTTTCCTGCCTGGTTATGCCCATTGCGCCCTCCCCCCCCCCGGAGACAGGTTGCAACACAAACAATCGAGAACTGAAAACAACGCCATCAATCAAGGCCTCGTAGGGACACTGCATTTCTTCATAGCCTGCATCGCATCTGCTAGCTCTTGCGCAGCACAATTATTCAGAATAATTAGATAAGAACATAAGAGCATAAGACAAGTCAATGTTGGATCAGGCCAACGGCCCATCCAGTCCAACACTCTGGGTCACACAGCGGCCAAAAATACCAGGTGCCTTCAGGAGGTCTAGCAGTGGGGCCAGGACACTGTTGCCCCTCCCAAGCACCTGTATTTAACAACATTCGTTCTTGTGTAAAGTGCATTTCATGGTGATCAGCCAGGCCAGTCAATAATAACACAATGTACTCTATTCTTGGTGCTGGAGGGGGCAGCAGTGGGAGGGCTTCTAGTGTCCTGGCCCCACTGCTGGACCTCCTGACGGTACCTGGTATTTTTGGCCGCTGTGTGACAGAGTGTTGGACTAGATGGGCCATTGGCCTGATTCAACATTGGCTTCTCTTATGTTCTTATGTTCACCAAGAATGCAGAGCATCACCTGCCCCAGAGCCCCTAACTATACTTTGTGATGGACCTCTGCTCCATATGTTTATCTAATTCCCTCTTGAAGCTGCCCATGGTTGTAGCCGCTGCCACCTCCTGTGGCAGTGAATTCCATTAATCACTCTTTGGGTGAAGAAGGACTTCCTTTTATCTGTTCTAACCCAACCGCTCAGCAATTTCAATGAATGCCCACCAGTTCTTGTATCGTGAGAAAGGGAGAAAAGGACTTCTTTCTCAACCTGCTCTATCCCAGGCATAATCCTGTAAACCTCGATCATGTCACCCTTCAGCCGTCGTTTCTCCAAGCTAAAGAGCCCCAAGCACTTTAACCTTTCCTGACAGGGAAAGTTCTCCAACCCTTTCATCCTTCTAGTTGTCCTTTTCTACACTTTCCCGAAAGCTATAATATCCTTTTTAAGGTGTGGTGAACAGAACGGTACACAGTATTCCAAATGAGGTCGCTCCATTGATTTATATAGGGGCATTATTGCTAGTACCGGAATAAAACTTGGTCTTGCTAGCCTGGGGGGTGGGGGTGGGGAACGTGCAGATCGGCACTTTCAGAGGAGGAAGAGCTCGTACCCGCTGCGTGCGGGGTGGGGGTGGATGCGCACTCCTGTCCAGAGGCACGGGGCCTCTGGCCCCTTTAAAGTAGCCACCCTCTGCGCAGGCTCCGACGTGTGCGGCCAGACCGGGGCCCCGCGCTGCTCGGCCAGGATGTACCCCCCCCGCCCATGAGGGGCTCCCGCAGGCCACTGAGTGGCAGAGAGCTGAAGGGGAGCAGAGAAGGAGGGCACCCGTGGCCTGACACCCCCCCACCTCCATCCCTAGCTCGGAGACTCACCAGAAGAGCAGGAGGGTGGGCGGGAGATGGCGCTGGCCAGCGGACAGGAGGCAGCTCTGACTCCGGGGGCGGCGGTGGAGGGCCACGGTTGAAGAAGTTGCCGGCTCCTGGGCTTGTTGCTCCCGGCTTGTCCTGCCCCATTCTGCCTCGAAATGACACCTAGTAATAATAATAATAATGAGGATGATGATTTCAGTCATGTTCATGCAGAGGAATTTGACTGTGACCCACGAGCTATCAGATGAAACCTAGAGACTTCCGTGTGAGATAGCTTGGCACGGATTGTTGATTCATGCTCTGGGAACAAGTCATCCTGGTCTGGGTGGCAAAGATCATGTGCTGTAACAGAGCATGGTGCATCGGAATCCTTGCAAGGTCTTGCTCTGCCTGGCACTCCAATGCCCTAGGAGCATGGGGCATCGGAATCCTTGCAAGCTCTTGCTCTGCCTGGCACTCTAATGCCCTAGGAGCATGGTGCATCGGAATCCTTGCAAGCTCTTGCTCTGCCTGGCACTCCAATGCCCTAGGAGCATGGTGCATCGGAATCCTTGCAAGCTCTTGCTCTGCCTGGCACTCCAATGCCCTAGGAGCAGGGTGCATCGGAATCCTTGCAAGCTCTTGCTCTGCCTGGCACGCCAATGCCCTAGGAGCATGGTGCATTGGAACCCTTGCAAGCTCTTGCTCTGCCTGGCACTTTAATGCCCTAGGAGCAGGGTGCATCGGAATCCTTGCAAGCTCTTGCTCTGCCTGGCACGCCAATGCCCTAGGAGCATGGTGCATTGGAACCCTTGCAAGCTCTTGCTCTGCCTGGCTCTCCAATGCCCTAGGAGCATGGTGCATCGGAACCCTTGCAAGTTCTTGCTCTGCCTGGCACTCCAATGCCCTAGGAGCACGTGAGCCTCTGGCTCACACATTTTTTCTTAGCTCGGGAAGGATGGCTCCAGAGCCAACTAATTTTTGCAGCAGCGAAATCCCTCACTCACAACCTTATTGCCAGTTGGATGTTTGCTCACGAGACTCCACAACGGAGAGGGAGACCGGCTCCCAGCCCGGGAGGACCAGGAACCGCCCCATCATCCGGTCGCCAGCATACACATGGAGAGGCCAGGGGGCCAGAGAGCCCTCGGCCTGCAGGGTTAACCCCATGACGGAGTGTATCGGCCCTGCACGGTTATCCGGTTGCCAGCAGGCAGGCCGGGGGGGTCGTGGTCGGCTCCAGGCGGGGGGTTCATGCCGTCACCAACACCCACCCCAAAACCCCCTGGGAGGATTTGTATCCGGCCAGCAATGCTCCCTCTAAGCGGTGGGGTCCTGTGAGCAAAAAATTCTACTTTGGGTGCTCCTGGCATTGAAGTTGTGAGCGAGCGATTTGGCTGCTGCACCAGTTAGTTTGCCCTGGAGCCCTCCTTCCTGAGCGGAGACAGAAATGTGTGAGCCGGAGGCTAGAAAACCGTGAGCTCGCTAGCTCACACTGACTCAGCTCAGAGGGAACACTTAGAGGGAAGGCTGCCAGCCAGGAGGGAGAGCTTGCAGCCGAATAAAACCTGGTCTTAAAGGTGCCACTGGACAGTTTTGGATTGCTAGCTAAGGGGGGGGCACGCGCAGATCTGCCCTCGCAGAGGAGGTGACTGCCTCGAGCAGCGGCTGGACGTTTTCAAGCGGAGGCTGGACGGCCATCTTTTGGGTCTGTTGTAGGGCTCTCTTTCGGCTGTGCTCCTGCAGAGGTGCAGGGGGTGGACTGGATGACCTGCAAGGTCCCTTCCAACTCTAACTTTCTATGATTCTATGAAACAAACAGGGGAGGACAATGAACTGCAGTGTGGGAACCCAGGGAAAGCAAAGCCCCCTTCCCACTGACTGACTGAAGCAACCTAAACCCCCCCCCCTTACACGCCCGGCCACAAAGCTCTTTCCCGATCGCAAGGGGCACCCTCTCTGCCCAAAACCCCCAGTGCAAACGAACGAGACGTCCCGCCCTTATAGATCTTGGGCTGGTTTCTTCATACCCGCCATGCACCTGACCAAAGTTTGCATGCAACGATAACGTTTGTTTGTCTTAAAGGGGCTACTGGGCGATCTTCCACGATTGACCCTCCCTCTGAGAATCCCTTGCAGGGCATCATAAAGACAGTCTGAACTTTCTCCTTCACCTCTGGCTGGTCCTCTGGGGTCAGGCTCAAGTAGCGGGAGGGCATTTGCATCATTTCGATTTTCACGTCGTGCTCCTCGCGGCCCAGGCTGTAAGGCACAAGAACAGGTCAGAATATTGCAGATGCGGGGAAACAAATGCTAAGGGGCTTTTTTCTTATGTCCAAAAGTTTAAAACAGGCGTGTGGGACATGAGGCCTTCCCGTCCTTGCTGCCTGATCCTTCACACACCGGCTGTCTCTCTCCCTGACGGTCACGGAAGAAGCACCAGGCCTCCCTCCTCCTCACAGGGAACTGGATCGTGCCCCATGCCTGTCAGGACGGCGCTTCCTGCTCCCTCAGGGGACTCTACGGGGATGCAGAGAAACGGTTTGGTGTAGAGGTTAAGTGCGTGGACTCTAATCTGGGAGAGCTGGGTTTGATTCCCCACTCCTCCACTGGCACCTGCTGGATGACCTTGGGACAAGGACAGTTCTAGAAAGAGCTCTCTCAGCCCCGCCGACCTCACAGGGTGTCAGTCATGGGAAGGGGAAGGGAAAGGAGTTTGTAAGCCGCTCTGAGACTCCGAGTGAAGGGCGGGGTATAAATCCAATCTCCTCCTCCTCCTCCTCCTCTTCTTCTTCTTTTCTTCTTCATTTGTAAATTTAAAAAAGAGAAAAGAAAATCCCCTCCGAATGGCCTGACAAGGACTGAGTGTGCTCCTTGCCTGGAGTAGTTCTGGAATGAAAGGGCCACAGGGCATCAGTTGAAGAGGAGGAAAAAATAGAAACCCAAGAGGAAGGGGAAATTAGCTGGCTCAAGCCCCAAGCAGTTTACAGGGAGGGTTAGGGGCGACCCATGCGCACAGAGAGACCTCTCAGTTGCGGAACTGGTTCGGCGGCTTGTCCTTGAAACCCAAAATATGGTTTGGACCACCACATGTCATACATCCCCGGGTTCCTGGAACCATCCTCGTCAAGGGGACAGGTGCTGTTTCCTGGTCCAAAGCCTGGTTCTCGTGCCCGCTGCTCCAAAGTGAGGCGCCCCCCCGGACAATCACACAGGCAGACTCTGGGGCCGAGCTGCACCCCCCTAAATCTTTGGAACACCCCCCCAAGAGACACATCCCTACACTCTGGGGTGGTCCTCCGAAGGAGACCTACAGCACTGCCCGGTCCAAACACTGGTTTTGGCTCCACGAGCTTCCATCTGGAGTGCCTGGAAAGGCGCCCGCATTTCCCAGGAGATTTGGAGAAGGAACTGCTCCCAGCGACTTTCCTGTTCCTTCGATTAGGATGCCCTACTGAGGTGTGACATGTTTTCCTCTCCAAGAAGACGCTTCTCGTCTGATGAACTCTCCGCTGATAAGGACTGAGTTCCTCTTGTTGAACCCTTTAAAGGTTTTGAACTTTATACGTGAAGAAACAAAGATTGTAACTTTCCCGTGCAATTCTATGATGATTTTTCGAAGGTGATATGCAGTGCACTGTTCATTTAAATATAAAATGAATTTGTAAGAATTGAGAAGTAGAAGAAGAAGAAGAAGAAGAAGAAGAGGAGGAGGAGGAGGAGGAGGAGGATTGGATTTACACCCTGCCCTTCACTCGGAGTCTCAGAGCGGCTTATAAACTCCTTTCCCTTCCCCTCCCCATAACAGACACCCTGTGAGGTAGGTGGGGCTGAGAGAGCTCTTTCGGGGACTGCTCTTTCAAGAACAGCTCTGACAGAACTACGGTTATTGTGGTTTTTCTCCTCTGGTACATATCCTTCCCTGATCTGGCGTGGGATCCCTGGCTTAGAGTGCACCATCTTCACTATCGCACGACAGGGAGCCAGCTTGCTGTGGCAGTTACAGACACAGACTAGGATCTGCAAGACCCAGGTTCGAATCCTCACTCTGTCCTGTAAGTGTCATGAGTACTGCCGAGGATGAGCTCCCAGCGTCAGCTGAAGTCCTGAGTACTGCTGAGGATGAGCTCCCGGCTCCGGCAGAACCTACACCTGACCCCAATGAAGCTGCAGAGCCTGCTCCGGCAACAGCTGGGGCGGAATAGCGCACGACGGACAGCCCCCCTGACTCACCCCCACCGGTGGCCTTTTTGCGAGACCAGCACCGGCAGGACTTGGCATCCCGGTGGCGAGAGGCGCGCCTGCGCAACAGGCGGTCCCTCAGCCCTGAGTTCTAACAGGAGCCGGGACACACAGCAACTAGTCAGCTTGACGGCGCTCTGCCCCTACCTCGCCCGTGTTCCCGGTCCCCGTTTCCTGCTCTGACCTCTCGGCTCCTCGACTCTGCCTTTGACGACTACGCTGTCGGTTTGTGCTCTGGACTCTGTTCCTGGGCTCCTGTTTCTCTGCCTCCCGGTTTTGACCTTGGACTGGACCCCGGACTGTCCCTCTCTCGCTCCGCCCGCACTCCAGCCCAGGACAGTAAGATTTTGGGGGGTGTTGTGAAGAGAGAGTGGAGGAGGAAACGAGGCCAGGTGCTCTGGGCCCCCATCAAGGGGAAAGGCGGGGCGTCAAAGAAGGAATTGGGAAGACACGTGGAAACTCATGCCGATTGTAGTAGAGAAAACGGGGACCCAATACATTTCTCACCTCTTTAGGATGTCGAAGAGTTTCTGGTTCTCCTGGGCCAGCGCCCTTTTTTCGAACTTCATGGCCCAAAATTTTTTCGCCAACCTCTCATATGCCGTTTCCTGTCTGTAATAAACACGAGGAGCAGAACAGCATTAGCCCACAGAGTGGTCACTTGTCTCTATGTTGTCCTTGTACCACGTTTGATAAGCGACACCTACACCGCCCTCCAACTGTAAGTCCCCAAAGAGGCACATTTTGGACCAGTCGCATCTTCCGGATCAGTCGCCAAGGGCAGCCCTGTACAGGAATTTGGCATTTCGTGAGCTCCCCTGTAAGGGAAAAGGTGAGACTGTGCCCCTGTGTCTTGACCGTGCGTGCTCGTTTTGCTATTCTCAAGAGTCCAACAAAAGTACATCTCTGAATAGGAACGCGGTGGAAAAGCCTCCAGAACTGAACAGGGTCTCTGTTCGGATACAAGGTGAAACCACGGTTTAATTAAACTAACTGTGGTGGTCTGAATGCGGTCCACTTCACTTAAGGTCCCTCAAAGCGGGACTTGAGTCCATGGAGTGAAGTCGGGTTCATTAGCCAACCACAGTTAGTCGACTCTTCACGATGCTTCCGTGTGATTTTTCCAACGACACGTTCCGTCTTGGCCTGTTCCCTAGTGACTCCCTCACGAAGGCTCACGCTACGGACACCCCGGGCCAGGCCAAAACTAATGAAAGCAGCACTTCTTGAGGCTAACCAGGATTGGAAAGATCATCTGAGTGCTAGGTCCTGGTTTCACAAACTTGTTCCAATAAACCACGGTTTTGTGTTCCGTCTGAACTGACACACTGATCACACCTGTGTAGGATAACCGTGAGCTCCAGCGTTGCCCAACAAGTTCTGTTTAGGGGTGTAGAACAAGGGGAAAATGGATGTGATTTCTGACACTCTCAGAGAGAGAGAGAGAGAGAGAGAGAGAGAGAGGGAGGGAGAGAGATGCTGACAGCTGTCACTGTGCCTTTAAAAGTTGAATCCTAATAGATTCAGATCTTGGTATGTAACCTAAAATCTTCTGATTCGAAAAACTTATAGCAGAACATATATATTTTATCACTGCATTTTTTTTTGTATCAGAAGCCTCCGTAGATGGAATGCTATCTAGAAGTTGCAAGGCCGCCGAGAGCGAAGCTTAATGCGATACACAGCCCTTATCAGCTAGCTCTCCATATGCGAGGCCAGAAAGGGACCCAGTGTTCTCCAGTGTTTCCCATTGTTCTGAAGACCAGATAAACAAATGAAATCATGGACATAATGACCAGTATCAGGAGAGACCAATAGTAAGGTTTAGAGTCAAATGATGCTTTTATGATGTTAACTGCTTGGGACCAATTAAAGGTTCTTGAATGTGTACATTACATGTGATGTCATTTCGGGTACAAGTCCCTCTGCCCTTCCTGGTTACGGCAGAATACGGCTTGGGATGGCTGAAGTGCCGAGATATTCAGCCCCTGTATTCCCTGTTCCCATTGCAATAAACAGGTATTCCTCTCACTCGCTGGACTCCGACTGTGATTCCAATTCGGCCCAGGGGTCACACACGGGGCAAAGATTTGTGCCTCAGGAGGGAACTGAGAATTATTCAGTGGCCAAATATTGTAGATGGTCGGTTTAGATGTAACTAGCGTTCCCACTGGCGATCAAGGAAAGAGAAGTCGTCCTCGACCACACACACACAAGAAACCCTGACGGTGGAGATCACGGGACCTGCCTGGACAGACGCTGCGTGCGACAGGAGGGGAGCTGGGAGAGGCTCAGTGAATAACTGGGTGGGCTCCCCCTACTTGCTGTGTTTCATGCAAAATTGCCCTGTGGGGCAAGTGGGCTAAGCAGAAATGTTAAAATGTGGCCACTGGCAAGGATGTTTTCATAGAAACCCTTCATTCCAGAGGCTGCCTGGAAACCGTTCCGTTTCGTACTCAAGGAGGAGGTCACGGTTTCACTGGGCCCGGCCTCCCGCATGAGGGAAACGGTGAGATCGTACCCCTGTGCCTTAGCCCTGTCTCTTCCTCTGGCCATTCTAAATATCCCGACAAAAGCACGTTCCTTCATCTGAAGGCAGCATAAAAGCTTCCAAAACTGCCGTCGGGGAAATGGAACTTCTTTAGACGGTGTCTCGGAGAGGAAGCCCCGTAGAAATCCCTGCCAGATAATACCACGGAGAAAGTGGGTTCCTCACCTCTCCAGCCTTTCCTCCAGCTCTTCATTCTCCTCCATTAGGATCAGCAGCTGGTTGCGGAGGAACTCCACTTCCTGATCGCTTCTGGTACGTCTCCATTCTCTCTATATAGGAGGAACAGAGCACCCCTATCAACCCCACGGAGTGGCCCTCGGTCTGTATGTCGCACCTTGTTTGACCAGCAACCCTTTCCCTCAGCCGCAGAAGAGTCCCTTCCGAGGGGTCCCTCCCCGTCCCCCACTGACTGTCCCTCAATCAGAAAGAGGAAAGATCCGGCACCCGCTGGCTGGGCTCACACCCGGCAAGGCTGCTGGCCACAAGTAGGGAGCCGACGGTCCGACAGGCCGCTTTGCTCGGGACAGGCCGGTCCTTGTCCGCCGGGCCTCCGTTCTCCGGCCCCACTGCCCCACGGCCAAGCCCTCTGCGCCCCTCATCTCCCACAGAACTGCCGCTTCTCGGGGCCCTCGTGCGTCGTAGAACAAGAACCCCGTGTGTCCCTGGTTCCCCTCTGAGAAACACACACACACACCCAGTCCTGTGAAGGAAGACGCTTAACAGAGGTCTTTATTATCAATCGATTAACAGGGAGAAACCAAATAAACAGGGTTCGGTCCCCTCAAAGACCAACCAGCCTCTCCCTCCGGTTACAACAGGAGCCGTAGCATTTTATATTTCACATTACGTCAGAGGAGCAAAGCAGAATTATTGGCTCTGGCAAACTTTGTCAAATTTCGCTGCCTATTCCCCATTGGGTTAAGACCTGGAGGGGGTGGCTGTTCCCAGGCAGCGTTTTCCTTTTCTGACAGAACACTGAACTTCCCTTTAGCCTGGGCCCTGGAGTCCTAAAAGCATCTGTATCAGCCGATATGGTTATGAGGTGTTCATTTTCTTCTGCACATGCGCAGGATTAGCCGGTCGGCCAAGGCCACGTGCCTCAGCAAAACAGCAGAACAGCATTTTGCTTCAGTTTCCCAGAATGCAACAGCCATAAGTGAACCAAAGTCTAAGGTCTGTATACATTCACGATTGATTTCTGCTCATGTAGTTAAAATCATAAATGGCCCTTAACATATATCTTGGAAGTTTTAAGTGGGCCTGCTAGGTGTAACCTGGCTAGTCAGCGGCAGAGTGCAAAATGCTTTAACAGTGTTTCATAAACTGTGTGCACAACACTCGTGTGTCTGGTTGGAAATGTGTGCGTTGTGAGGAATCGGAGGCCCGGTCAGGGCGTGGGGCCAGGGCGGTTGAGCATTGCGTGCCTGCCTGCCCAATTGTCAGCGGGATGAAGTTGGTTCCTTATTCCCAGTTCCTATTATTATCCATTTCTCTTATGATTTGTCTGTCTGGTGCTTTTTAATACGCTCCACGTGTTCAAGGCGGTTTCCAAATGAAATCACACCATCTGATAGCGGCAAACATATAGCGATGGAAAATGGTTTTAAAACCTAGCAAAAGCCTGTGGGCTGAAGGATTCAGAATGACTGTATGGAATAGCAGGATCCAACTTCAGATCGGGGATTCACAAGTCACTGGGCAAAGCCAAGCCAGTGACGGGGCAACCGGCCACGCTGTGACATCACAATGACAAAGGGGCCTGCAGGCTCAAAACAGCCGGGGACCTCTGAGCTGGGATTTCTCACAGAGAGATGGTGGAGGGGGGGGTGCTCTGAGTCTGTGGTCAACAGAGTTTCCAGAAGGTTGTGACATGGAATGGGAACGCAGAGGTCAGGATGGCTGCAGAACCGGACCCTGGAATTGGACGGGGGACAAGTGGAATGACGGCCCCTGGGAGCGGCACAGGGGTTTTCTGGGAGCAGAATGACAGTCCCTAGGAACAGAATAGGGATGGGCACAAACTGGCAAATGGCACTTCAGCTGAGGTTCACGAACACAAATCCCCTTGCAGCTCTCCACCACCACCACCCCCGGTCCCAAGACCTCGTTCCTGCTACCTACCTCTGGCTTTTGACCCTGGCTTGTTCGACCCTGCTATTGCTTGCTGCTCTGAACTGTTGCTCTCGGCTCCTGATAACTTCCTTCAGCTTCTGACCCCGGATGGAACGACCTTGCTTTTGGCTTGTGCGCTGGACTTTCGCTCTCGGCTCCTCCTTCACCCTTCTTGGCTCCAGACCCCGGTCCGAACTCGGACAGTCCCGAAGGCAATTGAAACTGCCGCCAATGGCTCCCACAAAGTGATGTTCTCTGTCCGCTACTGCGATTGTGATCTTCTGTTGATTCTCCTCCTTCACCTTCAACTCCACGTCCACAAGTCCGCGTCCACAAGTCCGCATCCGCAAGTCCGTAGCCGCAAGTCCGTAGCCGCAAGTCCGTAGCCGCAAGTCCGCACCACAACTCCGCACCACAACTCCGCACCACAACTCCGCACCACAACTCCACACCACAACTCCACACCACAACTCCGCACCACAACTCCGCATCCACCGTCTCCTTCCTCTCTCACCGGAGTGAGGTGGCCCCCCCCGAGCCCCCCCCTTTAATCCCCTCCTGAGGCCCCTTTGTGTGCTAAGCGGGGGGTGGGGGTGGTGTCACAGTGGTCCCAATTTTAGCAATCAGGGCCCCCCCGGGTGGGGAGTGGTCCCTTGTTAATTAGGGGGCCCTCATTTGTGGCTCCTCAAACTTGTCCCTTGTCATCCCTGGCCGGCATCGTTACCACCATCATGGGGGCGGGGCGGGCGCTGTCACTGCAGCCCCGGAGTGCTGATATCCAGTGTTCCCTCTAAGCCGAGTGAGTGTGAGCAAGCTTACGGTCTTTTAGCCTCCGGCTTATACTTTCTCGTCTCGGCTCAGGAAGGATGTGGCTCCAGAGCAAACTGACAGATGCGGCGGCCAAGTCGCTCGCTCACAACTTTTAATGCCAGCAGCTCACAAAGTAGGATTTTTGCTCACAGGACTCCACAGTGTGTGTGTGGGGGGCCTTTCTCGGGAGCCATCCTTCCAGAGCGGAGAGAAAAATGTGAGAGCCAGAAGCTAAAAGACTGTGAGCTGACTCGCACTAACTCAGCTTAGAGGGAACACTGCCGTTCGCTCGCATCAGACTGACTTTTCTAAAAACCAGAAGTTTTTAGAAGACTTCCAAGCAGTGTTCCTCTCCGTTGAGTCCGGGCATCTCCGCCTCCCCAGGGAGAGGCACCTGGCCCCTCACTTTTCCACCTTAAGGAGGCAGCTGGAAAGTTTTATTAAAGACTGCATTGGATTAAAGCAGTCCTAGATTGTGTTTTTATGTTTTGAGTTCGATGTAGTTCATGTATTTTATTTATATGGTAAACCACCCTAGCTGCGTAACAAAGGTGTATTGTTGTTCAGTCGCACAGTCGAGTCCGACTCTTCACGACCCCACAGACCCCATCACGCCAGGCCCTCCTGTCTTCCGCCGTCCCCCAGAGTTTGCCTAATTTCATGTTCATCACATCGATAACACTGTCTAACCATCTCATCTTTCGCCGTCCCCTTCTTCTTTGGCCTTCAACCTTTCCCAGCATCAGGGCCTTCTTCTCCAGCAAGGGCTCCCTTCTGATTGGGTGGCCAAAGTATTTGAGCTTCAGCTTCAGTCTCTGGCCTTCTGGGGAACAGTCAGGGTTGATTATCTTTAGGATTGACTGATTTGATCTCCTTATTTATTATTTATTTATTAGGATTTGTATCCCACACTCCCCGAAGGCTCAGGGCGGCTAACAGCAAGGCACGCATGCCAACTTTAAAACAAGTTCAACAATATAAAACCAGAAAACATATAAACAACATCCAGGCAATAAAACAAGATGGGGCTTGCAGTCCAGGGGACTCTCAAGAGTCTTCTAGTATAGTTTATTATTACGGTCTTAAAACCAACATGCAGAGTAAGCAGAATATGTGAGGGGGAGAAAAAGACAAGTCATAATATACAAAGAATGAAATCTGAATTTAAGAACCTTTAAAATGCAACTCCTGCAATCTAAGAATTCATGCACAAAACTCAGCAACTGAATGCGTAATCTCTGAAGAAGAGAAAGGAAGAGGAGGAGGAAGAAGAGGAGGAGGAAGAGGAGGAGGAGGATTGTATTTATACCCTCGCCCTTCACTTGGAGTCCCAGAGCAGCTTACAATCTCCTTTCCCTTCCCCTCCCTCAACAGACAATGTAGAAATTCATGCCAGAGAATACCACAGAGAAAATGGGTTCCTCACCTCTCCAGCTTTTCCTCCAGCTCTTCCTTGTCCTCCATTAGGATGAGCAGCTGGTTCCGGAGGAACTCCACTTCCGTTTGTTTCTGGTACGCCTCCATTCTCTCTCTACAGGAGGAACAGAACACCCCTATTAGCCCCACGGAGTGGCCCTTGGTCTGCATGCCGCACCTTGTTTGACCAGCAACCCTTTCCCTCAGCCGCAGAAGAGTCCCTTCTGAGGGGTCCCTCCCCGTTCCCCACTGACTGTCCCTAAATCAGAAAGAGGAACGATCCGGCACCTGCTGGCTGGGCTCACACCCGGCAAGGCTGCCAGTCACAAGTCAGGAGCCGACGGTCTGACAGGACAGGACAGGACAGGACAGTCCTTGTCCGCCGGGCCTCTGTTCTCCGGCCCCACTGCCCCACGGCCAAGCCCTCCGTGCCCCTCATCTCCCACAGAATGGCTGCTTCTCGGGGCCCTCGTGTGTCGTAGAACAAGAGCCCCGTATTTCCCTGGTTCCCGTCTGAGAAACACACTCAGTCCTGTGAAGGAAGAAGCTTAATGGAGGTCTTTACTATTAACCGATTAATAGGGAGAAACCAAATAAGCAGGAAGGAAGAAGCTTAACAGAGGTCTGTACTATTAATCGATTAATAGGGAGAAACCAAATAAACAGGAAGGAAGAAGCTTAACAGGTCTTTACTATTAACTGATTAATAAGGAGAAACCAAATAAGAAGGAAGAAGCACGAGGTCTTACTATTAATCGATTAATGGGAGAAATAAACAGAAAGGAAGAAGCTTAACAGAGGTCTTTACTATTAATCGATTAATAGGGAGAAACCAAATAAACAGGAAGGAAGAAGCTTACAGGTCTTTACTATATTGATTAATAAGGAGAAACAAATGAAGAGACGCTTAACAGAGGTCTTTACTATTAATCGATTAATAGGGAGCAAACCAAACTAAACAGGAATAGGAAGAAGCTTAACAGAGGTCTTTACTATTAATCGATTAATAGGGAGAAACCAAATAAACAGGAAGGAAGAAGCTTAACAGAGGTCTACTATTAACGATTAATAGGGAAAACCAAATAGCAGGAAGGAAGAAGCTAACAGAGGTCTTTACTATTAATCGATTAATAGGGAGAAACCAAATAAACAGAAAGGAAGAAGCTTAACAGAGGTCTTTACTATTAATAGATTAATAGGGAGAAACCAAGTAAACAGGGTCTGGTTCCCTCAGAGACCAACCAGCCTCTCCCTCAGGTTACAACAGGAGTCGTAGCATTTTATATTTCACATTACGTCAGGGGAATAAAGCAGAATTATTGGCTCCATCAGACTTTGTCAAATTTCGCCACCTATTCCCCATTGGGTTAAGATCTGGGGAGGCAGGTGTTCCCAGGCAGCATTCTCCTTTTCTGACAGAAGAGTAAACTTCTCTCTAGCCTGGGCCCTGGAGTCCTAAACGTATCTGTATCAGCTGATACGGTTATGAGATTCTAATTGTCTTCTGCACATGCGCAGAAGTAGCCGGTCAGCCAAGGCCACGTGCCTCAGCAAAACAGCAATATATATTTTTTTCTCTTTCTGTATTTCCTGTTCAGGGCATAGCCGGAGTCAATGCAGCCCCCCTCATAGCTGTTTCACATTAATTGTTTGAATCACTTCTCTCTGCCCTTCCCTCTTCCTCTCCATCTACACATCCAACATGCTATCTTCACTGGAACAATGAAGGGCTCACCAAAGAAAGCGTTCACCACCAAACGAGTTCACCAAAGAAGTGTTCAAAAATCGAAATTACCTTATCTGCGGAGTAACGTTTTGTTTCAGCTTCCCAGAATGCAACAGCCATAAGTGAACCAAAGTTTAAGGTCTGAATACATTCATGATTGATTTCTGCTCATGGAGTTAAATCATAAATGGCCCTTAACATGTATCTTGGAAGTGTTCAGTGGGCCTGCTAAGTGTAAGCTGGTTAGTCAGGGGCGGAGTGCAAAATGCTTTCACAGCGTTTCATAAACTGTGTGTACAACACTTGTGTGTCTGGTTGGAAATGGGTGCGTTGTGAGGAATCGGAGGCCCAGTCAGGGCGGTTGAGCACCATGTAACTGCCTGCCCAACTGTCAGGGGCTGACGCCGATTCCTCATTCCCAGTTCCTATTATTATCCGTTTCTCTTATGTTTTGTCTGCCTGGTGCTTTTTAACACACTCCACGTGTCCAAGGCGGTTTCCAAATGAAATCACACCATCTGATAGTGGCAAACACACAGCGATGGAAAACGGTTTTCCAAAGGGAGCACAGCTACCCCCGCAAGCGGAGAACGGAGGGGATATGCAGTTGGAGGTCTATTAAATAAAACCGGGGCGGGTGGGTGGGTTAATTGTAGAGGCAGCGAGAGACTGCGTGGGCGAGTCTGGTCTGCTCTCAAAAGCCAGCTAAGGCTACCATCTGGGCACAACTTCCCGGGGTCATGGAGCAGGAAAGAGGAACACACCAGGGCTGCAGTCACACACCCTAATTAATCCACTTTCAATCCACCTTCGATGCACTTTCGAAGTGGATTTTGCCGGTCCAAACAGTAAAAATCCAGTAGGAAAGTGGATTGAAAGTGGGTTATTTAGTGTAGTGGAGGAACCTGTGTGGATCTTTTGCTGCATGCTGCACCCACTGATACAACCCCCACTCTCTTGCCTTGCAACACCCCCCCCAATATTTGACACCATGGCTTTGAGCAGTGGAAGAGAGGAGGAGGAGATTGGATGTATATCCCACCCTTCACTGCCCAAAGGAGTCTCAGAGTGGTTTACAAACTCCTTTCCCTTCCCCTCCCCACAACAGACACCCTGTGAGGTCGGTGGGGCTGAGAGAGCTCTGACAGAAAGTGCTTTTTCAAGAACGGCTCTGACAGAACTATGGCTTGCCCAAGGTCATCCAGCCAGGTGCCGCAAGTGGAAAAGTGGGGAATCTGATTTTGTCTTAAATTGTTTAAATAGAAGAGGAGATCGGATTTATACCCCGCCCTTTGCTACCCAAAGGAGTCTCAGAGCGGCTTACAAACTCCTCTCCCTTCCCCTCCCCACAACAGACACCCTGTGAGGCAGGTCGGGCTGAGAGAGCTCTGAGAGAAACTGCTCTTTTTCAAGAATGGCTCTGACAGAACTATGGCTTGCCCAAGGTCATCCAGCAGGTGAAAGTGGAGGCATGGGGGAATCTGATTTTGTCTTAAATTATTTTAATAGAAGAAGAGGAGATCGGATATATTCCCCGCCTTTCGCTACCCAAAGGAGTCTCAAAGTGGCTTACAAACTCCTTTCCCTCCCCTCCCCACAACAGACGTCCTGTGAGATAGGCGGGGCTGAGAGAGCTCTGACAGAAACTTCTCTTTTTCAAGGACAGCTGTGCCAGAACTATGGCTTGCCCAAGGTCATCTGGCAGGTGAAAGTGGAGGCATGGGGGTACCTGATTTTGTCTTAAATTGTTTTAATAGAATAAGAGATTGGATTTATACCCCGCCCTTCGCTAACCAAAGGAGTCTCAAAGCGGCCTACAAACTCCCTTCCCTTCCCCTTCCCACAACAGACACCCTGTGAGGTAGGCGTGGCTGAGAGAGCTCTGACAGAAAGTGCTTTTTCAAGAACAGCTCTGACAGAACTATGGCTTGCCCCAAGGTCATCCAGCAGGTGAAAGTGGAGGCGTGGAGGAATCAAACCTGGTTCTTCCAGATTAGAGTCCGCGTTCTTAACCACTACACCAAACTGGCACCAAACCGGCTTGCATGTCGTCTCAAAAGAGAGCATGGAAGTCTTGATTTGGACAGTTGGTTCTTGTGAAAATCAAAATAAAACCAGTTTCATGGTTTCCACAGCACTGGCTTTATTGCTAGATGTGGAAGGATTCCTTTCAAGTTAGGTGGTGTCTCCCCGACATTCCCGTTCCCCTATTCCACACCAGAGACTTCCCTTCTGTCTCCTGTCATGATGCGGGGTCATGAAAGCACGAACTGAAATAAATGGTGGTAAGGTTGCCAACCTCCAACATGAATAACTAGAGAGCAATTGAGCCAGCAACTTGAGATAGAGAGCAATTGCCAGCCAATATGAAAACAAGAAGGCTTCTAGCCGGATTAAAAAAAAGGACTGGTTGCTACTTTCAGAAATAAATTAACTGGCTCGCTCCTAATTTAAATACTTCAAACGGAACTAGAAGTAAGTTAAAAGTTAAACGTGATTATTTCAAAAATTATAACGAAACAATATTCCATTCAGCGACATGTTTCTCTCCATTCTAAACCACATCTGTTCTAGGATAAATTGAAGAGAATAGAAGTTTAAACTGTAACAATCTGAAAATGGAACCAGAAAATTATCTGAAGAAAGTTAAAAAGAACTTAACGCTGTAAAAATCTGAAGTAAAAAAAGAAGTTAAGCTGTATCAAGAGGCTGACACCTTTCAACAGAATAGGGTTACTCCTGAGGAAGATTGGTGAAACGAGTGTATAACCGGGTGCTCATTGAGGACGATGGCCCTTCCCTTGAAAATGTTAGGATTACTTTAGTAATATTGTAAAAGTTTCAACGGCGATCTAATATGATGTATGTAAGATGTATTAAATTTCACTTTTATCACAGTGTGTGTTTGATAGATTTCCTGTAACTGTGATCCTTTCTTTGGTTTACTCATCCTCCAAGGGGTGGCCGGATATCGGGATTACAACTCATTTCTGGGTGACCAGCTGGAGAAAACAGCTGCCTTGGAAGGGGGACTCTGATGGCTTTAGGCTCCGCTGAAATCCCCTCCTGTCCTCGGGCTCCACCATGAAAATCTCCAGGTATTTCCCAGCCTGGACCTGGCAACCTGGGCTGTTAATCCTTCAAGTCTCCCCGGACTTGTGTTTTGTTCCTTTGCCGCCTATCTCCGACGGCAACGTCTCCCACCCCACGTTCAAGCCCAGCCCTTCCTTCCCAACTGAACCTGCCCCCCCGCCAACAACAGTACCACACAGGAGCCAGAACTAGACGAAGTGAATTTTATTATCTTGAGACAATTGAGCAGCTGTGGGGCAGGGGGGAGACGACCCCCCACTCAAGCCCCCCTAGAGTTACAGACAGATTGTTAACCATAAAGCCAGCTTCGGGGGGAGGAGGCCTCGGGGCGGAGAGCAGGCCTCAGGCCTCCCCACTCCCGCCAGGGCCGAGCCCCCCCCACACACCTCGTGAACTTGTCAGGAGTGTCGACAAGACAGTTTGGACCTGCTTTATTAATAAGTTACAATAAGTTACAGCAGGTGGCAGCAAGTGGAAAGGGGGGGGGGACAGGACCACCACCCTGTCCCTGTGGTCCAGCACACGAGAGAAAGAGAGAGAGACAGAGACAGAGAGAGACACATACACACGCACGCACACACACAAAAATCTTCTCACGCTTTTAGGCTAAAAGGAACTAAGAGGGACAAAAATGGATGCAAGACAGACAGAGGGGCCTGCGGGAACCTGACGGGGTCGGGGTGGGCTGGGGGACCGGCTGGGGGCGCCCGCGTGTGGCTGAGATATCCCAAAAGGGCTCTTCATGCTCCCAGATCCTCGGAGCGAAAAAGAGGCCGCCGTTCCAGTCTCTCCTCTTGCTACGGAGGAATCGAAGGTTTGCGACATGATTGGGGGAAACGGAAGGGAAGGCAGGCTTATTATACAGACGATGGTCGGGGAAAGGGGTTTGTCACCAGTAAAGGAGGAAGCCGGCATACTGGGGTGGGCACGGGGGCGGGGATGATTGGTAGGGCAAATTTATAATAATCGGGGGGGGGGAGACAGCAGGGGGAGGTGTGAGATCAGTACAGGATGGATGTTTCAGTAAGAACTGAATGTCACACTGACTGCGTTTATCCCCGGCCATTTCTCTTTCTAGGGAGGGGATGGTTTTCTCTGCTGCCCTTTGATTTTGTGCCCCCTCCCCGCCTTTCCGCACCTGCTCAGAGATTGGAACACCTTCCCTATGAAGAAAGGTTAAAACGCTTGGGGCTCTTCAGCTTGGAGAAACGACGGCTGAGGGGTGACATGATCGAGGTTTATAAGATTATGCATGGGATGGAGCAGGTTGAGAAGGAAGTCCTTTTCTCCCTTTCTCGCAATACAAGAACTCGTGGGCACTCCATGAAATTGCAGAGCAGTCAGGTTAGAAGGCGTAAAAGGAAGTCCTTCTTCACCCAAAGAGTGATTAACGCATGGAATTCACTGCCACAGGAGGTGATGGCAGCTACAAGCATGGAAGATTTCAAGAGGGAATTAGATAAACATCTGGAGCAGAAGTCCATCAGTGGCTATTAGCCACAGGGATATAGATGGGAACTCTCAGTCTGGGGCAGGTGATGCACTCTATTCTTGGTGCTGGAGGGGGCAGCAGTGGGAGGGCTTCTGGCGTCCTGGCCCCACTGCTGGTCCTCCTGATAGCACGTGGTATTTCTGGCCACGGTGTGACCCAGAGTGTTGGACTGGATGGGCCATTGACCTGATCCAACATTGGCTTCTCTTATGTTCTTATGTTAAGAAAATATTCATCTTAAGGGACGGTTTATACTTAAGTCACTATTTCCTGTGACGTTTGGAAGCGGCCAAAGGAGTGGATGAGGCTTGTGGGTGCCCTGACGCTGGAGACGGAGGTCTGGACGTTTCAATGGGGGGAGCAGCTAAGAGATCGTGGCCAGAGTCTAAGGGCCAATCGGCATTGGTAGTTTCCCTTGGCTTGGCACCACTCCCACACCATCTCCTCAGAAGATCCCCACACCTCTTCCAGCTTCGCTCTCCCACTGCACTATTTTATTTTCCGCTGTCTGCACCCTTTTTAATGGCCATTTTATGGCCATTGATTCAGCCACTTTCCACCAGGTGGCGCACTGGTAATCTAATACATTCCTAGGTGACTTAACTTGGGGGGGGGCACACGTTTCTCATCTCTTCTGTTTGCCGTTTGTTCCTGCCGGTGTACTCATTGTTCTCCAACAAGGGTGCAGTGCATAAGAACATAAGAGAAGCCAATGTTGAATCAGGCCAATGGCCCATCTAGTCCAACACTCTGTCACACAGCGGCCAAAATATACCAGGTGCCATCAGGAGGTCCAGCAGTGGGGCCAGGGCACTAGAAGCCCTCCCGCTGCTGCCCCCTCCAGCACCAAGAATACAGAGCATCACTTGCCCCAGACTGAGAGTTCCCATCTATACCCTGTGGCTAATAGCCACTGGTGGACTTCTGCTCCATATGTTTATCTAATTTCCTCTTGAAACTGACCATGCTTGCAGCTGCCACGACCTCCTGTGGCAGTGAATTCCATATGTTAATCACTCTTTGGGTGAAGAAGTATTTCCTTTTATCTGTTCTAACCCGACTGCTCAGCAATTTCATAGAGTGCCCACGAGTTCTTGTATTGTGAGAAAGGGAGAAAAGTACTTCTTTCTCAACCTGCTCAATCCCATTCATAATCTTATAAACCTCGATCATGTCACCTCTCAGCCGTCGTTTCTCCAAGCTAAAGAGCCCCAAGCTAAAGAGCCCTGAAACCTTTCTTCATAGGGAAGGTGTTCCAACCCTTTTATCATTCTAGTTGCCCTTCTCTGCACTTTTTCCAATGCTATAATATCCTTTTTGAGATGTGGCGACCAGAACTGTACACAGTATTCCAAATGAGGCCGCACCAATGATTTATACAGGGGCATGATGATACTGGCTGATTTGTTATCAATTCCCTTCCTAATAATCCCCAGCATAGCGTTGGCCTTCTTTATTGCAGCTACACATTGTGTAGATATTTTCAGCGAGTTATCCACTACGACTCCAAGATCTCTCTCTTGGTCCGTCTCTGCCAGATCAGACCCCATCAACGTGTATTTATATTTAGGATTTTTGGCAACTTCTCGCAGACCATCCTAACAATAGTGTTTCCTCCTTTTTATTTTTTGTTCGGACCCATCTGGGCCAAAATCACTGAAGCCTTTGGGCCTCCTTTTTCAGCTTTTTAGCTCCCTATAAAATGTGTAGTGGCAGTGTGGGGAAAAGAACCCCCCCCGACTTCTTTTTTACCTCCTTTTATCAGGCTAATAGCTGGAGCTGCGGTGGCTCAAGTGGTTAAGATGCAGAACTGCAGGCTGTGGAAGGTCAGCAGCTCAGCAGTTCGAGACCCGGGCGCCACATGACAGAGTCTCTAGTTCCAGCTCCTGCCAACCTAGCAGTTCGAAAGCAAGAAATTGCAAGTAGATAAATAGGGACCACTTTGGTGGGAAGGCAACAGCGTTCCGTGCGCCTTGGTGTTTAGTCATGCCGGCCACATGACCACGGAAACGTCTTTGGACAGTGCTGGCTCTTCGGCTTTGAAACGGAGATGAGCACCACAACCCTAGAGTCGGATTCGACAGGCTTTCGAGCAAGGGAACCTTTACCTTTATAAATCTGTAGCAAAAAGCAACACAGGAGCCCTTCCTTGTTATCTCCCCTTTGTTTTTCTCTTCCTCCCTCCCCCTTTTGAAATCGAGGCTGCAAGTTTCCCGATGTCCTTTTCTTTTCAGGAGGGCTGCCAAAGGGACAGAGCGCTCTGCTGCCTTGGGAACCGAGTGACAGACCCAAAGCGACTCACAGGTGTTCTCCTGTTCTCCATTGTATTGTCACAATGCCCCTGTGAGGTAGGCCAGGCTGAGAGTGTCTGACTGGGCCAGGTAGATCCAGGTGCTCAGCCGTGTTGGTCTGAAACAGCGGAAGAAATTTAGAGTCCAGTCAGGCCCCTTTGAGACACACAAAGGCCACTGGACTCTGAATTTGTTCTGACTGGGCAAGGGTCACCCAGCAAGCTCCCGTGGCGGCGTGGGGATTTGAACCCGGGGTAGGGCTCTACCATCATCAGGTTTAGGCCCTTTCTTCTCCTGAGGACGTTTCAAATGAAGGCAGAAGGACGACACTGCTAGTACCCGAGACAGATGAAACAAAGTTCACTTTTGAAAAGGAGGACACGTCTCTTCTCAGACCTTCTCAGTCCTGAACCCCATTTGCCACGCTGACGCCCACTCGCCCATCCTTGACAGATCCCTTTGGAGTGCCTCACAATCCTCCCTGGTTTTCACCGCCCTGAACAACTTCGTATCATCCGCATATTTGGCCACTTCACTGCTTACTCCCAACTCCAAATCATTAATGAACAAGTTAAAAAGCATTGGACCCTGTACTGATCCCAGTGGTACCCCACTGCTTACCACCCTCCACTGAGGAAATTGCCCACTGATACTCACTCTCTGTTTCCTATTAATTAGCCAGTTTTCGATCCACAAGAGGACTTGTCCTTTTATCCCGTGACTATTGAGCTTACTTAGGAGCCTTTGATTAGGAACTATATATATACATACATACATACATATATATATATATATATATATATATATATATATATAAAAATCAGATTTTTCTGCTAGCCTGGGGCTTTCTCAGGATTGTAAAAAGGTCGATCTTGTCTGTTCATGGCCCCAGTCTCTAGATTTAGGTATCCACAGATGGGGCCATGTGGAGAATTAGATATAAGCCCCTTTCACATTACTGTTCTAAATTGGATGTCATCCGTTGTTGGCCTGGTTCTGAGTAAAACGATACAGAGTCGGGGGGTTTCCTATAGCAAATCTCCTCCCGTTAATGAGCCCTCTCTGAAGCACTGTGGTCATTTCAAACAGCGTGGCTTCCCCCACCCTTCTTTGTGGCGAGATCTTCCTTGATTTTTTTAAAATGTTCTATAGACCGATATAGTGGTGCCAAAGCATCTCACTGGTACCGCTGTAACACTGAAATGTTATACTGGTTTAGGCCCATAGCGCTCAACTCAGGATGTTAAAAAAAAAGGACGAGGAAGATCGGACCATGAAAAAAAGGCGCGGGGGGAGCGGCATTGTAGGAGAGCCAGTTTGGTGTAGTGGTTAAGTACACAGACTCTAATCTGGGAGAACCGGGTTTGCTTCCCCACTTCTCCACAAACAGCTGCTGGATGACCGTGGGCAAGCCATAGTTCTGTCCGAGCTGTTCTTGAAAGGGCAGTTTCTGTCAGAGCTCTCTCAGCCCCACCTATCTCACAGGGTGTCTGTTGCGGGGAGGGGAAGGGAAAGGAGATTGCAAACCACTCTGAGACTCCGAGTGAAGGGCAGGGCATGAATCCAAACTCTTCTTCTGTGGACATTTTACACAGCACACCACAGTGACTCAGAAGCGTAAGGAAAGGGGGGAAACGGAAGTAGTTTCCCTCCAAAAGGGCTCAATCACGCTTTGCTAACTGGACGCAAGCAGCTTTGTATGAAAAAGTATGAAAGAGCCAGTTTGGTGTAGTGGTTAAGTGTGTGGACTCTAATCTGGGAGAACCGGGTTTGATTCCCCCACTCCTCCTCTTGTACCTGACTGGATGACCTTGGGCAAGCCATAGTTCTGTCAGAGCTTTCCTTGAAAGGGCAGTCCTCGGAAGAGCTCTCTCTGCCCCACCTACCTCACAGGGTGTCTGTTGTGGGGAGGGGAAGGGAAAGGAGTTTGTAAGCTGCTCTGAGACAGCTTTGGGTAGTGAAGGGTGGGGTATAAATCCAATCTCTTCTTCTTCTTCTTCTAAAATTCATTAGCAGCTGATGACTAAAATGACTCTTTTAATGACAGCCAGTTTGGTGGAGTGGTTAGAAGTGCCAACTCTAATTTGGGAGAACTGTGAGTTTCCATGCCTCCACGTGCAGCTGCTGGGGTAACCTTGGGTCAGTCACAAGTTCTCTCAGAGCTGTTCTCTCCAAGAGCTGTCCTCGAGAGAGCTCTCTCAGCCCCACCTACCTCACAGGGTGTCTGTTGTGGGGAGGGGAAGGGAAAGGAGATTGTAAGCTGCTCTGAGACTCCTTCAGGTAGTGAAGGGCGGGGTATAAATCCAATTTCTTCTTCCTCTTCTGTCTGAAATGACCTAAAAAAATCCATTAGCAACCAGCTACTGAGACAGAATACGAAGGCTGTTTTTCAAAGGGGCCATACTGACGGTATGAACGGCCTTGACGAATCTGACGTATTTGTTATCTGTTTCAACACCAGTCGCTATCGTACCAGTTGAGTTCAGAAAACCATGCTTGAGCCAGAGGTCTGCCAGACAGAAACAAGGGGAGAAAGCTGCATCGTGAGAATGTAGGAGTCCTACACCGACGGTTCTCACAGAGCTGTTTTGTTGGTCCAGCTTGGAAGTCGCTAAAAGGGAAGAACGGACGTACGGGTGTAGGCCAATCAGTGAGTTTATGTTTTCTCAGGCAGGCAGAAGGGGCGCCACGGTACGGTGAAGGTGGCCACTGGTCCCTTCTAGAAGAAGCCGGTTAGAAGCAGAACTGAAGATCAATTGACTGAAGCTACCTGAGAAGTTGGTTGCTTAAGGGGACAGCTCTCAATACAAGAACTCGTGGGCACGCCATGAAATTGCTGAGCAGTCAGGTTAGAACAGATAAAAGGAAGTCCTTCTTCACCCAAAGAGGGATTAACACGTGGAACTCACTGCCACAGGAGGTGGTGGCAGCTACAAGCATGGACGGCTTCAAGAGGGGATTGGATAAGCATATGGAGCAGAGGTCCATCCGTGGCTATGAGCCACAAGGTATAGGTAGGGACCCTCGGTCTGGGGCAAGGGATGCTCTGTATTCTTGGTGCTTGGGGGGGCAACAGTGGGGGGGGTTCTGGTGTCCTGGCCCCACTGCTGGACCTCCTGAGGGCACCTGGTATTTTTGGCCACCGTGTGACCCAGAGTGTTGGACTGGATGGGCCATTGGCCTGATCCCCCATTGGCTGCTCTTATGTTCTTAACCAAGCTGCTAAAGCCAGAGAACATCACAGCCGCCTTTCAGCAAGGGCGTGAGAGCCAGAGACGTCCTTTGCAGAGGCTAGGGGAAACACGTCTTGACCTGGCTGGCCCCGGCTGCTCCGATCTCCTCAGAGCTCGGCAGCTCAGCAGGGCCGGCCCGGGTTGGTACTTGGATGGGAGACCACCGGGGAAGTCCCATGGTGGCTGTGCAGAGGCGGGCCTGTCTGTCTGTCTGTCTCTGTCCTGACCTGGATGACCAAGACTAGCTCAGTCTCATCAGATCTTGTTTTAGTTGTTTTATCCATACTATTGTTGTTTTATACATACTATTTTATACATACTCTTGTAAGCCCAGGCAGGGAGGCTGGGATATAAGTAAAATAAACAAATAATATCAGAAGCGAAGCAGGGTTGGCCCCGGTTAGCCCTTGGATGGGAGACCAGCAAGGAAGCCCAGGGTTGCTAGGCAGAGGCAGGCCAGGGCAAAACACCTTCATTCGTCTCTTGCCTTGACCCGGATGGCCCCGGCTAGCCCAATCTCATCAGATCTCGGAAGCTAAGCAGGGTCGGATCTATTCGCATTTGGATGGAAGCCCAAGGTGGCTGTGCAGAGGCAGACAATGGCCAACCACCTGTATTTGATTCCCCATTCCTCCACATGCAGCTGCTGGATGACCTTGGGCAAGCCATAGTTCTGACAAGAGCTGTCCTTGAAAGGGCAGTTTCTGTCAGAGTTCTCTCTCGGCCCCCACCTGCCTCACAGGGTGGTGTCTGTTGGGGGAGGGGAAGGGAAAGGTGTTTGTCAGCCGCTCTGAGACGCCTTTGGGTGGTGAAGGGCGGGGTATAGATCCAAACAATCCCTCTCTCTCTCTCTCGTCTGTCTGTCTGTCTGTCTCTCTCTTTGCCTTGACCTGGGTGGCCCAAGGCTGGCCTGACCTCGTCAGATCTCAGAAGCTAAGTCATCCTCGGCCTTAGTCAGTACCGGGTTGGGAGACTACGAAGGAAGTCCAGGGTCGCCACGCAGAGGCAGGCAACGGCACAGCAGCCCGGCTCACCTCGCACCTTGGAAAACCTTACAGGGACACATTACATCACCTACGACACGAGGGGGCCTTCCACCACGACCACCAGAGGACACACCAGGAAAATGCAAAGAAGCTCTTTCTTTTGTATTAATTTATGCACTGGGACACACGAGCGCGCGCACAAGAAGGGTTTCCACCGTCCGGGTCCAGCCTCTGGCGTCAGTCGGTCCCTTTCACAGCAAGACCGTCGCCTCTGTGTTGCCCAGGATTGCCGGCAGTTTGTGGAGCGTGGCGTGGATGGCCTTGTATTTGCGCTGCAGCTCTTCAAGCTTCGAAGCTGTGGTGGGGGGGAAAGGGCTACAGTTACAGAAGAGGCAGGCAAAACAAAACCAAAAAACATCGTTTGGGGGGGCGGGGGGGGAGAGCCGTCAAGTCACAGCCGCTAAGCGATGCAGAAATTTCGTACGGGGAGCATGAAGGTCGCATCTGCATTTGCATTTTTAAATCCGTGTCGTGCTGCTGTGACGCCGTCAAGCACAGAGAAAGACAAGTGTCACGGCAGCGCGAAACGGATTTAAAAACGCAACTGCAGATTCGACCAATGACGGCGGAGCCGCCACGGGAGGGCGATAAACATATGCAGACATGCAACAGTATGCTGGCACTGCTGAGGTGCAAAAACGACACCAGATGTAGACACCCTTTTTTGGAGACTGAGTCGGAAGGCTGGAACACCGGTGGGAAAGAGAAGTGCAGATTCGACCTCAGTCTCTTTAGGGGTTTTTTGTTGTCAAGTCACAGCTGACGTATGACGGACCCCGTAAAGGTTCCAAGGCGAGAGGCGATCAGGGGTGTTTTTGCCCTTGCCTGCCTCTGCGTGGCGACCCTGGACTTCCTACGTGGTCTCAGGGTTGAGTTTGCTTAGCTCCTGAGATATGCCGAGATCAGGCTGGGCTGGCGAGGACTGGGGGAAGAGTTTTATAATGTTTAAGGGGACGGAACACCTACCCTATGAAGAAAGGTTAAAACGCTTGGGGCTCTTTAGCTTGGAGAAACGACGGGCTGAGGGGTGACATGATCGAGGTTTATGAGTTTATGCGTGGGATAGAGCAGGTAGAGAAAGAGGTCCTTTTCTCCCTTTCTCACAAGACAAGAACTCGTGGGCACTCCGTGAAATTGCTGAGCAGTCGGGTTAGTACAGATAAAAGGAGATCAAGTGATGCTCTGTATTCTTGGTGCTTGGGGGGGGAAACAGTGGGAGGGCTTCTAGTGTCCTGGCCCCACTGCTGGACCGAAGAACAAAAGGGAGGGGGGGAACTCAACCCAAAATGTAGCTGCGAGCTAAGAGGGTCAAGCTAACAAATAAATTATTATAAAAATATACAAATGTTCATTAGGGTGTACACATGGATAAAACGTACATAAGGTTAAAAGAAAGTCTAAATATCAGACTCAAAGCTTATATCATTCCAAGATGATTATTATACAGATCCAATTGATGGGTAAAACCTTTGACCTAAGGACCATACGCGTTTCGGCCCCTGCGGGCCTGCCTCTGTGGTCAAAATACTTTATTTTACAATGACACACCTCCAGAAATACATGCATGAATAATTTCCTGTGTGTGTGTGACCAGGTGTTTGACTACCAC
>JAPDNY010000376.1:0-45902 GCA_029375565.1 Gekko gecko | reverse complement strand
TGTGTTAGTCTGTCTGTAGCAGGAGAAAGGAGCCAGAGTCCAGGAGCACCTTCAAGACTAACGAAGTTGGTGGCAGCGGAGGAGCTTTCGTGAGTCACGGCTCACTTCTTCAGAGATAGCTAGAATTTGATCCACCTGCCCTTCTATCACAAGGCTGATGGGTTTCCATTCTGTACAGCTAAATGGAGACAGATGCAGATGGGCAGCTGTGTTAGTCTGTCTGTAGCAGGAAAAAGGAGCCAGAGTCCAGGAGTACCTTCAAGACTAACGAAATTGGTGGCAGCGGAGGAGCTTTCGTGAGTCACTGCTCACTTCTTCAGAAACAGCTAGAATGTGATCCACCTGCCCTTCTATCACAAGGCTGATGGGTTTCCATTCTGTACAGCTAAATGGAGATAGATGCAGATGGGTAACCGTGTTAGTCTGTCTGTAGCAGGAGAAAAGAGCCAGAGTCCAGGAGCACCGTTAAGACTAATGAAGTTGGTGGCAGCGGAGGAGCTTTCGTGAGTCACGGCTCAGTTCTTCAGAGATAGCTAGAATGTGATCCACCTGCTCTTCTATCACAAGGTGGATGGGTTTCCATTCTATACAGCTAAACAGAGATAGATGCAGATGGGCAGCCACGTTAGTCTGTCTGTAGCAGGAGAAAAGAGCCAGAGTCCAGGAGCCCCTTCAAGACTAACGAAGTTGGTGGCAGCGGAGGAGCTTTCGTGAGTCACGGCTCACTTCTTCAGAGATAGCTAGAATGTGATCCACCTGCCCTTCTATCACAAGGTGGATGGGTTTCCATTCTGTACAGCTAAATGGAGATAGATGCAGATGGGTAACCGTGTTAGTCTGTCTGTAGCAGGAGAAAAGAGCCAGAGTCCAGGAGCACCTTCAAGACTAATGAAGTTGGTGGCAGCGGAGGAGCTTTCGTGAGTCACGGCTCAGTTCTTCAGAGATAGCTAGAATGTGATCCACCTGCCCTTCTATCACAAGGCTGCTGGGTTTCCATTCTGTACAGCTAAATGGAGATAGATGCAGATGGGCAGCTGTGTTAGTCTGTCTGTAGCAGGAAAAAGGAGCCAGAGTCCAGGAGTACCTTCAAGACTAACGAAATTGGTGGCAGCGGAGGAGCTTTCGTGAGTCACTGCTCAATTCTTCAGAAACAGCTAGAATGTGATCCACCTGCCCTTCTATCACAAGGCTGATGGGTTTCCATTCTGTATAGCTAAACGGAGATAGATGCAGATGGGTAACCGTGTTAGTCTGTCTGTAGCAGGAGAAAAAAGCCAGAGTCCAGGAGCACCTTCAAGACTAACGAAATTGGTGGCAGCGGAGGAGCTTTTGTGAGTCACGGCTCATTTCTTCAGAGACAGCTAGAATGTGATCCACCTGCCCTTCTATCACAAGGCGGATGGGTTTCCATTCTGTACAGCTAAATGGAGATAGATGCAGATGGGCAGCTGTGTTAGTCTGTCTGTAGCAGGAGAAAGGAGCCAGAGTCCAGGAGTACCTTCAAGACTAACGAAATTGGTGGCAGCGGAGGAGCTTTCGTGAGTCATTGCCCCCCTCCTTTCCACACGGACCCCGTCCATTTTAGTTGTTGACCTGTCTGACCAGATACACAATGCAGGTTGCAGCAATACAAAAATTTATCCATATGATGACACAATATACTGCACAAACTGAAGAAGTGAGCCGTGACTCACCAAAACTCATTCCCTGCCACAAATCTTGTTAGTCTTGAAGGTGCTCCTGGACTCTGGCTCTTTTCTCCTGCTACAGACAGACCGACATGACTGCCCATCTTAATCCACAAGAATTAACATGATACATCAAGCGGTACAGAAAACTATACGCAGCTGCATTGGCTCACGGGCTAGTTCACACTCCGAGGCTTCACTCCCTCACTTCCTCCCCAAGTTTTCCCACCATGATTTCCCATCACCTGTCTTATCTAACGAAGCAAGCAGGAACTCGCGAAAGATCGTACCGAACTAGATGTTGTTAGTCTTTAAGGTGCTGCCGGATTTTGCTTTCATTTAGGCAAATGCAAGGTGGTTTTCCGGCCTTCCCAGCGAGGCTGGGGGCAGATAGCTGTCAGGAGACAACCTTCTTCTTGCTCTTGTTTGCGAATGGCTCAGGTGCCACTGAGGCCTTTGCCCTTCCCATCCCATTCAAAGGGCACCTGGGATGCCGGAAGCCTTTTTGCTTGTGGCCTTGGAATTCGGACTTCTGCCCTAGGGTGAAATGTTACATGCTTTAGAGGAGGGGTCCCCTACACAGCGCCCATGGGCAGTGTTCCTTCCAAGCTGAGTTAGTGAAAGCTAGCTCCAGGGGCGGATAAGAACATAAGAACATAAGAGAAGCCAATGTTGAATCAGGCCAATGGCCCGTCCAGTCCAACACTCTGTGTCACACAGCGGCCAAAAACACCAGGTCCCATCAGGAGGTCTAGCAGTGGGGCCAGGACACTAGAAGCCCTCCCACTGCTGCCCCCTCCAGCACCAAGAATGGAGTGCATCACCTGCCCCAGACTGAGAGTTCCCATCTATACCCTGTGGCTAATAGCCACTGATGGACTTCTGCTCCAGATGTTTATCTAATTCCCTCTTGAAACTGTCCATGCTTGTAGCTGCCACCACCTCCTGTGGCAGTGAATTCCACGTGTTAATCACTCTTTGGGTGAAGAAGTATTTCCTTTTATCTGTTCTAACCCGACCGCTCGGCAATTTCATGGAGTGCCCACTGAGTTCTTGCATTGTGAGAAAGGGAGAAAAGTGCTTCTTTCTCAACCTGCTCAATCCCATGCATAATCTTATAAACCTCGATCATGTCACCCCTGAGCCGTCGTTTCTCCACCTGCTCCCTGGTGCCCTAAGCAGCACTGGCCCATCTTGGTGCCCCCCTCCTTTCCTCACGGACCCCGTCCATTTTAGTTGTTGACCTGTCTGACCAGATATACAGTGCAGGTTGCAGCAATACAAAAATCTATTCATATGATAACACAATATACTGCACAAACTAAGCCAAGCTTTGGCTGCATACAAATTCTACAAAAACACAATACAACATCTTTTTTAATATTTCACCAGTTAAATGTATCAGAGTGCCAATATTCATGACCTGCAAGGCATCCTTCTACATTTCATTTTTGCAAAATCACTGATAACATCCACAAAATTAATACTTCTCAGAATGTCTGCTTCAGTTGTTAATATACACAGTGAGTCAAGTCTCTCTTGAAGCATAACTGATCTATTTGGGGTTTTTTTACACGTGTCAGTTGTGAGAAAGACCCCTCTGTCGTGCCGTTGGTGACCATTAATGTTAAAAATATCCTTAAGGCAATTTCAACATTTGGAAAGGCCACCCTCTAGTTTGTCTTCTGTAATTGTGTTGAAAGGTTCCATGTGTTACTTTTAAACGTAGCCTATGACACTGCACCTCACCAACAAAAAATAGAAGATCACCCCTAGGGGTGCACCATGATCAATTTGCACTCGTTTTATCTTTACTTTTTTTTTTACAAATCTTCTTTTTTTTCTCTTTTCACCCTTTTCCCAATTTTGTGGTGCTCCCTTTGGCCCTGGTGCCCTAAGCACGTGCTTAGTCCGCTTGATGGTTAATCTGCCAGAAACGACGGCTGAGGGGTGACCTGATCGAGGTTTATAAGATTATGAATGGGATTGAGCAGGTTGAGAAAGAAGTACTTTTCTCCCTTTCTCACAATGCAAGAACTCGTGGGCACTCCATGAAATTGCTGAGCAGTCAGGTTAGAACAGATAAAAGGAAATACTTCTTCACCCAAAGAGTGATTAACACGTGGAATTCACTGCCACAGGAGGTGGTGGCAGCTGCAAGCATGGACAGCTTCAAGAGGGAATTAGAGAAACATCTGGAGCAGAAGTCCATCAGTGGCTATTAGCCACAAGGTATAGAGAGAGACTCTCCATCTGGGGCAGGTGCTGCACTCTATTCTTGGTGCTTGGGGGGGCAGCATTGGGAGGGCTTCTAGTGTCCTGGCCCCACTGCTAGACCTCCTGAGTTGTTGTTCAGTCGCACAGTCGAGTCCGACTCTTCGCGACCCCATGGACCATTTTACGCCAGGCCCTCCTGACTTCCGCTGTCCGCTGAAGTTTGCTCAATTTCATGTTCGTTGCATCGATGACACTGTCTAACCATCTCATCCTTTGCCGTCCCCTTCTTCTTTGACCTTCAATCTTTCCCAGCATCAGGGTCTTCTCCAGTGAATGCTCCCTTCTCATTGGGTGGCCAAAGTATTTGAGCTTCAGCTTCAGGATCTGGCCTTCCAGGGAACAATCAGGGATTGTTCCTGAGGACACCTGGTATATTTTGGCCACTGTGTGACCCAGAGTGTTGGACTAGATGGGCCATTGGCCTGATTCAACATTGGCTTCTCTTATGTTCTTATGTTCTTATCCCACTGGCTAGCTCACTGTTCTTTAGCCTCCGGCTCACACATTTTTGCCTCAGCTCAGGAAGGAGGGCTCCAGAGCAGACTAATCTCTGCAGCAGCCTCACAACTTTAATGCCAGTGGCTCACAAAGTAGAATCTTTGCTCACAAGACTCCACAGCTTAGAGGGAGCATTGCCCATGGGTACCTTTGGAATTCTGATGCAGGGCGGTGGGCACAGCCGGAAAGCGGCTGCCGCAGCAGGAGTTAAAGCCCACAACAGAACATCAGTGAGCGCAGTAATGCAAAACTGCAATAGGAACTCTTCAACATTTCGGGATGCCTTTTAAAACGAACATACTTGTTTAAGCTCCTTCTGCCGCGACGGCCGCTGTTACCAAAACAGTGTCTCTTGAGATCTGTACAGCCCATCAGATCTCCAAAGGCCAGTCAGAAACCAGCTGGGCAAAAATGGCATCTGGCCCCACCCATTTTCTAAACACGCACGGAGGGTATTGGGAAAGGTTATCAGCCAGCTCCATGGTGCCCGTGGGCACCGCGTTGGGGACCCCTGCTTCAGAGCATCCTTGGCTGACTTTTCTTGCCAGGGTCCAAGGAAGGCGCCCTTTCAGCATCCACTTCCAGGGACGGACTGTTTTCACGGCTGGGGAGGGCTGCATCCCACCACCGCCGGCTTCTCAGCACCCCGTTCTCCCCTCCTTTCGCTAGATCTTTCGGGAAAAAGCATTCCTCTGGAGAAGCAGCAGGGATGGCCGCCGGCCCCTCTGGAAAGCTCTTTGACGATGCGGAGAAGCCTGGGGCCCCGATGGCTGCCCGCCCACCAGCTCCCCACCGCGGCACCTCCAAAGACGAGGCCTCCCAGAGCAGGTGAGTGAACACCCCCCCACCCCCCGGAGATGATGGAAGGGCTTCCAACCCCGAGGGGCAAGGGCCTGGTCAGGATTCATATCATAAGAACCACAGAAGAGCCCTGCTGGGTCAGACCAGGGAGGGTCCATCCAGTCCAGCCTCCCGTCTCACACAGGGGCCAGCCAGTTCCTCTGGAGGGCCAGTAACAGGGCAGAGAAGCCGAGGCCTTCCCCTGATAAGAACCCCAGAAGAGCCCTGCTGGGTCAGACCAGGGAGGGTCCCTCCAGTCATAAGAACACATAAGAGAACATAAGAACATAAGAACATAAGAACATAAGAGAAGCCAATGTTGAATCAGGCCAATGGCCCATCTAGTCCAACACTCTGTCACACAGCGGCCAAAATATATCAGGTGCCATCAGGAGATCCAGCAGTGGGGCCAGGGCACCAGAAGCCCTCCCACTGCTGCCCCCTCCAGCACCAAGAATAGAGTGCATCACCTGCCCCAGACTGAGAGTTCTCATTCTATACCCTGTGGCTAATAGCCACTGGTGGACTTCTGCTCCATATGTTTATCTAATTTTCTCTTGAAACTGTCCATGCTTGCAGCTGCCACGACCTCCTGTGGCAGTGAATTCCATATGTTAATCACTCTTTGGGTGAAGAAGTATTTCCTTTTATCTGTTCTAACCCGACTGCTCAGCAATTTCATAGAGTGCCCACGAGTTCTTGTATTGTGAGAAAGGGCGAAAAGTACTTCTTTCTCAACCTGCTCAATCCCATTCATAATCTTATAAACCTCGATCATGTCACCCCTCAGCCGTCGTTTCTCCAAGCTAAAGAGCCCCAAGCATTTTAACCTTTCTTCATAGGGAAGGTGTTCGAACCCTTTTATCATTCTAGTTGCCCTTCTCTGCACTTTTTCCAATGCTATAATATCCTTTTTGAGATGTGGTGACCAGAACGGTACACAGTATTCCAAATGAGATCGCACCAATGATTTATACAGGGGCATGATGATACTGGCTGATTTGTTATCAATTCCCTTCCTAATAATCCCCAGCATAGCGTTGGCCTTCTTTATTGCAGCTACACATTGTGTAGACATTTTCAGCGAGTTATCCACTACGACTCCAAGATCTCTCTCTTAGTCAGTCTCTGCCAGATCAGACCCCATTATATTTAGAATTTTTTGCTCCAATGTGCATCACTTTGCACTTGGCCACATTGAACCCCATTTGCCACGTTGATGCCCACTCACCCATCCTCAACAGATCCCTTTGGAGTGCCTCACAATCCTCCCTGGTTTTCACCACCCTGAACAACTTCGTGTCATCTGCAAATTTAGCCACATCACTGCTTACCCCCAATTCCAAATCGTTAATAAACAAGTTAAAAAGCATGGGACCGAGTACTGATCCCTGTGGTACCCCACTGCTTACCACCCTCCACTGAGAAAGTTTCCCATTTATACTCACTCTCTGTTTCCTATTTATAAGCCAGTTTTTGATCCACAAGAGGACTTTGTCCTTTTATCCCATGACTATTGAGCTTACTTAGGAGCCTTTGATGAGGAACTGTATCAAAAGCTTTCCGGAAGTCAAGGTAAATAATATCTATTGGGTCCCCCTTGTCCACATGTTTGTTCACTCCCTCAAAAAACACTAAGAGGTTAGTGAGACAAGATCTTCCCTTACAGAACCCATGCTGAGTCTGCCTCAATAGTTTTTGTTCATCAATGTGCCTACTAATTCTTTCCTTAATAACAGTTTCCACCAACTTACCCGGTATCGATGTCAGACTGACTGGCCTGTAATTTCCTGGATCTCCCCTGGAGCCCTTTTTAAAGATGGGAGTGACATTAGCTACCTTCCAGTCCTCAGGAATGGAGGCAGATTTTAAAGAAAGATTACATATTTTTGTCAGGAGATCCACAAGTTCACATTTGAGTTCTTTCAGAACTCTCGGATGAATGCCATCCGGGCCCGGTGATTTATTAGTTTTTAAATTGTCCATCAGTCGGAGGACTTCCTCTCTTGTCACCGCAATCTGATTCAGGTCTTTCAAACCCCTCCCGAAATCGGTGCTTCTGGAGTGGGCAAACACTTCTCCTCTTCCACAGTGAAGACAGAGGCAAAAAATGCATTCAGCTTCTCAGCCATTTCCCTATCATCCTTCACTACTCCTTTTACCCCTTGGTCATCCAAGGGCCCCACTGCCTCCCTGGCTGGCTTCCTACTTCTAATGTATTTGAAGAAAGTTTTATTGTTGGTCTTTATGTTTTTTGCGATATGCTTCTCATATTCCCTTTTTGCTTGCCTGATCACAGACTTGCATTTTATTTGCCATAGTCTGTGTTCCCTTTTATCAACCTCACTAAGACTAGCTTTCCACCGCTTAAAGGAATCCTTCTTACCTTTTACAGCTTCCATTACTTTATTTGTTAACCATGCAGTTTCCTGCCCAGCAGCCTAAATTTCTCCTCCAGGACCTCACGACTGCATTTCCCCACATCGTTGGTGCCGACGTGCACCACGACCACTGGCTCCTCCCCAGCACTATCTACCAGCCTATCTAAAACACGCGTAATGTCCGCTACCTTCGCACCAGGCAGGCAAGTCACCATACGGTCAGTACGTGGGTTCACCACCCAGCTGTCTACCTGCCTAAGGATCGAATCACCAACTACCAAGAGCCCCCTCCCACCCTTCCCAGGGACGGTTCCTTGGTACGAAAGGATACCCGTTCACCAGCTGAAGAAGAGGTCCCTTCTGAGGGCACATTCCCCTTATCCTCAGCATGGTGCCCCTTTTCCCCTTGACCCTCATGCTCCCTGGCAGCAACCGGGCTGCCAGATCCAGAGTGGGACATATCTAACAAGTCCCCGAGAGTCTTCCCTGTGCACCTAACTGACTGTCCCTGCTTCTCCAGGTCAGCCACCTTGGCCTCAAGGGAGCAAACTCGCTCCCTGAGAACCAGGAGCTCCTTGCACCGAGCACACACCCAAGACTTCTGACCAGTGGGCAGATAGTCATACATGTGACACTCCATGCAAAACACTGGATAGCCCCCAACCCCCTGCTGGCATTCTGGCTTCATAATTGTTTTTAAACAAATACTTTTCTATAACCCCCTTTTAAAACCCTTTGTATTTATATGGCTCCTGTTGTAGGAGTCTACTTACCTTACCAAGGAGCCAAGGTCCTGGCTTTCTGGCTCTTCCTGGGCTTCTTACAGAGCCCCTAGCCAAAGAGCCACAGGCAAAGAGCCTCGCCCTTCGGCTCGTGCCAGAGGCTCGTCAGTTCCTCTGGAGGGCCAGCAACAGGGCAGAGAGGCCGAGGCCTTCCCCTGATAAGAACCCCAGAAGAGCCCTGCTGGGTCAGACCAGGGAGGGTCCATCCAGTCCAGCCTCCCATCTCACACAGGGGCCAGCCAGTTCCTCTGGAGGGCCAGCAACAGGGCAGAGAGGCCGAGGCCTTCCCGTGATAAGAACCCCAGAAGAGCCCTGCTGGGTCAGACCAGGGAGGGTCCATCCAATCCAGCCTCCTGTCTCACACAGGGGCCAGCCAGTTCCCCTGGAGGGCCAACAGTAGGGCAGAGAGGCCAAGCCCTCCCCCTGATAAGAACCTCAGAAGAGCCCTGCTGGGTCAGACCAGGGAGGGTCCATCTAGTCCAGCCTCCCGTCTCACACAGTGGCCAGGCAGTTCCTCTGGAGGGCCAACAGTAGGGCAGAGAGGCCGAGGCCTCCCCCTGAGAAGAACCTCAGAAGAGCCCTGCTGGGTCAGACCAGGGAGGGTCCATCTAGTCCAGCCTCCTGTCTCACACAGTGGCCACCCAGTTCCTCTGGAGGGCCAACAGTAGGGCAGAGAGGCCGAGGCCTTCCCCTGAGAAGAACCCCAGAAGAGCCCTGCTGGGTCAGACCAGGGAGGGTCCACCTAGTCCAGCATCCTGTCTCACACAGGGGCCAGCCAGTTCCTCTAGAGGGCCAAGAACAGGGCAGGGAGGCCAAGGCCTTCCCCTGATGAGGACCCCAGAAGAGCCCTGCTGGGTCAGACCAGGGAGGGTCCATCTAGTCCAGCCTCCTGTCTCACACAGTGGCCACCCAGTTCCTCTGGAGGGCCAACAGTAGGGCAGAGAGGCCGAGGCCTTCCCCTGAGAAGAACCCCAGAAGAGCCCTGCTGGGTCAGACCAGGGAGGGTCCACCTAGTCCAGCATCCTGTCTCACACAGGGGCCAGCCAGTTCCTCTGGAGGGCCAACAGTAGGGCAGAGAGGCCGTGGCCTTCCCCTGAGAAGAACCCCAGAAGAGCCCTGCTGGGTCAGACCAGGGAGGGTCCACCTAGTCCAGCATCCTGTCTCACACAGGGGCCAGCCAGTTCCTCTGGAGGGCCAACAGTAGGGCAGAGAGGCCGTGGCCTTCCCCTGAGAAGAACCCCAGAAGAGCCCTGCTGGGTCAGACCAGGGAGGGTCCATCTAGTCCAGCCTCCCGTCTCATACAGGGGCCAACCAGTTCCTCTGGAGGGCCAGCAACAGGGCAGAGAGGCCGAGGCCTTCCCCTGAGAAGAACCCCAGAAGAGCCCTGCTGGGTCTGACCAGGGAGGGTCCATCCAGTCCAGCCTCCCGTCTCATACAGGGCCCAACCAGTTCCTCTGGAGGGCCAGCAACAGGGCAGAGAGGCTGAGACCTTCCCCTGAGAAGAACCTCAGAAGAGCCCTGCTGGATTAGACCAGAGAGAGTCCGTCCAGTCTAGCATCTAGTCTCACACAGGGGCCAACCAGTTCATCTGCAGGGCCAACAACAGGGCAGAGAGGCCGAGGCCTTCATAAGACCATAAGAGCACTGCTGTATCCAGTGGTACATCTAGCCCAGCATCCTGTCTCACGCACTGGCCAACCGCTGAAATGTGGGAGTCATCCAGAAGCCACATCTCATTTGTGCTTTGGACACTGGAGATTTTGTTTGTGCTTTGGGCCTTGCGCAGGTTGTGTTCTCGGGCTCTTTCCGTTGTAAAGGTTTTGCATGTTTCGCTGACACTGGACTAAAGTATCGTATTTAGAATATTAGAAACAATTATTACAATGTATATTTGGATTATAATATTGCTTTGTCTTTGCTGTAGTAGCGCTGCATTTCACAGTGGGTGTTCTTGTTTACCTGATTCATAGAATTATGGAAACAGACAGAGTTGGAAGGGGGGGTCATACAGAGGCCATCTAGTCCAACCCCCTGCTCGATGCGGGATTAGACTAGCGTGTCCCTGACAAGCGTTGGTCCAGCCGCTGCTTCAAGGCTGCCAGTGATACTTTCAGTATAAGACAACATTTATGTGGTCGTGGGATTAGGAGGGGTGCGGAGACCTAGGCCGAACTTGGCATAAGCTGACCCAAAGGATCCTGCCTGGGACGATTCTCCCGCCGTCGCTCGCAGGGTCCCCCAGACAGCTCATGCAGTCCCCTTTCTGTCCGTCCCCCACAGGGCCAAGCAAGACGCCACGCTGGACCCGGACGGAGGCCCCCTGAAGAATAGCTTCAACAACCCGGCCTACTACGTGCTGGAGGGGGTCCCGCACCAGCTGCTGGTCTCGGAGCTGCCCCCCGTCAGCCTGGCCAAGCCCCCGGCCCCCGGAACAAAGTCCAGATCACGGTGCCCATCCAGCCGGAGCTCCGGCGCACCCAGCAGCCCCCGTGCCGGGCCGAGGAGAGCTCCGAAGAGGAGGAGCCGGGCGTCCTCAACCTGCCGCCCCCGGACTTCCCGCCCCGCCGCTGCCCAAGTCGGTGGAGTTCGACGTGGCCGATAGTTCCCTGTACACCGCCGTGGGCGGCCGGGGGGAGGAGGCGGGGACCGGCAAGCCCCGCCCTTCCGTGGCCTTCAGCGAGCCCTTGGAAGCCAAGCCCCCTAAGCTGTACCCCAGGTCCGGCCCGCCTCTGGGGCCCGGCTTCCTGATTGAGCCCCCCGGTGCACCACAAGCCCCCGGCACCCTCCTGGACGACCGGTCCTGCTCCGTGCTTCAGATGGCCAAGACCCTCAGCGAGGTGGACTACCCCGGCGGCAGCGGAGCCGGGCTGGGTCGGGAGCAGCCGGGCCGGCCCCCTGCGCACCCATTGACCAAAGTGCGGCTGGATCTTCCCCACCGGTGCCTGCACCCCGACTACAGCCGCCCCATCGCCTTCCCGCCCCGCTCCATCCGGGAGAGCATCGAGGAGGACTTAGCAGAAGAGGTGGGCGCCGGGGAAAGGGGGGAGGACGGGCCGGGGAAAGGGCAGGACGGGCCGGGGAAAGGGGAGAGGACGGGCTGGGGAAAGGGGAGAGGACGGGCCGGGGAAAGGGGGCAGGACGGGCCGGGGAAAGGGGGAGGGACGGGCCGGGGAAAGGGGGGAGGACGGGCCGGGGAAAGGGGGCAGGACGGGCCGGGGAAAGGGGAGAGGATGGGCTGGGGAAAGGGGGAGGACAGACTGGGGAAAGCGGGGAGGACAGGCGGTATCGGCAGTGTTCCCTCTAAGCTGAGTGAGTGTGAGCCAGGTCACTGTTTTTTAGCCTCCGGCTCACACATTTTTTGTCTCCGCTCAGGAAGGAGGGCTCCAGAGGGAACTTAATTTATGCAGCAGCCAAATCGCTCACTCAGAACTTTAATGCTGGTAGCTCACAAAGTAGAATGTTTGCTCACAAGACTTCACAGCTTAGAGGGGGCACTGGCTGGCACTGTGTGTGTCGTGGGACCTCTTCTGTGTTTCCCGTGCCAGGAGTCTCAAGTGTGGCAGTGCCCGTCAACACCTTTCCTGGTGGCCTGGTGTTGAGAGCCAGTTTGGTGTAGTGGTTAAGTGTGCGGACTCTAATCTGGGAGAACCAGGTTTGATTCCCCCACTCCTCCACATGCAGCTGCTGGTGTGCCCTTGGGTCAGTCACAAGTTCTCTCAGAGCTGGTCTCTCAAGGGCAGTCCTGGAAAGAGCTCTCTCAGCCCCACCGACCTCACAAGGGTGTCTGTTGTGGGGAGGGGAAGGGGAAGGAGTTTGTGAACTTTGACACTGAACCGGCGTGAGTTGTACTTGTGTGCTGTTCCCAGTTCCTGTCCCAGTGTGGCAGAGTAGTTAAGAGTGGCGGACTCTAATCTGGGAGAACCAGGTTTGATTCCCCACTCCTCCACATGCAACCGCTGGTGTGACCTTGGGTCAGTCACAAGTTCTCTCAGAGCTGTTCTCTCAAGGGCAGTCCTCGAATGAGCTCTCTCAGCCCCACCCTTCCTCACAGGCAGTGTTCCCTCTAAGCAGAGTTAGCGTGAGCTAGCTCACAGTTTTCTAGCCTCCGACTCACACATTTTTGCATTAGCTCGGGAAGGATGGCTCCAGAAGGGCAAACTAATGTATGCAGGAGCCAAATCACTCGCTGACAATTTTAATGCCAGCAGCTCACAAAGTAGAACTTTTGCTCACGAGACTCTACAGCGAAGAAGAAGAAGAGATTGGATTTATACCCCGCCCTTCACTGCCCAAAGGCGTCTCAGAGCGGCTTACAGACTCCTTTCCCTTCCCCTCCCCACAATAGACATCCTGTGAGGTAGGTGGAGCTGAGAGAGCTCTGACAGAAGCTGCTCTTTCTCAAGGACCCTTCTTGTCAGAACTATGGCTTGCCCAAGGTCATCCAGCCAGGTGCAAGTGGAGGAGTGTGGAATCAAACCCGGTTCTCCCAGATTAGAGTCTGCGCACTTAACCACCACACCAAACTGACTCTCGGGATTGTTGAATACCAGTGGTCAGAACGGCCTGCTTTTTAAGCAGGCTGGTACCAAGAGGAAGGAGGTTGTATTGGGCCACTGTACGAGGGAAGAGCCCCGACCCAGATCTCCAGATCCCCAAAACGAAGCGGGTTTGGTCCTGAATCATAGCTGGATGGGAGACTTCCAAGGAAGACCAAGGCCGGGACGCAGAGGCAGGCAGTGGCAAACCACCTCGGAACATCTCTGGCCTTGAAAAAGCCATTAGGGGTTGCCATAGCTCAGCTGTGACTTGAGGGCACTTTCCACCACACCGCAAGAGAAGGGCTTAACGCTCCACCTCCTGGGCTGGTTCCCAAAGATAAATCCAGTCAAAAAGCTGCCATGTTCCCATGGAGGCGGAGGCTGGGAAGCCTACAGGTACTATATCAGTGCCTGTGCATAAGATCCTCAGGAGAGCTCTGCTGGGTCAGACCAGGGAGGGTCCATCCAGTCCAGCCTCCCGTCTCACACAGGGGCCAGCCAGTTCCTCTGGAGGGCCAACAACCAGGCAGAGAGGCCGAGTCCTTCGTAACAGCATAAGAAGGATGAAGCAGATTGCTTGGTGACACCCCTGAGCACTTGTGTTTGATGCTCTCCTCCTCCTCCTCCTCCTCCTCCTCCCCAGGCCCTGGGCCAGGACGGACGCAGCAGCTCCCGGCAGAGCGAGTCCAGCGTGGGGAGTGGTTGCGGGCCATCGGCATGGAGAGATACGAGGAGGGCCTGATCCACAATGGCTGGGACGACCTGGAGTTCCTCAGGTGAGTCTCCATTCCACCCAGGTGGCTTGCTCGGAGTAACTGGCGAAGCGGAGGCCGGACCTCCGTGGCAGAGGCTCCCTAGAACTGGAAGGCCAGGAGATCTGGGGGAGGAGAGAACAGCTCGGGGGTGGCAGGGAGCGACCTGACCGCCTGCCCAGGCACCAAGATCTCAAGGAGAGGCCCTACCAACTGCCCCGTCCATCAAAGACGCTCGTTTGGTGGGTACACAAGGGAGGGCCTTTTGGTGGCAGCCCCACAATGACGGAACAGCCTCCCCAGGGAGGTGTGCCTGGTTCCCTCACTCTCCATCTTTAGGAGGCAGCTGAAGGCAGTTTTATTTAAGTCTGCCTTTTGGTTTGGTTTGGTTTGGTTTGGTTTGGTTTGGTTTGGTTTGGTTTGGTTTGGTTTGGTTTGGGTGCAGTCTTGAGTTTGTGAGTTTACATTTTGGGGGGGTCTTTTGGTGTAGTGGTTAAGTTCGTGGACTCTAATCTGGGACAACCGGGTTTGATTCCCCACTCCCCCACTTGCAGCTGCTGGATGACCTTGGGTCAGTCACAAGTTCTTTCAGAGCTGTTCTCTCTTTTTTAAAAAAATTTCCATTAAAGTTTATTCATTTTTCATTTATAACAACACTATACAGGATAGGCATGTACTTACAGTCTAATCTATGTAGTCTAATCTATAGAGTGATACTTTCCATTTCCATACATTTCATACATCACGCCAATAATACATTTTGTGATTGTTATCAAAGGTGAAGGGGGTATATTACATCAGGTACTGTTTCTTTAAAAGTTAGATGTGCTAGTATGGGAGTGAGATCTGTTCTGTCAAGAGCAGTTTCTCTCAGAGCTCTCTCAGCCCCGCCTGCTTCACAGGCTGCCTGCTGTGGGCAAAGGAAGGGTGGGAGGTTGTAAGCAATGCTTCCCTGTAAGCTGTGGAGTCCTGTGAGCAAAAATTCTACTTTGTCAGCACTGGCATTAAAGTTGTGAGCGAGCAACTTGGCTGTTGCGAGAATTAGTTTGCCCTCTGGAGCCCTCCTCCCTGAGCTAAGACAAAAAATGTGTGAGCCGGAGGCTAAAAAACTGTGAGCTAGCTCACACTAACTCAGCTTAGAGGGAACACTGTAAGCCGCTCTGAAACTCCTTCGGGGAGTGAAGGACAGGGTAGAAATCCAATCTCCTCCTCCTCCTCCTTCTCCTCCTCCTCCTCTTCTTCTTCTTTCTCGTCCTTTTTCTTCCTTCTTCCACCTCTTCTCGTCCTTTTTCTTTCTTCTTCCACCTCTTCTTCCTCTCCTCTTCCTCCTCTTCTTCTTCCTTTTCCTCTTCTTCTCTTCTTCCTCTCCTCTTCCTCATCTTCCTCCTCCTCCTCTTCTGCTTCTTTTTTTCTCTTCCTCTTCCTCTTCTTCCTTTTCCTCTTCTTCTTCTTTTTCTTCCTCCTTCTTCTTTGTCTTCCTCTTCTTCCTCTCCTCTTGCTCCTCTTCTCTTCCTCCTCCTCTTCTTCTTCTTCTTTCTCTTCCTCTTCCTCTTCTTCCTCCTCTTCTTTTTCTTCCTCTTCTTCTTCTTTGTCTTCCTCTTCTTCCTCTCCTCTTCCTCCTCTCCTCTTCCTCCTCCTCCTGCTCCTCCTCCTCCTCCTCTTCTTCTTCTTCCTCTTCCTCTTCTTCCTCTCCTCTCCTCCTCTTCTCTTCCTCCTCCTCCTCCTTCTAGCCTGTTCCCTGCCTCTTTCGCCTCCCTACTAAATGCAAGTTGGACGGATAGTTGCGCAGGCACTGTGAGCCACCAGGGGGCGCCCTGTTCCCACACGCCAGCATCTCTGCAGGCCGGGCGGGCCGGAGGAACTCTCAGCCCCTGTGGTGGGCAGGGGGCGTTTCCCCCACAGTGGGGGATGACAGCCCAACCCAGGTCAACAGTTTATCAGGCTCCTGGCCAGCTGATTTTGATCTGTCCCTGCCGTGGAGCTGTGGAGCAGTGGGGCCTCTGCTCGGAGGTACGGCTTGGTTATCCAAGGTGCATCCAGAGGAAGAAGAAGAAGAAGAGTTTGGATTTATACCCCTTGCCCTTCACTGCCCAAAGGCGTCTCAGAGCAGCTTACAAACTCCTTTCCCTTCCCCTCCTCACAACAGACACCCTGTGAGGTAGGTGGGGCTGAGAGAACTCTAACACAAACTGTCCTTGAGAGAACAGCTGTGCCAGAGCTTGTGACTGACCCAAGGTCACATCAGCAGGTGCAAGTGGAGGAGTGAAGCTGAGAGGGTGGCAGAAGCATTGGGCTGATTTTTTTTGTTCTGTTTTGCAATTCATGATATTTTTGTGCAAAGGCTCTGCCATGTTAGGCTCAGTGGAAAAGCCTTTGCATTGTGTGCAGAAGGCCCCAGTTCAACCCCCGGCATCTCCAGTTAAAAAGAACCAGGCAGGAGGTGACGGGAAAGACCTCCGCCTGAGACCCTGGAGAGCTGTCAAGAGGGGCTGTGGCTCAGGGGAAGAGCACCTGCTTGGCACGCAGAAGGTCCCAGTTCAATCCCGGCATCTCCAGTTAAAAAGAACCAGGCAGGAGGTGATGGGAAAGACCTCTGCCTGAGACCCTGGAGAACTGTAAAGAGGGGCCGTGGCTCAGCAGAAGGTCCCAGGTTCAATCCCCAGCATCTCCAGTCAAAAAGGACCCGGCAGTGGGTAATATGAAAGACTCCTGCCTAAGATCCCCAGAATAGCAGCTGCCGGTCTGAGTAGACAATACCAACCTTGATGGACCAAGGGTCTGATCCGTCAGAAGGCAGCTTCACGTGTGTTCCCTCTCATGGGCCACTCATGGGCCCTCTTGCTCCCTTCCTCATGGTTTGGCATTTAAGGGGGCTCTGTTTTAGCCAAAAGAGACGGGAAGGCGGTTTAGAAACTGGCCGAGGGGTGGCAAGGCAGGGCTGGTGGGCCCCATAGCCTCAGGGGGGCTCCCGTACCTTTAAGAGATGCCGGAAGAAGGGAATTTTGCCGGGTGCCCTTCTCCCATCACCACAGCCACAGACGGTTGGGGGGGCTTTCAGGATCTGGTCCCTGGCTGGTAAGCAAAGCCGGAATTGCACACCCGGCTACAGGGAGGAGGCAGCCCCAAGGCCGATCCAGGTCGAGAGCAAAGGGGGCACGCCCAGGGATCCTGGCCTCCTCCTCAGGGTCACGGGTGGGGGGGTTGGGGGGGAATCCCAAGGCGAGGAGCCAGAAGTAAGGGGAGAGCAGGTTATTTTCTTCGGGACTCTTCTCCCCCCCTCCTCCCCAAATGCTGAATCTCCCTTCTTGGTTCGTGCTTCTTGGCAGCAGCGTTTCGTCCCTCCTTTTAGATGCCCTCCCTTCCCCCTAAATATCCGAGGCCACCTGCAGAGGCAGTCTGTGGTCTTTGATTTAATCTCTGTGCAGTGTAGTCAGACAGAATTAAGAGTCCAGTGAGTAGTGTTCCCTCTAAGCTGAGTTGGTGTGAGCCAGGTCACAGTTTTTTTAGCCTCCGGCTCACACATTTTTGCCTTAGCTCAGGAAGGAGGGCTCCAGAGCAGACCAATTTATGCAGCGGCCGAATCGCTCGCTCACAACTTTAATGCCAGGAGTTTGCAAAGTAGAATTTTTGCTCACAGGGCGCCGCAGCTTAGAGGGAGCATTGCCCCACGAGGATAGCCCCAGCGCAGTGTTCCCTCTAAGCTGAGCTAGTGCGAGCTAGCTCGCAGTTTCTTAGCCTCCAGCGCACACATTTTTGTCTTGGCTCAGGAAGGAGGGCTCCAGCGCAAACTAATTTATGCAGTAGCCAGATCGGCTCGCTCACCACTTTAATGCCTGTAGCTCGCAAAGCAGAATTTTTGCTCACAAGAGTCCACAGCTTAGAGGGAGCATTCGTTACTTTAATTTTCTATGTGTGTGCAAAGGTTACTATGGCTGATTTTATAAAATACCTGTTACGATTTCGAGCTTCAGAGTGTCGTGTTTACAACAGCGTCTTTCTTTACGCTGTGCAAATTTGTCACTGCCTCTGTTTGTCCACTTCTCGAAGGTCGATTTCCGGGGCACTGAGTAATTTCTTTTTTTCCTGAAAAGGGGGCGGTAGGCCAAATAAGTTTGGGAACCTCTGGACCTTGAATAAAACTTTGTTGGTCTCAGAGGTGCCACCGGGATCAAACTTCGTGCTGTGGCTTCAGGCCGACACGGAGACCCACCTGGATTTAAACAAGATGATTTTCCAGAATGGAGGGGAGGGTCAATCGGTTGTCATTATAGAATCCGTGGAATCACAGGGTTAAAAGGTAAAGGTTCCCTTGCTCGAAAGCCAGTCGAATCCAACTCTAGGGTTGCGGTGCTCATCTCCGTTTCCAAGCCGAAGAGCCAGCGCTGTCCGAAGACGTTTCCGTGGTCATGTGGCCGGCATGACTAAACACCAGGGCACATGGAATGCTGTTCCCTTCCCACCGAAGTGGTCCCTATTTATCTACTTGCAGTTTCTTGCTTTCGAACTGCTAGGTTGGCAGGAGCTGGAACTAGAGATGGGAGCTCACCCCATCATGCGGCACTCTCAGGTCTCGAACTGCTGAACGACTGACCTTCCACAGCCTGCAGTGCAGCGTCTTAACCACTTGAGCCACCGCAGCTCCAGGGTTAGGCTGCACTTAAAGTTGCCATCCTCCAGGGGGCACCTGGAATTCTGGTCCCCAGACTACAGATCTCATTTCCCCCTGGAGAAAAAAGGATGCTTTGGAGGGAGGACTCTGTGGCATTATGCCCCACGGAAGCCCCACCCATCCCTCCTCCAGCTCCGCCCCCAAAACCTCCAGGTATTTCCTAAACTAGAACTGGTATCTGTTGTAGAGAGCCGATTTGGTGTCGTGGTTTAAGTGCGCGGACTCTAATCTGAGAGAACCGAGTTTGAGTCCCCATTCCCCCACTTGCACCTGCTGGATGACCTTGGGCAAGCCATAGTTCTGTCAGAGCTGTTCTTGGAAAAGAGCCGTTTCTGTCAGAGCTCTCTCAGCCCCGCCTACCTCACGGGGTGACTGTTGTGGGGAAGGGAAGGGAAAGGAGTTCGTGAGCCGCTCTGAGACTCCTTTGGGTAGTGAAGGCCGGGGTACAAATCCAATCTCTTCTTCCTCTTCTTCTTCTATTTCTATAACTGCCTTTGGAGGGGCTGCCCTGGGCCTGGAATTCCACACAAGATGGCTGCCCTGAAACACCCCACCCACCCCCCAACGCTAGCCTGGGGTCTTCCAAAAGCCACGGGGGATCCTTTGGGTTGTTAATGAGGGAATTCACTCTGAGACAGCTCTTCTCGTTGGGTGTGGTGGGACCTTGGCGTCAGGGGAGCATTATTGTTTTATAGGCCAAACCGCTTCAGTTTAGAAGAGAGAGGACTAAAGAAGGGCGTGATAGAGGTCTGTGAAATCACGCACAGGGTGGAGAACTTCTCCTTCTCCCAAAAGACTAGGGCATCCAGAGACGCTGACGGGCAGTAGGTTCAGGACGGACAAACGGAAATAGTTCTTTACGCATAGAGAGATGAATATGTGTCAGGTAGCCCTGTCCTGGGGATGGAAGGTGGAGGGAGTACTCGCAGTCTACCAGCCTCTGACCATTACTGTTTCTGCCGTCTATGTGTTATCATTTGTATGACCTTGTAGACGCTCCAGTTGCAGAACTCCTAGGCTGGGAAGTAATGGCTTTTAGATTGTTTGCTAGATTCTCCCGCTGGCTTAGCCCGCGCAGTGTGAAATATACTCATTGGCTTCAGCTTATTCAGGGGGTGTTTGATTGTAGTATAATTTAGGTGGCCCTACCGTTCTCAGGCATTCCTGACACAAGCTGTACACGTGTCTTTAGTTCTAATTCACCAGTAAATAGTTTGCTTCTGAAGAAGCCCTGTGTTGCGTGACCTGTCTAAAGAGCCTGACAATATGTGGCATTTGCAGCCAGAGGAGGTAGTGATGGCCACAGGTGTAGATGGCTTTACAAGGGGGATTGGACAGATTCACGGAGGAGATCTCTATCAGTGGCTACTGGCCATGGTGATGAAAGGGAACCTCCACATTCAGCGGTGGTCAGCCTGAGAATCCCAGTGCCAGAAAGCAACATCAGGGGAAGGCCTCGGCCTCTCTGCCCTGTTGCTGGCCCTCCAGGGGAACTGGCTGGACCCTGTGTGAGACGGGAGGCTGGACTGGATGGACCCTCCCTGGTCTGACCCAGCAGGGCTCTTCTGGGGTCCTTCTCAGGGGAAGACCTCGGCCTCTCTGCCCTGTTGTTGGCCCTCCAGAGGAACTGGCTGGCCCCTGTGTGAGACGGGAGGCTGGACTGGATGGACCCTCCCTGGTCTGACCCAGCAGGGCTCTTCTGGGGTCCTTCTCAGGGGAAGACCTCGGCCTCTCTGCCCTGTTGTTGGCTCTCCAGAGGAACTGGCTGGCCCCTGTGTGAGACGGGAGGCAGGGCTGGATGGACCCTCACTGGTCTGACCCAGCAGGGCTCTTCTGGGGTTCTTATCAGGGGAAGGCCTCGGCCTCTCTGCCCTGTTGTTGGCCCTCCAGAGGAACTGGCTGGCCATTGTGTGAGACGGGAGACTGGACTGGATGGACCCTCCCTGGTCTGACCCAGCAGGGCTCTTCTGAGGTTCTTCTCAGGGGAAGGCCTCGGCCTCCATGCCCTGTTGCTGGCCCTCCAGAGGAACTGGCTGGCCCCTGTGTGAGACGGGAGGCTGGACTGGATGGACCCTCCCTGGTCTGACCCAGCAGGGCTCTTCTGAGGTTCTTATCAGGGGAAGGCCTCGGCCTCCATGCCCTGTTTTTGGCCCTCCAGAGGAACTGGCTGGCCCCTGTGTGAGACGGGAGGCTGGACTGGATGGACCCTCCCTGGTCTGACCCAGCAGGGCTCTTCTGAGGTTCTTATCAGGGGAAGGCCTCGGCCTCTCTGCCCTGTTGCTGGCCCTCCAGAGGAACTGGCTGGCCCCTGTGTGAGACGGGAGGCTGGACTGGATGGACCCTCCCTGGTCTGACCCAGCAGGGCTCTTCTGGGGTTCTTCTCAGGGGAAGGCCTCGGCCTCTCTGCCCTGTTGTTGGCCCTCCAGAGGAACTGGCTGGCCCCTGTGTGAGACGGGAGGCTGGACTGGATGGACCCTCCCTGGTCTGACCCAGCAGGGCTCTTCTGGGGTTCTTCTCAGGGGAAGGCCTCGGCCTCTCTGCCCTGTTGTTGGCCCTCCAGAGGAACTGGCTGGCCCCTGTGTGAGACGGGAGGCTGGACTGGATGGACCCTCCCTGGTCTGACCCAGCAGGGCTCTTCTGGGGTTCTTCTCAGGGGAAGGCCTCGGCCTCTCTGCCCTGTTGTTGGCCCTCCAGAGGAACTGGCTGGCCCCTGTGTGAGACGGGAGGCTGGACTGGATGGACCCTCCCTGGTCTGACCCAGCAGGGCTCTTCTGGGGTTCTTCTCAGGGGAAGGCCTCGGCCTCTCTGCCCTGTTGTTGGCCCTCCAGAGGAACTGGCTGGCCCCTGTGTGAGACGGGAGGCTGGACTGGATGGACCCTCCCTGGTCTGACCCAGCAGGGCTCTTCTGGGGTCCTTCTCAGGGGAAGACCTCGGCCTCTCTGCCCTGTTGTTGGCCCTCCAGAGGAACTGGCTGGCCCCTGTGTGAGACGGGAGGCTGGACTGGATGGACCCTCCCTGGTCTGACCCAGCAGGGCTCTTCTGGGGTTCTTCTCAGGGGAAGGCCTCGGCCTCTCTGCCCTGTTGTTGGCCCTCCAGAGGAACTGGCTGGCCCCTGTGTGAGACGGGAGGCTGGACTGGATGGACCCTCCCTGGTCTGACCCAGCAGGGCTCTTCTGGGGTTCTTCTCAGGGGAAGGCCTCGCCCTCTCTGCCCTGTTGTTGGCCCTCCAGAGGAACTGGCTGGCCCCTGTGTGAGACGGGAGGCTGGACTGGATGGACCCTCCCTGGTCTGACCCAGCAGGGCTCTTCTGGGGTTCTTCTCAGGGGAAGGCCTCGGCCTCTCTGCCCTGTTGTTGGCCCTCCAGAGGAACTGGCTGGCCCCTGTGTGAGACGGGGAGGCTGGACTGGATGGACCCTCCCTGGTCTGACCCAGCAGGGCTCTTCTGGGGTCCTTCTCAGGGGAAGACCTCGGCCTCTCTGCCCTGTTGTTGGCCCTCCAGAGGAACTGGCTGGCCCCTGTGTGAGACGGGAGGCTGGACTGGATGGACCCTCCCTGGTCTGACCCAGCAGGGCTCTTCTGGGGTTCTTCTCAGGGGAAGACCTCGGCCTCTCTGCCCTGTTGTTGGCCCTCCAGAGGAACTGGCTGGCCCCTGTGTGAGACGGGAGGCTGGACTGGATGGACCCTCCCTGGTCTGACCCAGCAGGGCTCTTCTGGGGTCCTTCTCAGGGGAAGACCTCGGCCTCTCTGCCCTGTTGTTGGCCCTCCAGAGGAACTGGCTGGCCCCTGTGTGAGACGGGAGGCTGGACTGGATGGACCCTCCCTGGTCTGACCCAGCAGGGCTCTTCTGGGGTTCTTCTCAGGGGAAGGCCTCGGCCTCCCTGCCCTGTTGCTGGCCCTGCAGAGGAACTGGCTGGCCCCTGTGTGAGACGGGAGGCTGGACTGGATGGACCCTCCCTGGTCTGACCCAGCAGGGCTCTTCTGGGGTTCTTCTCAGGGGAAGACCTCGGCCTCTCTGCCCTGTTGTTGGCCCTCCAGAGGAACTGGCTGGCCCCTGTGTGAGACGGGAGGCTGGACTGGATGGACCCTCCCTGGTCTGACCCAGCAGGGCTCTTCTGGGGTCCTTCTCAGGGGAAGACCTCGGCCTCTCTGCCCTGTTGTTGGCCCTCCAGAGGAACTGGCTGGCCCCTGTGTGAGACGGGAGGCTGGACTGGATGGACCCTCCCTGGTCTGACCCAGCAGGGCTCTTCTGGGGTCCTTCTCAGGGGAAGACCTCGGCCTCTCTGCCCTGTTGTTGGCCCTCCAGAGGAACTGGCTGGCCCCTGTGTGAGACGGGAGGCTGGACTGGATGGACCCTCCCTGGTCTGACCCAGCAGGGCTCTTCTGGTGTCCTTCTCAAGGGAAGGCCTCGGCCTCTCTGCCCTGTTGCTGGCCCTGCAGAGGAACTGGCTGGCCCCTGTGTGAGACGGGAGGCTGGACTGGATGGACCCTCCCTGGTCTGACCCAGCAGGGCTCTTCTGGGGTTCTTCTCAGGGAAGGCCTCGGCCTCCCTGCCCTGTTCTTGGCCCTCCAGAGGAACTGGCTGGCCCCTGTGTGAGACGGGAGGCTGGACTGGATGGACCCTCCCTGGTCTGACCCAGCAGGGCTCTTCTGGGGTTCTTCTCAGGGGAAGGCCTCGGCCTCTCTGCCCTGTTGTTGGCCCTCCAGAGGAACTGGCTGGCCCCTGTGTGAGACGGGAGGCTGGACTGGATGGACCCTCCCTGGTCTGACCCAGCAGGGCTCTTCTGGGGTCCTTCTCAGGGGAAGACCTCGGCCTCCCTGCCCTGTTGCTGGCCCTGCAGAGGAACTGGCTGGCCCCTGTGTGAGACGGGAGGCTGGACTGGATGGACCCTCCCTGGTCTGACCCAGCAGGGCTCTTCTGGGGTCCTTCTCAGGGGAAGACCTCGGCCTCTCTGCCCTGTTGTTGGCCCTCCAGAGGAACTGGCTGGCCCCTGTGTGAGACGGGAGGCTGGACTGGATGGACCCTCCCTGGTCTGACCCAGCAGGGCTCTTCTGGTGTCCTTCTCAAGGGAAGGCCTCGGCCTCTCTGCCCTGTTGCTGGCCCTGCAGAGGAACTGGCTGGCCCCTGTGTGAGACGGGAGGCTGGACTGGATGGACCCTCCCTGGTCTGACCCAGCAGGGCTCTTCTGGGGTTCTTCTCAGGGGAAGACCTCGGCCTCTCTGCCCTGTTGTTGGCCCTCCAGAGGAACTGGCTGGCCCCTGTGTGAGACGGGAGGCTGGACTGGATGGACCCTCCCTGGTCTGACCCAGCAGTGCTCTTCTGGGGTTCTTCTCAGGGGAAGGCCTCGGCCTCTCTGCCCTGTTGTTGGCCCTCCAGAGGAACTGGCTGGCCCCTGTGTGAGACGGGAGGCTGGACTGGATGGACCCTCCCTGGTCTGACCCAGCAGGGCTCTTCTGGGGTCCTTCTCAGGGGAAGACCTCGGCCTCTCTGCCCTGTTGTTGGCCCTCCAGAGGAACTGGCTGGCCCCTGTGTGAGACGGGAGGCTGGACTGGATGGACCCTCCCTGGTCTGACCCAGCAGGGCTCTTCTGGGGTTCTTCTCAGGGGAAGACCTCGGCCTCTCTGCCCTGTTGTTGGCCCTCCAGAGGAACTGGCTGGCCCCTGTGTGAGACGGGAGGCTGGACTGGATGGACCCTCCCTGGTCTGACCCAGCAGGGCTCTTCTGGGGTCCTTCTCAGGGAAGACCTCGGCCTCTCTGCCCTGTTGTTGGCCCTCCAGAGGAACTGGCTGGCCCCTGTGTGAGACGGGAGGCTGGACTGGATGGACCCTCCCTGGTCTGACCCAGCAGGGCTCTTCTGGGGTTCTTCTCAGGGGAAGGCCTCGGCCTCCCTGCCCTGTTGCTGGCCCTGCAGAGGAACTGGCTGGCCCCTGTGTGAGACGGGAGGCTGGACTGGATGGACCCTCCCTGGTCTGACCCAGCAGGGCTCTTCTGGGGTTCTTCTCAGGGGAAGACCTCGGCCTCTCTGCCCTGTTGTTGGCCCTCCAGAGGAACTGGCTGGCCCCTGTGTGAGACGGGAGGCTGGACTGGATGGACCCTCCCTGGTCTGACCCAGCAGGGCTCTTCTGGGGTCCTTCTCAGGGGAAGACCTCGGCCTCTCTGCCCTGTTGTTGGCCCTCCAGAGGAACTGGCTGGCCCCTGTGTGAGACGGGAGGCTGGACTGGATGGACCCTCCCTGGTCTGACCCAGCAGGGCTCTTCTGGGGTCCTTCTCAGGGGAAGACCTCGGCCTCTCTGCCCTGTTGTTGGCCCTCCAGAGGAACTGGCTGGCCCCTGTGTGAGACGGGAGGCTGGACTGGATGGACCCTCCCTGGTCTGACCCAGCAGGGCTCTTCTGGTGTCCTTCTCAAGGGAAGGCCTCGGCCTCTCTGCCCTGTTGCTGGCCCTGCAGAGGAACTGGCTGGCCCCTGTGTGAGACGGGAGGCTGGACTGGATGGACCCTCCCTGGTCTGACCCAGCAGGGCTCTTCTGGGGTTCTTCTCAGGGAAGGCCTCGGCCTCCCTGCCCTGTTCTTGGCCCTCCAGAGGAACTGGCTGGCCCCTGTGTGAGACGGGAGGCTGGACTGGATGGACCCTCCCTGGGCTGATCCAGCAGGGCTCTTCTGAGGGTCTTATGTGGATGGGCTCTACCAGTGGGAATAATATAAATTTCCCCACTACACCTCTTTTCTTCTCATCCGGGACTCTTCATTGGTGTGGCTTCCTTTTTCAGTCATATAGACTGAACCTCACCGTATCCACGCATTGAATCGTTGATGGAATAATTCATTGATTGGTTTTCTTTGCAGTGACATCACCGAAGAGGACCTAGAAGAAGCCGGCGTGATGGACCCCTCCACAAACGTCTCCTCCTGGAGAACCTGAGGCTCCGGAAGTAGCCGTGCCCACTCCAGGCCGTCCCTCGCGGGCCTCTGCGCCGCTCCCTGGGAGGCGCCTTCTTGTGGCTTTTAGAGTTCCTTCCCTCCCGTTTGCCCACCCTGCCAGGCACGCCGGACGGACGGCTGCCCACCCCCCCATGGTTCGTCAAGGTGTGTGTCTCCCCCTGGTGGGGAAGAACGGCAACCAGACCCTCCTGCAGGCGGCAGTGCCAAAAGGCTGGCATCAAAACCTGGGCCCCCGAGAGAAGACCGTCCCCTTTGCAGCGAAGTTGCCGCTCTGTGGATACTTGACTGACCTCCACCCACCCACCCGGACACGCCCCCTGGTTTCCTGGCAGAGTTGGGGCCCGGGAGAACGGCCCGGCGAACGCGAGCGATCCAGGCAGGGGGCCATCCCGGAGTGGCCCACGCCGAGCAGGGGCAGAGCGGCGTCCCGCCCTCCCCCTCTCCGCCGCCGGTTAAGTTATTCTTATTTATTGCGACAACAGAAGGATGCTTCGCTCCCCTTCCCCGTTTCGAAGAACCCCTCTTTCCCCTCCAGCTCGTCGGCGTTGCCGAGACGAGCGCCCGCCCTCCCCATGCCCCGATTTGCCCATGGCCAGGGCTTCCCTTCCAGGCCGACAGCTCCCTCCTCTACGACTGGGGAATCGAGGCCTGCAGCCCTCTTCTGGACTTGTGGGCAGCAGGGCCCCAAGAAAGTCTCCTTAGATAGAGCTAGGCAGGGCCCGCAACCCCTCCCCAGCCGAGAAGCGGGCGTTTAGGAGTGGCCAATTTTGAGCCCCACCTACTGGCATGGACCCTCCCTCTATCAGGACCTCTTCTTGACTACCCAATAAGGAGTTCCGGACATTCCGACACCCGCCGGCCTTCCGGGAAGAGAAGCCGTGGGGACTGAACCTCAAGCATCGTGTTCGGAGTGCCTTTCCTCTTCGAGAGATTCGCCCCCGTGGCCGGCCGCGACACGGAAACATGACTAGTCCCTGCCTTGCTCAGATTCTGTCCTCGCTGCGGCCGTCGGGAGCCCGCCCAGTGGCAATAACCTTTTGCTTCCATGTCTTCTGCTTGAAAGCATCTGCCTTAAATACAACCTAACCTCCCTCCATCCCGACGCCCCTTTGACGACAATCTCCAAAATTAGCTCAGGTAGCCCCGAAGGTGTCAGTGTGGGTCGCCTGGGCAGGGGGTCACCTGGGAAGGTCTTCCAGCCGCAAAAGAAGTGGGTTTGTTTCATTTTAGATGCCGGGACAGGGAAGTATTGGGGCTAAGATCCGGCACAGACCCCTTCAGAGCGGGAAGGTCTTCCCCCCACTGACATTTCAGCACCAGTATATCTCACAGGAAGTCCGTCCTCCCGAACATCATTTTGTACTGCAGAGTAGCCAATCACAGAAGACTGTGGGGCAACCAATAGGGCCGGAGAGGTGTGTGGCTACACGTCAGATTCCCAGGCAAAGGTGAGACGGCACCTCCCAAGTTTTTCAAGTTGGAGGAAGTCAGAGGCAGAATTAGTCTCCTGTCTCGTGACTGGGTCACGAAGCAGAGTTCAGGCTCTGTCCTCCCTCCATCCCCGTTGGCCGTCCCAGCATGCACTGGGGAAGGGGGCTAGGGTACCCTTGACATCTCCCAGGTATCCACCTGGCCCCGCACCATTTACAAGGAACTCTAAACCTCTGTTTAGCATGCCATTTTATTCCCGGTGGGAGGCAAGTCGCCGAGGTTCGGTTCTCTTTGCAAACCCTGCCCTCTTAATCCGTGCAAACCAGGTACCCGCGGGAACGTCGCGGGGCCCAGGGCCTGTCCCTAAGCAGAGGAGGATTTGGGTAGTGGGCCTGGCTGGCAGGCTCCGCTGGGCCCCCGCACAAACATATTGTCACCGAGTGCCTTAGTTTATGGGGGGGGGGGGGTCCACAGCCTGTTGAATTTGGAAGAAGTTTTGCAGGAGACCGTGTGACGTTATTCAACACAAGAAGGAGCTAGTCTCTGGATCTGAAATGAAGGATGTTCCCCACCCCACCACTTTCCCCCCTCCTGCAAGATTGCCATAATGTGGGGGGCCGGGGGGGCAGAGAAGATGTGGGGGCTTGATTTGTTGCCTCTCTTATCACACACCTCTACCCCCGGTCTCTTCTTAGTTTGGTGTGAGTTTAACCCCCTACTAAATTGTTCTTCTGTGTTTGTGTTTTATGTGTATGGGCGTGTACGTTTTGTGTGTTGGTTTTTTTAATGTTTAATTTAATTGTTATTTGGAAAATTTTTCTTCTTATGCTTAAAATTTCACAGGGCGAGGGGGAGGTGAGAATCGGGAAAGGTTTCCTGCCCCTCCTCCGCCCCAAAACGTTCACATTTCATGTCTTTAGTTTACCACATCTCGATCCAATAAAAGGGCTTGTTTGCATAAAGGAGTCTGTCGATTTCTGCCATCATCTCGTGGAGCAGCGGACCCAGTCCCAAGCTTTCCAGAAGATGTCTGCACCCCTCGCAAGAACCACCCAAGGACTGGTCTTCTCTGGCACAGAGGCAGGAGACGTTTTGGCCCAAAGGCCATCGCCGGGGCTCTGAGACCTCCCAGTTGGAACACCAGCTCATCTGGTTTCCGGTGCCAGCAGTTCAGAGCCCTGAAACGCCAGCAGAGACACTGGTGTGGTGTGGTGTGGAGTTGATTTCTGTTGCCCCAGAAGGTTGGACCGGAACCAGCGGGTTGAAATTAAATCAGAAGAGTTTTTGGCTAAACTTGAGGAAGAACTTCCTGACAGTCAGAGCGGTTCCTCCGGGGGAAAGGCTTCCTCGGGAGGTGGTGGGCTCTCCCTCCTTGGAGGTTTTTCAAGCAGAGGCTAGATGGCCATCGGACAGCAATGCAGATTCTGTGAACTCGGGCAGATCACGAGAGGGGAGGGCAGGAAGGGTTGCCTCGGTGCTTAGTTCTCGTGGCCCTTTCTTACATGCCCAGGGAAATGCTGGTCGCCATTCTGGGGTCAGGAAGCAATTTTCCTCCAGGCTAGTTTGACCCAGAGATCCTGAAGGTTTCTTGTCACCTTCTGGGCATGGAACAGCGGTCACTGCGGGTGTGTGCGGGGGAAGTATTTGCGAATTTCCTGCCTTGTGCAGGGGGTTGGACTAGATGACCCTGGAGATCCCTTCCAATTCTGTGATTCTAGGTGGGCCTTCTTTCCCGTTTGGGTACTTGTCATGCGCCCTGAGCTCTTTTAACACTTTCTATGGAGGGTGTTTGGAGCTGCGGTGTCTCAAGTGGTTAAGACGCTGAACTGCAGGCTGTGGAAGGTCAGTAGTTCAGCAGTTCGAGACCCGAGAGTGCCGCATGACGGGGTGAGCTCCCTTCTTCTGGCCCCAGCTCCTGCCAACCTAGCAGTTCGAAAGCAAGAAATTGCAAGTAGATAAATAAGTACCACTTCGGTGGGAAGGTAACAGCGTTCTGTGCGCCTTGGTGTTTAGTCATGCCGGCCCCATGACCACAGAAACGTCTTCGGACAGTGCTGGCTCTTCGGCTTTGATGAGATGAGCACTGCAACCCTAGAGCCGGATTCGACTGGCTTTCGAGCAAGGGAGACCTTGACCTTTATCTATGGAGGGTGGACAACCCACTCTTGTGGGATCTCAGAAGCTAATCAGGGTCAGCCCCAACTAGTAATTGGACGGGAGAACGGCAAGGACGTTGTTCTGCAGAGGCAGGTGATGGCAAACGACCTCTGTATGCCTTTAGTCCTATCCTGGATGAGCCGGGTTGGCCCAATCATGTCAGATCTCGGAAGCTGAGCAGGGTGGAGCCTCGTTAGGACTCGAATGGGAGACCCCCAAGGAAGTTCAGGGTTGCCACACACAAGTAAAGGTAAAGGTTCCCTTGCTCAAAAGCCAGTCGGATCCGACTCGAGGGTTGCGGTGCTCATCTCCGTTTCCAAGCCGAAGAGCCAGCGCTGTCTGAAGACGTCTCCATGGCCATGTGGCCGGCAGGACTAAATGCCGAGGCGCACGGAACACTGTGACCTTCCCACCGAAGGGGTACCTATTTATCCACTTGCAATTTCTTGCTTTCGAACTGCTAGGTTGGCAGGAGTTGGAACTAGAGACGGAGCTCACTCCGTCATGAGGCACTCTCGGGTCTCGAACTGCTGAACTACTGACCTACCACAGCCTGCAGTTCAGCTTCTTAACCACTTGAGCCACCACAGCTCCTTTTAACACAGAGGTAGGCAACGGCAAACCCACCCCTGTATGCTTTTTGTCCTGACCTGGGTGGCTCAAGGCTGGCCCAATCTCATTAGATCTCGGAAGCCAAGCAAGGTCGGCCCCAGTTAGTACTTGGATGGGAGACCAGCAAGGAAGCCCGGGGTTGCCACATAGAGGCAAACCCAGCTCTGGACGTCTCTTGCCGTGAAAGCCCTACAGGGGTTGCCAGAAATTGGAAGCGACTCGATGGCGCTTTCCACCACCAAGGGATATCAGCCTGATGGACCAACAGTGTGGTCTACCAGGCCAAGAGTCCCATCAAGCTGTTGAGCTGGTTCGGGGTCGGGTGCAATATTCCCGTTAAGCTGTGCTCTTCGGACCGTAGTTCTCCTGCCTCTGTGTCAAATTCTAGTACTTGGATAAGGGGGAGAGAGTCCCAATCCCCATCCCTGGACCGGTTTACACTCTCTCCGATCTAGTTTCAGGTGGGGTAGCTGCAGGGCCGGCCCCAGGTTGTTTTTGTGCCCTAGGCGGGGCTACCTTCTGGCACACATCCCCACCGCCAGGGCTCCCCAGGGCGAGGAAGGGCTTTCCTCCTCCTCCTCCGTCCCCCTCTCGCCCGCTCCTGGGGCGCGCCAGCAAGCCAGGGGAAGGGGTGGGGGTTTAAACCCCCATCCCCTCCATTGGAGTGCCAGCTTGCCAGCGTGCTCTGCAGCTGCGGGGCGCGCTGGCAAGCCAGGGGAAGGGGCAGGGGATTTTGGCGGGGATTTTGGTGGGGGGTGGGGGCCTTTTGCCGCCCCTAAGGGCCGGCACGCTCTAGGCAAACGCCTAGTTCGCCTAGTGCGCGAGCCGGCCCTGGGTAGCTGTGTTTGTAGCAGAAGAGCGACGTTTGAGTCCAGTAACCATCTTAGGGAGCAAAAAGATTTGCGAGGTAAGAACACTCAAAGAGTCAAAGCTCCCTTCATAAGAACAGAAGAGAAGCCATGCTGGATCAGGCCAATGGCCCATCCAGTCGCACACTCTGTGGCCAAAACCCAGGGACCATCAGGAGGTCCACCAGTGCGGCCAGAACTCCAGAAGATCTCCCACTGTTGCTCCCCAAATGCCAAGAAGACAGAGCATCCCTGTCCCAGACATAAGAAGATAAAAGAAGCCATGTTGGATCAGGCCAGTGGCCCCTCCAGTCCCACACTCTGTGGCCAAAACCCAGGGGTCATCAGGAGGTCCACCCGTGGGGCCAGAACTCCAGAAGCCCTCCCACTGTGGCCCCCCAAGCACCAAAGAAGACAGAGCATCACTGCCTCAGACATAAGAACATGAGAGAAGCCATGTTGGATCAGGCCAATGGCCCATCCAGTAGCACACTCTGTGGCCAAAAATACCAGGTGCCATCAGGAGGTCCACCAGCAGGGCCAGGACTCCAGAAGTCCCTCCCACTGTGGCCCCCCAAGCACCAAGAAGACAGAGCATCACTGGCCCAGACATAAGAACATGAGAGAAGCCATGTTGGATCAAGCCAGTGGCCCATCCAGTCACACACTCTGTGTCACACAGTGGCCAAAACCCAGGGGCCATCAGAAGGTCCACCAGTGGGGCCAGAAGTCCAGAAGCCCTCCCACCGTTGACCCCCAGGCACCAAGAGGACAGAGCATCACTGTCCCAGACTTAAGTGTTCCATCTGGATCTTGTTGCTAATAGCCATTAAGAACGTAAGAGAAGCCATGTTGGACCAGGCCAATGGCCCATCCAGTCCAACACTCTGTGGCCAAAACCCAGGGGCCATCAGGAGGTTCACCAGTGGGGTCAGAACTCCAGAAGTTCCTCCCACTGTGGCCCCCGAGGCACCAAGAAGACAGAGCATCACTGTCCCAGACATAAGAATATAAGAGAAGCCATGCTGGATCAGGCCAATGGCCCATCCAGTCCAACACTCTGTCACACAATGGCTAAAACCCAGGGGCCATCAGGCGGTCTACCAGCGGGGCCAGAAATCCAGAAGTCCCTCCCACTGTGGCCCCCCAGGCACCAAGAAGACAGAGCATCACTGCCCCAGACAGAAGAACATAAGAGAAGCCATGTTGGATCAGGCCAATGGCCCATCCAGTCCAACACTCTGTGTCACACAATGGGCAAAACCCGGGGGACATCAGGAGGTCTACCAGCGGGGCCAGAAATCCAGAAGTCCCTCCCACTGTGGCCCCCCAGGCACCAAGAAGACAGAGCATCACTGTCCCAGACATAAGAACATAAGAGAAGCCATGTTGGATCAGGCCAATGGCCCATCCAGTCCAACACTCTGTGTCACACAGGGGCCAAAACCCAGGGGCCATCAGGAGGTCCATCAGCAGGGCCAGAACCAGTGTTCCCTCTAAGCGAAATTTGACCTAGCTCAGTTTTTTAGCCTCTGGCTCACACATTTTTTGTCTTCGCTCAGGGAGGATGGCTCCAGAGCAAACTAATTTATGCTGTAGCCAAGTCACTTGCTTACAACTTTAATGCCAGTAGCTCACAAAGTAGAATTTTTGATCACAGGACTCCCCAGCTTAGAGGGAGCATTGGCCAAAACCCCAGAAGGCCTTCTGCTGTTGGCTTTCTTTCTCCACCTTCTCTGTCCCATGCATAATTGTGTAAACCTCGATCATGTCACCCCTCAGCCGTCGTTTCTCCAAGCTAAAGAGCCCCGACCCCTTTAACCTTCCTTCACAGGGAAGACGTTCCACCCCTTCATCATTCTAGTTGCCCTTTTCTGCACCTTTTCCAAGGCTATATCATTGTTTAAGGTGTGGTGACCAGAACTGTACACGATATCCCACATGAACGTAAGAACACTTGCTTACATGAGGCCACACCATAGATTTATACAAGGGCAGTACGTCACAAGTGGTTTTATTTTCAATCCCCTTTCTAAGAATCCCCAGAACAGCATTTGCCTTTATTATCGGAGTCGCACACTGAATGAGTCAACATCTTCAGTAAGAAAGAGAGAAAAGGACCTCTTTCTCTACCTGCTCTACCCCATGCATAATCTTATAAACCTCGATCATGTCACCCCTCAGCTGTCGTTTCTCCAGGCTAAAGAGCCCCAAGCGCTTTAACCTTTCTTCATAGGGAAAGTGTTCCAACCCTTTTATCATTCCAGTTGCCCTTTTCTGCACTTTTTCCAATGCTATAATCTCCTTTTTAAGGTGTGGCGACCAGAACTGTACACAGTACTCCAAATGAGGTCTCATCATCGATTTATACAGGGGCATGATGATACCGGCTGATCTGTTTTCAGTTCCCTTCCTAATCATCCCCAGCATAGCATTGGCCTTTTTCATTGCAGTCACACACCGTCTTGACATTTTCATTGAGTTATCGACTACGACTCCAAGATCTCTCCCTTGGTCAGTCTCTGCCAGTTCGGACCCCATCAACGTGTATTTATAGTGAGGATTTTTGGCTTGTCAGACACAGGTAGGAGTGAGGATGTTGAACTCTTCCATATCCCAGTCAGAAGATGGAGAGGAGAGGAGGGGCATGGCAAAGGACGGCTGCAGGGGTACAGTGCAAAAACGTCATCAGCTTGTTTACTACTGAGGAGGAATGGGTGGGGAGCAGAAAATCAGCATCTGTAGTAAGATAAGAATCCTGTGTCGCTGATCAGCCTTGTGTGTGTCCATTCGCAGTTGTATCTTTGCATAGTGACTCCTTGCTTTACAACACCCCCTCCCACCTTCTGACGGGGTGTGTGTGTTTGTGTAAGGGCTCCGGGATCCCCCTTCCAACTTGTGTCTAAGGAAAGGAGTTTTGACTCTTGGAAGCTCCTTCTCCAAAAATCTCATTCATTTCTAAGGTGCTTCTGGACTCACACCGTAACATAAAAATATCAGAGAAGCCACTGTTGGATCAGGCCAATGGCCCATCCACTCCACTGCTCTGTGTCACACAGTGGCCAAAATATACCAGGTGCCATCAGGAGGTCCAGCAGTGGGGCCAGGGCACCAGAAGCCCTCCCACTGTTGACCCCCCCCAAGCACCAAGAAGACAGAGCATCCCTTGCCCCAGACGGAGAGTCCCTATAAGAACATAAGAGAAGCCCAAGTTGGATCAGGCCAATGACCCACCCAGTCCAACACTCTGTGTCACACAGTGGCCAGAAACACCAGGGGCCCTCAGGAGGTCCAGCAGTGGGGCCCGGACACGAGAAGCCCTCCCACTGTTGACCCCCACCACCCAAGCACTAAGACTATAGAGCATCCCTTGCCCCCAACTGGAGAGTCCGTATCTATACCTTGTGGCTAATAGCCACTGATGGACCTCTGCTCCATATAAGAACATAAGAGAAGCCAATGTTGGATCAGGCCAGTGGCCCATCCAGTCCAACACTCTGTGTCACACAGTGGCCAGAAATACCAGGGGCCATCAGAAGGTCCAGCAGTGGGGCCAGGATGCTAGAAGCCCTCCCACCATTGCCCCCCCAAGCACCAAGAATACAGAGCATCATCTGCCCCAGCCTGAGAGTCCCTATCTATACCTTGGGGCTAACAACCACTGATGGACCTCTGCTCCATATAAGAATAAGAGAAGCCAATGTTGGATCAGGCCAATGGCCCATCCATTCCAACACTCTGTGTCACACAGTGGCCAAAAAAACCAGGTGCCATCAGGAGGTCCCACAGTGGGGCCAGGACACTAGAAGCCCTCCCACTGTTGCGCCCCCCCCCAGCACCAAGAATAGAGTGCATCACCTGCCCCAGCCTGAGAGTCCCTATCTATACCTTGGGGCTAACAACCACTGATGGACCTCTGCTCCATATAAGAATAAGAGAAGCCAATGTTGGATCAGGCCAATGGCCCATCCATTCCAACACTCTGTGTCACACAGTGGCCAAAAAACCAGGTGCCCTCAGGAGGTCCGGCAGTGGGGCCAGGACACTAGAAGCCCTCCCACTGTTGCGCCCCCCCCCCAGCACCAAGAATAGAGTGCATCACCTGCCCCAGCCTGAGAGTCCCTATCTATACCTTGGGGCTAACAACCACTGATGGACCTCTGCTCCATATAAGAATAAGAGAAGCCAATGTTGGATCAGGCCAATGGCCCATCCATTCCAACACTCTGTGTCACACAGTGGCCAAAAAAACCAGGTGCCCTCAGGAGGTCCGGCAGTGGGGCCAGGACACTAGAAGCCCTCCCACTGTTGCGCCCCCCCCAGCACCAAGAATAGAGTGCATCACCTGCCCCAGACCGAAAGTCCCTATCTATACCTTGTGGCTAATAGCCACTGATGGACCTCTGCTCCAGGTGTTTATCCAATCCACTCTTGAAGCCGCCCATGCTTGTAGCTGCCACCACCTCCTGTGGCAGCGAATTCCACGTGTTCATCACTCTTTGGGTGAAGAAGGACTTCCTTTTATCCGTTCTGACCCGACCGCTCAGCAATTTCATGGAGTGCCCACGAGTTCTTGTCTTGTGAGAAAGGGAGAAAAGTACCTCTTTCTCGACCTGCTCTATCCCATGCATAATCTTATAAACCTCAATCATGTCACCCCTCAGCCGTCGTTTCTCCAAGCTAAAGAGCCCCCAAGCCCTTTAACCTTTCTTCATAGGGGAAGTGTCCCAGCCCTTTGATCATTCTAGTTGCCCTTCTCTGTACTTTTCCCAATTTTTCCTCTCTCTGCCTCTTAGAGAGATCCAGAGGAGTCAGGCATGTTAACCTGTTGCTGCAAAATAATAAAAAGCCCAGCAGCACCTTTAAGACTACCAGAACTGTATTGTTGCATAAGCTTTGAGAGACACAGCTCTCTGCGTCGGATGCATGGAGCATCTGACAAAGAGAGCTGTGTTTCCTGAAAGATTACGGCACAATAAAGTTTGTTAGTCTTAAAGGTGCTGCTGGGCTTTTACTGTTTTAGAGAGAGAGAGGTTCTCCCCAGGTCGTGCCTATTCCGTGCCCCTTTAAGCCTCGCTTGCATTCCTTTGCCACAACCAGAGACCGAGTGGCAAAGACCCCAGACAGTTTCCTTCCCACACAGCCCCTCTGGGACCCCGTAACCTGCTCTGCATTTCCCTGCGTGTTGGGAGCTGAGCATTAACGATACGAGGTGAACAGGCGGAGCCCTGCCGTGGTCTGCCGGAGGACACGCAAGAGAGTTCTTCAATAAATTAAGTTTATTTGGATTAACATAGTTTGCAAATGAGTTCAATAAATTACAGAACCGCTTTTTTAAAAACAAACAAACGAGCAAAACAAAAAGTGAAGGGGTGGTCATCCAGTATCCCGAGAGAGGCGACCCTGATGACTATGAAATGGGTGGGGGGGTCAAGGAGGGCCTTTGTTTCCCGTGACTGCAGCCATCTTGGCCCCAACAGGACTCATTTGGGTCAGAATGAAAATGCTGCTGGAGCGCAGCTTGCCAGGAGGCCAGGGCGGCCACAAGTTAAGCATGATGCTCCTACCCGAAAGCTCTTTTCCTGTGATCTAGTTCAACATCTCCCCCATAATTTACTAAGGACATAAGAGCCCTGCTGGATCAGACCAGTGGTCCGTCTAGTCCAGTCTCTGGTCCCACACAGTATCCAACAGGTTCCTCTGCAAGGCCAACAACTGGGCGTAGAGGCCGAGGACTTCATAAGAACATGAGAAGAGCCCCGCTGGATCAGAGCAGTGAAGGTCCATCTAGTCCAGCCTCATGTCTCACAAAGTGCCCAACCAGTTCCTCTGGAGGTCCAACACCTGGGCAGAGAAGCCCTTGGTTTTGCCTCCTGGCACTGAGGTTCAGCGTTAAGAACCTGAGAAGAGCCCTGCTGGATTAGACCAGTGGTCCATCTAGTCTGGATGGCAGAGAGGCCGAGGCCTTCCCTTGAGGTTGCCTCCTGGCACTGGGATTAAGACATTTACTGCCTCTGAATGTGGATGTTAAGAACATCGGAATAGCCCTGCTGGATCAGACCAGTGGTCCATCTAGTCCAGCATCCTTTCTCACACAGGGGCCGACCAGTTCTACTGCGGTATTATGATCATTTTGCATGTCTTCACGTGTGCTCTCTCCACGGGGACCTTTGGACCACTCTTTTCTGAACCCTTCATCTGGTAGTCATTTCACACACCAGCGCCACAACACCAACAACTAGTGGCTGTTGGATGTAACAGAAAAAGGTGAATGTATGTGTGTGGGATGGTTGGGGTGGCTGGCACCCAAGATGGACACAGGAGACAAGGAATTGCCTGTCTGGGACATGTTGTTAGACTAGATGGACCATGGGTCTGATCCAGTAGGGTTCTTCTTTTGTTCTTACAAAGGTCTTGGTCTCTGTACCCTCTTGGTGGACCTCCAGAGGAACTGGTTGGCCACTGTGTGAGACAGGATGATAAGCTAGATGGACCACTGGTCTAATCCAGCAGGGCTCTTCCTATATTCTTATGAAGGCCTCTGCCTCTGTGTCCTGTTGTTGGCCCTGCAGAGGAACTGGCTGGTCACTGTGTGAGACAGGAGACTGGACTAGGGGACCCTCCCTGGTCTGATCCAGCAGGGCTCTTCTGAGGTTCTTATCGGTGGAAGGCCTCGGCCTCTCTGCCCCGTTGTTGGCCCTCCAGAGGAACTGGCTGGCCCCTGTGTGAGATGGGAGGCTGGACTAGGTGGACCCTCCCTGGTCTGATCCAGCAGGGCTCTTCTGGGGTTCTTATCAGGGGAAGGCCTTGGACTCCCTGCCCTGTTGCTGGCCCTCCAGAGGAACTGGCTGGCCCTTGTGTGAGACGGGCGGCTGGACTAGAGGAACCCTCCCTGGTCTGACCCAGCAGGGCTCTTCTGGGGTTCTTATCAGGGGAAGGCCTTGGACTCCCTGCCCTGTTGTTGGCCCTCCAGAGGAACTGGCTGGCCCCTGTGTGAGACGGGAAGCTGGACTAGAGGAACCCTCCCTGGTCTGACCCAGCAGGGCTCTTCTGAGGTTCTTCTCAGGGGAAGGCCTCAACCTCTCTGCGCTGCTGTCAGCCCTCCAGAGGAACTGGCTGGCCCCTGTGTGAGACGGGAAGCTGGACTAGAGGAATCCTCCCTGGTCTGACCCAGCAGGGCTCTTCTGAGGTTCTTCTCAGGGGAAGGCCTTAGCCTCTCTGCCCTGTTGTTGGCCCTCCAGAGAAATTAGTTGGCCCCTGTGTGAGACAGGATGCTGGTCTCGATGGACTATTGGTCTGATCCAGCAGGGCTCTTCTGATGTTCTCATCAGGGGAAGACCTCGGCCTCTCTGCTCTGCTGTCAGCCCTCCAGAGAAACTGGCTGGCCCCTGTGAGACAAGATGCTGGGTTAGATGGGCCACTGGTCTGATCCAGCAGGGCTGTTCTTAGGCTGCTATGTAGGCCTTGGCCTCCATGCCCTGCTGGACGTCCAGAGGAACCAACTGGCCGCTGTGAGAGACAGGAGGCTGAATTGGATGGATCCCTGGTCTGACCCAGCAGGGCTCTTCTATGTTCTGATGTGTACTGCTGGGGCAGAACTACCCATCTAACTGCCCCAGAGAGCCCTCGGCAATTTGGAACAAGCTGATCCAAGTCCCTTCCCAGGCTGAGGAGGCAGCAAGCATGGAATTCCCGTGGGACCTCCAGTGACCTGGCTGGTGGTCTGCTGTTGGGAAGGAGGCTAGTACCCAGAACCAACTGCAAAAAGCAGGCGGGTCAAGATGAAGGTGGGTTTGCCGGGCAGGGTAGTTATAGGTACCCATGGAGCAGCTTTCTACTGAATCAGACCACCGGACTATCAAGGTCAATCTTGTCCACTCAGGCTGGCAGCGGCTCTCCGGGGCCTCAGGCAGAGAGGTCTTTCCCATTACGTAGTGCCTGGTCCCTTTTAACTGGAGATGCCCGGGATTGAACCTGGGACCTTCTGCATGCCAAGCAGAGGCTCTACCCCTGAGCCACAGCCCCTCTTTACAGCTCTCCAGGGTCTCAGTCTTTCACACCAGCTACTGCCTGGTCCCTTTTAACCGGAGATGCCGGGGATTGAACCTGGGGTGTTCTGCATGCGAGGCAGAGGCTCTACCCCTGAGCCACAGCCCCTCTTTACAGCTCTCCAGGGTCTCAGTCTTTCAGAACACCTGCTACCTGATCCCTTTTAACTGGAGATGCCGGGGATTGAACCTGGGGCCTTCTGCATGCCAAGCAGAGGCTCTACCCCTGAGCCACAGCCCCTCTTTACAGCTCTCCAGGGTCTCAGTCTTTCACAACACCTACTACCTGATCCCTTTTAACTGGAGATGCCGGGGATTGAACCTGGGGCCTTCTGCATGCCAAGCAGAGGCTCTACCCCTGAGCCACAGCCCCTCTTTACAGCTCTCCAGGGTCTCAGTCCTTCACAACACCTGCTGCCTGGTCCCTTTTAACCGGAGATGCCGGGGATTGAACCTGGGGCCTTCTGCATGCCAGGCAGATGCTCTACCCCTGAGCCACAGCCCCTCTTTACAGCTCTCCAAGGTCTCAGTCTTTCAGAACACCTACTACCTGATCCCTTTTAACTGGAGATGCCGGGGATTGAACCTGGGGCCTTCTGCATGCCAAGCAGAGGCTCTACCCCTGAGCCACAGCCCCTCTTTACAGCTCTCCAGGGTCTCAGTCTTTCACAACACCTACTACCTGATCCCTTTTAACTGGAGATGCCGGGGCTTGAACCTGGGACCTTCTGCATGCCAAGCAGAGGCTCTACCCCTGAGCCACAGCCCCTCTTTACAGCTCTCCAGGGTCTCAGTCTTTCACAACACCTGCTGCCTGGTCCCTTTTAACCGGAGATGCCGGGGATTGAACCTGGGGCCTTCTGCATGCCAGGCAGATGCTCTACCCCTGAGCCACAGCCCCTCTTTACAGCTCTCCAAGGTCTCAGTCTTTCAGAACACCTACTACCTGATCCCTTTTAACTGGAGATGCCGGGGATTGAACCTGGGACCTTCTGCATGCCAAGCAGAGGCTCTACCCCTGAGCCACAGCCCCTCTTTACAGCTCTCCAGGGTCTCAGTCTTTCACAACACCTACTACCTGATCCCTTTTAACTGGAGATGCCGGGGATTGAACCTGGGGCCTTCTGCATGCCAAGCAGAGGCTCTACCCCTGAGCCACAGCCCCTCTTTACAGCTCTCCAGGGTCTCAGTCTTTCACAACACCTGCTGCCTGGTCCCTTTTAACCGGAGATGCCGGGGATTGAACCTGGGGCCTTCTGCATGCCAGGCAGATGCTCTACCCCTGAGCCACAGCCCCTCTTTACAGCTCTCCAAGGTCTCAGTCTTTCAGAACACCTACTACCTGATCCCTTTTAACTGGAGATGCCGGGGCTTGAACCTGGGACCTTCTGCATGCCAAGCAGAGGCTCTACCCCTGAGCCACAGCCCCTCTTTACAGCTCTCCAGGGTCTCAGTCTTTCAGAACACCTACTACCTGATCCCTTTTAACTGGAGATGCCGGGGCTTGAACCTGGGGCCTTCTGCATGCCAAGCAGAGGCTCTACCCCTGAGCCACAGCCCCTCTTTACAGCTCTCCAGGGTCTCAGTCTTTCACAACACCTGCTGCCTGGTCCCTTTTAACCGGAGATGCCGGGGATTGAACCTGGGGCCTTCTGCATGCCAGGCAGATGCTCTACCCCTGAGCCACAGCCCCTCTTTACAGCTCTCCAAGGTCTCAGTCTTTCAGAACACCTACTACCTGATCCCTTTTAACTGGAGATGCCGGGGATTGAACCTGGGGCCTTCTGCATGCCAAGCAGAGGCTCTACCCCTGAGCCACAGCCCCTCTTTACAGCTCTCCAGGGTCTCAGTCTTTCACAACACCTCCTCCCTGGTCCCTTTTAACCGGAGATGCCGGGGATTGAACCTGGGGCCTTCTGCATGCCAGGCAGATGCTCTACCCCTAAGCCACAGCTTCCTCCCCTAGGTACTTCCTCCCCACCTTGCCCAAGGGCAGGACGTCTGGAGAAGGGGAAAGGTTCGAACTTCCTTGCCTGACCACAGCATCATCTTGGAGCTATCCCAGGGGCATACCCAGGTTAGCAGGTCCCTTCTCTGCTTTGGTGTAGCGGTTGAGTGGGCGGACTCTGATCTGGGAGAACCGGGTTTGATTCCCCCACTCCTCCACTCGGAGTCTCAGAGCACCTTACAAAATCCTTTCCCTTCCCCTCCCCACAACAGACGCCCTGTGAGGTAGGTGGGGCTGAGAGAGCTCTGACAGAAACGGCTCTTTTTCAAGGACAGCTGTGCCAGAACTATGGCTCGCCCAAGGTCATCCAGCAGCTGCAAGTGGAGGAGTGGGGGAATCAAACCCGGTTCTCCCAGATTAGAGTCCGGTTAGGTGGCGGTTTGGGAGCGTGCCAGCAATGTATAGGAAGGTGTGCAGGTTTTCCCCGGGTTCCTTCCCCACCTCCTTCGCAATCCCTTTTAATCCCAGGAAATATTATTCCTGGAGTTGTGGGACTGCAGGTAGGAGAGAGAAGGAGGTGAAATCCCCCCCCCTTCTTCTGCAAGCACAGCTCAAAAGTCCCCAGGGACCCACCCCACGCAACTGTCTGTCCCCGTGGGTCTCCCCACCCCAGAGATAATCTTGACTGTGAGGGTCGAAAGGTGGTCTTGGGGGAAAGAAAGTTGTTGAGTGGCTGGGAACAATCCTGTGTCGCCTTGAAGACGAGCAACTTTTAATTCCCCGCACCTCCCAGGAAGCGAACGGTGACTCACAAAAGCTCGTACGGAAATAAACATCGTCGCTGGACTTTAAGGGGCTTCGCTGGACTTGTGTTTCGTCTCGCTGTGAAATGGCTACTCCGTGGCAACGAACCCCGTGGGCCCGAGGACAGCCGAGATCCTCATGAGGCAATCGGGGAGCTTTTTCAAGTCCGTGTCGTGAAAAGACTCTCTGTGTGTGTGTGGGTGTATGCAACGTTGTAAAACACTTAGGGAACAACTCTACTTTTTTATCTACATCAAATGCAAAATGATCTGACAATTTTGGGGTGTGTGGGGAGAGCCCTTTGACTGACTCACGGCCGTTCGTTCTCAACACCCGGCAACCTCGGCCTTCTTCAGAGGCCGTTTCCGGAATCTTCTTGGCAATGAGGGGGTGGAATGCTGGCTCCCGTCGTTCCCGGGCACGGCCTGCCCCCTGGGTATCTTCTCCTGCCCGCAACCCGCCGAACACGGTCCGCTCGGTGGCGATGTTCCCTCTAAGCTGCGGAGTCTCGTGAGCAAATATCCTACTTCGTAAGCGACTGGCACTCAAGTTGTGAGCGAGCGAGTTGGCCGCTGCCTAAATTAGTTTGCTCTGGAGCCCCATCCCTTCCTGAGCTGAGACAAAAATGTGTGAGCTGGAGGCTAAAAAACGGTGAGCTGGCTCACACTAACTCAGCTTAGAGGGAACCGTGCTTGGTGGAGACCCAGGCAGAGACCGAGAAACAAAATTCCACAGGTTCTCAGTCCTTCCCCCAGGCTGGTGGGAACCCAAGAAATGGGGGCTATCTTCATATCTTCCCCTCACAAAAAACGGTATATGGACATCACCCAACAGGTTTGGCTTTGGCTCAGTTACATCCATGATTTCCCAGGAAACCCCCAGAAGTTCTGCTTCAGGCAAATCTCTCTGTATCGCCAATGTACAGTCGCTGTGTGACTTTTCCTCTGAGACAGCCGCATCGGAGGAAAACATGGTTCACCAACATTGGTTCGCCTCAGGGGGAAGGTCAGGCCTAGCGGGTGGGCTCGGGCCACGGTTGTCTAATTTGGTGCCCGTTTCCGTCTTCCTGCCTTGGGAAAGGCTTGGTCATCCTGGATGTGCAAACGCAGCCGAGGTTTGGTAAGGCAAAAGGAAGGCCCGGGACCTCTGAATGAGAAGAAGAAAAGTTAGCCGGTGTTGTATGAAAGGAAGTTCAGTCCTCCATTACATTAGAGAGCACGAAGGTCAACATTCGAGGCACCCTCCACTGTTTCAGCTGCTTGACCCTCACCCCCTCCGCAATTCTTGTTGGCCTCAGGAGAAGTCGGTAACTTGTGCCCCCACCGATGGCTTCTTTCCCATTTCATTGTACTTCCACTCTTTGTGGAAATCTGGCCTTTTCCAATGTGTCCTCCCCTTTGGCCGCCATCTTGACTGGAGGATGCGGTTGGGATCGGGTGTGGCACGTTGAAAGTGGATAACGAGCGGCCCCTGAGAGGCGGACGTATTCTCCTTTCGTTCTGAGGTACCACAACACAGAGACATTAATGGGATTAAGAACTCCTTCCAATGAGAACACGGAACACCATCTTTTTCAAAATGGTGGCAGCTCCGGAAAACCTTTTGGCATTTCAAGGTCGTGCCTCCTCCCGCCAAACTCTAAACAAACCAGAGCGCCAGCGTTGGGGCAACAGTAGCAAACGGGCATGGTCGAAGAAACAAAGCCGCCTTCCCGCCACACGGGAATAGTGATTCAGGATGGAGAATTTGCCGGCAGCCATTGCGTGAGGGAGGTTCTTCCACACAGAGTTATGAACTGGTGATGGGAGGATCGGGCCCCGTCCCCGGCAAGACCCCATGTGAGGAGACGACGCACGTTCGATACAGTCAGACAGCCTAGAAATGACGACACACGTGAAGGGGAGACAGTGGCTGTGGGTCCCTCGAGGTTGCGTTGTTCTTTCGGGGTGAGCCCTCCAAAAGGCTGTGTACACACACATCCCCGCCGTGTGGGCGCTACGAGCCACAGACGGGGGGCAATACTTTGTGGGACACTTAACGGAATCGGCAATGTCTGTGGCGCTCGAGTCGAGCGGGTTGGTTAGAAGAGGTTGGCCTTGAGGGGGTTGGGCTTCCTGTGGAACGAGGAGAGGACGCCGGAGAAAGGCCCCGGCATGGCTTCGGCCGGCTGCCAGGCCTTCAGGAGATCGGCCGTGTTGGTGGCCCCGTTGCTGGTGGTCACGCCGGGCCAGAGGGGCGCCTTCAGGGCCTGGCTGGCGTGGCTGGGGCCCAGGCCTTGCCCGCTGCCAGGGCTTGGGCTCAGGCTGCTCCCGGGACTGTTCAGGTTGCCGGCGGTGGGCAGAGAGGCGGTGCTGTCGGGCGTTGGGCTGCAGTTGGATTCCTTCGACTCGTCATCTTCCGAGGATGAGCGGGGGTCGGGTTTCTTGCTGGCCGAGGAGCTGCCATTGCCGGCGTTCTGCCCTTTGGCGTTCGCTGCCCGCTCTTGTTTGCGGAACTTGGCACGGCGGTTCTGAAACCAGACCTGGGGCAAAGGGAGAGGAAGGGGGTGAGAAGGAGGCAGGCGGGCATTGAGGATGGGGGTCAGGGAACGGGCGGGCGACCACTGATCTGCATAGCGTGGTCCCATGAGCCATCAAGAGCCCATGAATGAGAAACAACGAGGATACTCGAGCAATTTATGTGATTGTGTGACCATGCCGTGAACTGCCAGTGATGTGACAGCCCATCAAAATTCTACAGACCAGGGGTCCCCAACCGTTTTGACCATGCTGGGACATTTGGAAATTCTGGCACAGGTAGGATCCCCAGCAATGTTCCCCCTAAGCTGTGGAATACTGTGAGCAAAAATTCTACTTTGTGAGCTCCTGGCATTCAGGTTGTGAGTGAGTGACTTGGCTGCTGCATAAATTATTTTGCTCTGGAGCCCCATCCTTCCTGAGCTAAGCCAAAAATGTGTGAGCCGGAGGCTAAAAAACTGTGAGCTGGCTTACACTAACTCAGCTTAGAGGGAACACTGCTCTGGAGCCCTCCTTCCTGAGCTAAGACAAAAACGTGTGAGCCGGAGGCTAAAAACCAGTGAGCTAGCTCACATTAACTCAGCTTAGAGGGATCACTGGTCACCAGCAATACTCCCCTAAGCTGTGGAATCTTGTGAGCAAAAATCCTACTTTGTGAGCTACTGGCATTCAACTTGTGAGTGAGCCATTTGGCTACTGCATAGATTATTTTGCTCTGGAGCCCTCCTTCCTGAGCCGAGACAAAAATGTGTGAGCCGGAGGCTAAAACGTTGTGAGCTAGCTCACACTCACTCAGCTTAGAAGGAACACTGGGAGGGGCATCTTGCCTCAGGTGCACATGCAGACCTGGGGAAGGCCTCGATCTCTATGCCCTGTTGTTGGCCCTCCAGAGGAACTGGTTGGCCACTGTGTGAGACAGGAAGCTTGACTAGATGGACCCTCCCTGGTCTGACCCAGCAGGGCTCTTCTGAGGTTCTCATCAGAGGAAGGCCTCGGCCTCTCTGCCCTGTTGGTGGCCCTCCAGAGGAACCAGCTGGCCCCTGTGTGAGACGGGAGGCTGGACTGGATGGACCCTTACTGGTCTGACCCAGCAGGGCTCTTCTGAGGTTCTCATCAGAGGAAGGCCTCGGCCTCTCTGCCCTGTTGGTGGCCCTCCAGAGGAACCAGCTGGCCCCTGTGTGAGACGGGAGGCTGGACTGGATGGACCCTTACTGGTCTGACCCAGCAGGGCTCTTCTGGGGTTCTTCATCAGAGGAAGGCCTCGGCCTCTCTGCCCTGTTGGTGGCCCTCCAGAGGAACCAGCTGGCCCCTGTGTGAGACGGGAGGCTGGACTAGGTGAACCCTCCCTGGTCTGACCCAGCAGGGCTCTTCTGAGGTTCTTCTCAGGGGAAGGCCTCGGCCTCTCTGCCCTGTTGTGGGCCCTCCGGAGGAACTGGTTAGCCCCTATGTGAGACGGGATGCTGGACTAGATGGATCCTCCCTGGTCTGACCCAGCAGGGCTCTTCCGAGGTTCTTCTCAGGGGAAGGCCTCGGCCTCTCTGCCCTGTTGCTGGCCCTCCAGAGGAACTGGCTGGTCCCTGTGTGAGACGGGAGGCTGGACTGGATGGACCCTCCCTGGTCTGACCCAGCAGGGCTCTTCCGAGGTTCTTCTCAGGGGAAGGCCTCGGCCTCTCTGCCCTGTTGCTGGCCCTCCAGAGGAACTGGTTGTCCACTATGTGAGACGGGATGCTGGACTAGATGGATCCTCCCTGGTCTGACCCAGCAGGGCTCTTCCGAGGTTCTTCTCAGGGGAAGGCCTCGGCCTCTCTGCCCTGTTGCTGGCCCTCCAGAGGAACTGGCTGGCTCCTGTGTGAGAAGGGAGGCTGGACTGGATGGACCCTCCCTGGTCTGACCCAGCAGGGCTCTTCTGAGGTTCTTATCAGGGGAAGGCCTCGGCCCCTCTGCCCTGTTGCTGGCCCTCCAGAGGAACTGGCTGGCCCCTGTGTGAGATGGGAGGCTGGACTGGATGGACCCTCCCTGGTCTGACCCAGCAGGGCTCTTCTGAGGTTCTTATCAGGGGAAGGCCTCGGCCTCTCTGCCCTGTTGCTGGCCCTCCAGAGGAACTGGCTGGCCCCTGTGTGAGACGGGAGGCTGGACTGGATGGACCCTCCCTAGTCTGACCCAGCAGGGCTCTTTT
>JAPDNY010000375.1:0-46248 GCA_029375565.1 Gekko gecko | reverse complement strand
TTTTGGTGTCTGTCCTCTTTTGAGCTTATTTAAAAAAACTGATGAAAATGTCCTTTTGGGGGGTTGGAAGGTTGGGAATATTACCACAGTTTAAATTACCACAGTTTAAATAGTAGGGGGATTTAAAATGAGATTTCTCAGAGTGATCTGGTTTGAAGTAGTCAGTCGGGAAATATGCCTTCTTTTTTGCTTTTTCAAATTATGGTCACCCTAACTCAAGATAAACTGTGGGTATGCAAGAACATGTTTTTAAACAATAAGTTCATTTAAAACGGCGTTCCATTGTTTAATGGGAAGAATGACTTTTATGTTAACCAACAAGCATATTCCTTTGTTTGTGACAGCAAATCAGCAAGTGGTTTAACTTCAGGCTACAAAACTGCTGTGTCCCCCTCCCCCCATCAAATGCTGTATTCATTTGTTACCAAGAGCGTGGACACAAATGACTGAGCACAGTAAATCTTTGGGGAGAAAAGCAAACATGATGCGTTGCTCCAGAGCTGAGATGAGCTGCCAGGAAATCTGACCCTCAGAAGAATCAGGACTGAATCAGCGCTGTGTATTACTTCGCATCCAAACAGATGATCTAAGCCCCCCAGTCCAAAAATGCAGTCATTTGCAATGCAGCCCCAAGCAAAGTTACACCCTTGCTAAACCACTGACATCAATGGACTTTAAAGGGCCTGGCTGTTTGGGATAGCTCTGCCAAGTGATCAACGGAGCTGGAAATTGGGGGTGGTGACTAGTTTTGCTAAAACAGGGCTGGAGATAAATTCTTTGTATAGGATTAAGCCTCTCCCAACCAATTTTTCAATATAAATAGCATTAAAATGGATTGAGAAGGGCTTCATACCACTAGCCTTCTTCAACAAAGCTGTTGTTGTTCAGCCATACTTGATTTGGGGCTCCAGCCTACGATTTATTTATAAGAGAAGGAAGGTATCATCACAGACACAAAAGAAGGCACAGCGGATTCTTCTCTCAGATTGTCAGCCTGGCAGAGATGGAGGAGGCAAACAGGGCCAATTGCCTCAGGGTCCCACCAGCTGGTAACCCAACTGACCATCAGTTTTTGGCCTTCAGGGCAGTGTCACTGAGTCAAACGGGTACCTTACTATACTACGTGGTGCATATAATTACATCAAGGTTCCATGTACACTGAAGATCATTGCTAATTGTCATTTGCGAAGGGGGTCAGAAGGAAACTTCCACTCAACTATGTTTTGCCCCCAGCTACCTCTCTACCACCATGAGTTTGGCTTTATAATTTATGAGTGGGGTTGCTGACAGGCATGGAGAAAAATGCCCTATCCCTTTGGGCGATTCTCCATCTAGCATTCGCTCCACATTTTCTCAACTGGGAGGAAAAGGTGCAGCTCAAAACCACATTCAGATACCTCAGTCGGGGCAATGCAGTACTGACTGCAAAGTCACCCCTGAATGACCGTAAATCTAAGCAGAAGGTACCACAAAACCCGATGATCAAAGAAAGTGACAGCCACCTGCAATGCAGAGGGGAATTTGTGTTCCAACGTGGGTTTCATAAACCAATGGAGGAAAAGCTAATGCAGAATCGCCCTTTGTTGCCAAAATGGGGTCATTAATGTGGGGCAAGCCATTCCAAGTAACACAGTTGAATAGGCAAAAAACCACACCTTTATTCCAGAAACAAGAGGGATACAGAAAGGCAAACCAACTCCTCTCGTTCTGATACCACTTGACTGGAGCTGGGGTGGGCTTTTATACCCCTGCATAAAAAACTTTTCTTTACGCATGCGCAAGCTGCGTTCTGTTCTATTCCCATGGACAACTTTGTGTTCCAACGTGGGTTTCATAAACCAATGGAGGAAAAGCTAATGCAGAATCGCCCTTTGTTGCCAAAATGGGGTCATTAATGTGGGGCAAGCCATTCCAAGTAACACAGTTGAATAGGCAAAAAACCACACCTTTATTCCAGAAACAAGAGGGATACAGAAAGGCAAACCAACTCCTCTCGTTCTGATACCACTTGACTGGAGCTGGGGTGGGCTTTTATACCCCTGCATAAAAAACTTTTCTTTACGCATGCGCAAGCTGCGTTCTGTTCTATTCCCATGGACAACTTCTGCATGTGAGGAAGCCAGCAGTTTGGTATGGTGGTTAAGTGCGTGAACTCTAATCTAGGAGAACCGGGTTTGATTCCCAACTCCTCCACTTGCAGCTGCTGGATGACCTTGGGCAAGCCATAGTTCTGTCAGAGCTGTTCTCTCAGGAGCAGTCCTCGAAACAGGTCTCTCAGCCCCACCTTTTTTGAGAGGGTGTCTGTTGTGGGGAGAGGAAGGAGTTTGTAAGCTGCTCTGAGACTCCAAATGAAGGGTGGGGTATAAATCCAATCCCTTCTTCTCTTCTTCTCAGAACGTGTCTGTTTCGAGCATTCCAGCAAACGGTGTCAAGGTTCACAAGCTTTGGTGGAAGTACTCAAGAGCGCACATCTGCTGCTCCACTTAAAGCTCCTAAAATGGCATTACTCTTGCTCATCGTCTTTATCAGAGATCTGGTGGGTGGAAGTGGGCAGGTGAGGGTTTTCCTGTCACACAGGTAAACAACATCATCACCTGTTCAGCCTCCCTTAAAGGGACAGGACGTTTTCCCCCTTCCGGCAGTTGGTAATTTTACGCACAACTCTTCTGTGTTTGTGTAAGAGCTCAAGCTAATGGCAAAACTGCTCCAGCCAGTCTATACAAATCCTTCAAGGAGAAAGAATGCAGGCAGGCAGCATATAAATATTGGCTTGGTTCGGCTGTGCCTGGGGACACACAAAGTTGGCTGTTTTGGGGGTGGGAGTGTGCTTCAGGAAATGTACATTTTGGAAATCTGATAAAATTTTGGGTTAGATTAGATGCGAGTGAAGTCTATTTTGTTGGCAAATTAAGTAATGCTTCAAATGGTTTATGTCGGCATTGCTAAATGAGAGCTCCCTCTACTGACCTTTGTGTAATTTTGCTCCCACGGAGAGGACTGGCAGTTAAAGGAGAGTTCCGAGGAAAAAGTTCTCTCCTGTCTCAACTCCAGCTGTACTGGGCAATTTGAAAATCTCGAAAAGTGGGTAGGAGACTGGAGGCCCAGCCACAGCATCACAGGAGAAACCATATAGCAAACTGCAGCCATTTCAGTAAGAGGTGAAAAGCTGGTGGAACGATGCTCTTGGTCTTTTCAGCAAGAGCACCACTTGCTCTGTCCGGAGAAGGACAGTCATGTTACTGTGCGGTTCTAAGCAGAGTGGGTCAGAGGTTAAGACTAGTCCACAGCTCGGCAGTACAAGACCCTAGTGCTGTGTGACGGAGTGAGTGCCTGTCTCTGGCCCCACCTCCTACCAACCTAGCAATTCAAATGCAAGAAATTGCAATTAGATAAATAGGTACCACCTTGGTGGGAAGGTAACAGCATTCCATGCACCTTGGCATTTAGTCATGCTGGCCACATGACCACGGAGAAGTCTTCGGACAGCGCTGGCTCTTCAGCTTGGAAATGGAGATGAGCACCACCCCCTAGAGTTGGATTTGACTAGCTTTCGAGCAAGGGAAAACTTTACCTTTATGAACATTAATGCTGGGGGGAGAAAAAGAGGTAGGTTTCCAAGGTGCCAGTAGACTCCTGTTTATTTTCACCCAGATTTTTGTCCTTTCCCTCCCTTTGTTTCAAATTTCAGATTTCCAGCTCCTCCTGGTACAGATATTGTCATCTGTTACTTTGCAAAGCACCGTATGCATTAAAATATCACACCAGCAAAGGAAGAATGCCAGCAAGGGCAACTTGACTTGGCCACAAATGGATTAAAAATAGCTGTTAAAAATTCACCTCTTGTGCTGGTATTTCTAAAAAAGATTCTCCTTCTTATCTCATTTCCTCCCACCCATGTCTTTTTCTTTGCACGTATAGGCAGTATTTCGAATACAAGGCCTTACCCTTTGGGGCTGGCATCATCTCCAAGGGTATTTACCAAGGACCTGGTAGTTCTAACAGCCTACCTATGACAACAAGGAATCCACCTTTATCCTTATCTGGATGATACCCTCCAAAGAGCCAAGATGGCGGATGAGGTGAACAAGGACACCAAGTCCACTAGGCCATCTCTTCAGACACACAACTGCCTCATCAATGTGTAAAAAAAAAAAAAGTCATGTTACACCCTCCAGGGACATGGTCCACTTAGGAGCCAGGATTTAGACGAGGATGGCCAAAGTGTTCCTAACCAGGAAAGAAGCAGGTAAACTTGTTGGAAACGTGAAAAAATCAGGCAGAGGTCATTGGACCTCATGCACCAGTCGACAGTACTGGGGGTGATGATCTTGTCCACAGATCTGATCCCTTGGGCCTGCTTCCACGCCCAGGCCTTTGCAATGGACTCTTCTTTCTTATCAGGAGGGCACACATACACAAACACACAAAGGAAGCAAAAATAAGCCAAGACACGGACATCGAAGATCATGGTAGTCGCTTAAAACCTACGCTCCGCTACCCTTCTTCCCCTCCCTCCCTCAAACAAGCCTTTTAAAAATATTCTTCAAAACATAATATGGGTAAAAACAATGGAAATCCTATTGACTTACCAAAATCGATGTCAAAGACCTCTCAAGTTTTCATAAATACAAAAGAAACCAGATCGGATTCAAAGCTGACAGAGACAGATAACTCTAAAATGGTGGACAAAAGCTCTCTCTCACGGCTTTTAGAGTCAGTCTTTCACAAGCAGGACTCTTTTGTAGCAGGAACTCCTTTGCATATTAGGTGACACACCCCTAATGTAGCCAATCCTCCAAGAGCTTACAGTAGCCCCTGTAAGAAGAGATCTGTAAGCTCTTGGAGGATTGGCTACATTAGGGGTGTGTCACCTAATATGCAAAGGAGTTCCTGCTACAAAAAGACCTCCCAGCACTATTTGAAAAAATGGAAAAGAGATTAAGCAAACATATGCTTCACATCATACAGCCGGTGAAAGATCAGGCTTCAGGAGATCCAATCCTCTTTAAGAATAATCTCACAAACAGTGGATTCAGTGCTTAAAACTGGAACCATGCTAAAAACCAATCTGACAGACATGCATACTTTAGAACTACAATCAAGAGATCATCTGCTAGTAGTAGAAACGCAACTAAAACTGTTATGTATTATGCATGAAACAATGCCTGAGCTTCAACTTAAACTATCCTAGCCTGGTATCGTAGAATGCACGTTCTACTCTGCGCAGTAGACCAATCAGAGCATAAGAAAGGTTCTGAAGGGAACTGGAATCATTTGTCTTTAGGTAAGCATTTTGATTGGTTATTAACTCACTGGGGGGTGTGGTTATACTCGCCTGGAAAGTTTATACTCACCCTGCTCTCCTGTTTTTGTGTTGGTTTTTCTGTCATGTTCAAATAAAGCTGAATCACTTGTTAGGAGCTGACTGAAGTATCATATTTAACAAAAACAGATGAATTTAAAATTTTGTGGGATTCCAGAGGGGGCGGAGGAATCTACAAATGCTGTAAGTTTTGTCACTGACTGGCTAAAATCAACGCTGCGCTTAGAATCGGGAAAGGAACCAGCCATTGTAAAGGTGTTCAGGCAGGGCTTTCCTATAAACTCATTATCACGGAGTTCCTCATGATTTGCTAGTGCAATTCGCAGATTGGGACACACGAAAAAAAAAAATAGATGAAACAAGAGTTAAAGGTTAATTTAAAGATCTGCATATTTGGTTTTTCCTGACATCCCTCAGGAAACTCTGGCTATTTGGCACCTTCTGAAGCCTATTACTATAAATCTGCACACAGCAAATGTTAAGATACAAGTGGCTGCCTTCAGGAAAATTACTAGTACAGCATGGTACTGTCTTGCTTGAGGCAGATGAAGAATCAGGACTAAAATTACTACAGGCTTTTAGGATTTCTGAAGAGATAGACCAATGCAAGTCACCTGAAAAAAACACTAACATTCTGATCCGTCCAATCGTTTCTCCTGAACTGGAAGACAGCAGATGCACCTTCCACAAATTAGCACATTCTGAGAACTTAATGATGCTGTCTGAGATAAATGTTAAGATTTGACTAGTGTTTTTTACTTTTTAAGTATCTTTGACAGTTATAATCATTTCACAAGTTTCTTTTTAATTTCAATTTTATAAGACAAACAACAATGAACATACACATAAAAGGGAGATTATAACTATATCATTTTAACCAGCGTCTATGCTATCTTATTGTAGTCTAGAATTCTTGTTACTTATTCCCACTTTACCATTGTATTATATAGTTTTTATTAATAATTACATCTATGATTCTTAATTTCTTATTTCCTTTTGTTTCGGTTAGAAATCCAAGCATTTTAGTTATTTTTTTCTATCCAATCATAAAATCTTGACCATGTGTTTTCAAAGTCTTCTTTGTTATTTCCTCTCAGTATCATAGTCAGTTTATCCATCTCGGCAGTTTCCAATATTTTGGCTATAACTTATTCTTTTGTAGGTACTTCCATTCTTCTCCAATATTTCGCATATAACATCCTTGCTGCTGTCAAAATATGTATAGTAAGATAAATGTCTTGTCTCTTATAATTTTCTGGAGTTATATTCAACAAAAACAGTTCTGGTATATAAGACACAGTAATGTTCAACATTTTTTATAACAGTTAATGTATCCAAGACCAGTATTTTTTACTTTTCTCACATGTCCACCACATATGAAAAAATGAACCGACATTATTATGACATTTCCAACAATCATTTGATAATCGTTTCAGATGCATTTGCTTATTATAATGGGGGGAAGGGAAAGCAGTTGCTCCTCTGTTCAGAAGGATTCACCTGGAGGCTTACCCATGAAGCTCCTTTTTAAAAGGGCTCTAAGGTCGGCAATCTGTTTCCAGCATGAGCCCAATATTTTGAATTTGGATTGCAGTTTTTAAGTGACTGACTAAGTTTTAAAGGTGCATAATAAACAAAAACACTTTATTTAATTATTCCCCATCAGGGAATAATTTGAAGTAATTCGTAGGATATCATATTACAGTGTCGAAAGTTATGAAAAATCTGCCTAAAGAGAATAAGGTCAAATCTTAAATTAAGACTCTATATGGTGGAAAAATGAGACAGATTTAACAACTGTATGCGGTACTCTAATAGAGAAAAGACCAATATGAATTATTGTATCCTATATGTTTGTTTGTTTTGGAAAAATAAAAAAATATATAAAAAAAATGTTGGGAAGATGAACTGCAATTTACTCTACAGGATACCCAATGGAATACCATATGGGCCTCACCAGCAAATACTTCCATGATATATCACATTCATATACAGTTTTTTAAGCTTGCATCTCGGTACCTCACACCACATCAGTTACATAAAATGAACAGAGCCAAGAATCCATCTTGCTGGAAGATATGCAGCGTAATTGGTACTTATAACATATTTTTTCATAGCAACTGGTAACACTGTCAACCGTGTTACATGGTGTTGAAATACAAATACAATAGATACATTTTTTTAACCAATGTATATTAGTATAACATCAAACATTTGAAATAAAATATAAATAGCAATACAACAAAAGGGGATATATTTTATTCTAATTGCTATAAATACAACCATAATAAGGTAAATGTCTCATTATAACAGAATTAAAGTAACTAAGTTGTAATAACAATAACCCTGAGAATAACTCTTATTTTCAAGTATCTTATCCAAGTTTGCCAAAATTACGTACCATCTTTCTAAATAATAAGAACCACCCAAGGAAGGATCACTACAAGCCTGCTATGCGGGGAGGGTGGGGTACAAGTCTGATAAATAAATAAATACAAGCTATTGTGTTTGAAATCTTATCTAATATTAAGTGATCCCATATTTTGAAATACCATTTTTTAAGCGAAGGAATTTCTGTAGTCTTCCAGCACATAGTTTTAGCCGCTGAAAGGAGAAGCATTATAAGATCTTTTCTATTTTGTGGAACTATTGCCAATAGTTCAATAATATAACTTCAGGTATAAGGGGATTTTTATACCTTATCATTCAATTTGAGATATAATTGCTTGCCAATGGTTAAAAGTCCCTATTGATCTGTTTCCAACACTGTTTCCAACATAGAGGTGAAATGTTCTTGTTTATACAATTCAGTTTCCTCAGTGTTATATACCAGCGTGCCAGCATTTTAATATTTTGTTCTTGTATATTTATAGATTTAGATTTAAAGACATAGGAGGACCACACTGATTCCCATTGTGACTTAAGACAACGAAGTTCTACAATCTGAATGCCAAGAAGTCGTATATGAAGGTAAGTCTACCATTTCAATGTCTAGTAATATCTTGTATATAATAGAAATCAGTCCCTTCCTAACTGTGCCTTGTTTTAGAATAAGTTTTTCAAATGTCATGGGTTTTTTTAAGAGTCTTGGTCAATAGAGTAGAGTTGAATAAATGTCGTAATTGTAGATATTCAAACCATGGAATATTCAGTTTGGTTTTAGTCTCCAACTCTTTTTTCTCTAACAGTTGGCCTTTGCATATCACATCTGAGATTCTGAGCAATTTGGCAAATTTCCATACTCAAAAAGTGTTGCGCTGGGGGGAACCATGTTTGCCCAAGAAAAGTAGAACCAAGGAGATAGATGATACCATGTGTCTTCTCCTATAGTTCCAAGTTTGTAATAAGGCCTGTGTAAAGAGGTTGTTTGGTGTTCTAATATGCTCCGTCTTGTTTGCCCAAATGCACTCATAGTATTTTTTTGTATTTAAGTAAATTTCCTTCATGGGTACCCATTCTATTTCTTGTGATACAACTAGAATTCTTATTAAGGAGGCTAATTTTGTTGCCTCATAGTATAATTTCAAATCAGGCACAGCTAGACCTCCCTGTAAGGAGGGTCTCCGCAATGTGCAATAACTAATTCTTGAGGTGTGGTTCTCCCAAACGAATCTATTCCAGTTGCTTTGCCATTTTTGTAATATAGATTTTGGGATCCATATTGGAAGTGCTTGAAATAGATATAAGAATTTTGGAAATAAAAAGGACTTTATTACCTTTATTTTTTCCAGCCAAGTTAGATTGATGAAATTCCATCAGTTACAGAGGTTGGTAGTCTCTTGCACCATTTCCAAGTAATTAAATAGATCTTGAAGATTAGGAGGGATTTTAATGTCTAAATGATTCCATGGTTTAGTCAATCATTCATATGAAAAATGCTTTTGTAGATATTGACAGGTAGCCTTAGTAAGTTTGATAAGGTATAGAGTCATTTTTGTTTGGTTGACTTGCAATCCAGCATAGGATCCAAAGTCTTTGATGGACTGGAAGAGATGATTGGGGTTCCAAAATATATAAAGTCATCAGCAAACAAACTGATTTTATAACTATAGTGATTTACTGTAATGCCTTGTACTTCTTCCGTGTTTCGGATTGTGCCTCTAGATAACACGAAATCCTGTGAGCTGAGACCATTAAGCGCAATTTGTGCCTTGGGTGAAGCAAATAGAGTTTCTAATACTCTTTTGAATTTTGGTCCAAAACCCATTTCCTCAATTACTATCTTTAAAAAAACTGGTTCTACCCTGTCAAAGGCCTTTTCAGTATCTAAGGCTAAGATACAAGTATTAGATAAGTGTTGTTTACTATACTGAATTATGTTAATGGTTTTTCTAATATTATCAGTAATATCCCTATCAGGGATGAAGCCAGATTGGTTGATGTGTATGTATTTTCCAATAATTTGATTTAGCCTGGCAGTCATTATGGTTGTAAAAATTTTGTAGTTGCAGTTTAACAAAGAAATTGGCCTACAGGATTTAGTAAATTGAGGGTCTATCCTTTTGGGGCCATACTATGATTTTTGCTTCATCCCAAGTAGGAGGTTTAATTCCAGAATCCAGTATAGAATTGCATAGATTCATTAGAGGGGCAACCAAAATATTAATTTTTTTATAATATTCAGCCAGTAAGCTGTCCCTGCCAGGTGTTTTATTTAATTTCAAATGAGAGATTGTGTTTTTTACCTCCTGTGACAGGGTTGTCCATAAAGTTTCTATGGGTTTCAGTAATTTCCTTAACTAAATGGTTCTGCTTAAGATACTGCTTTATATTCAATTCTGATGGTTCATCAGACCAGTATATTTTTTTATAATATTGTAGAAACACTTGCAGTATGTCTGTTGAAGAAAAAACTGTTTTACCATTTTCATTTTAATGGAATTATTTGTTCTAGTTTGTTCTTCTTTCAATTTCCATGCTAATAGTTTTAATTATTTGGGATGTCTATAGCAGTATTTTTGTCTAAGATAGAATATGTTTTTCTGGATTTGGGTTGTTTCAATTGCCTCTAGTTTCTTGAGTTCTAGTAGAAGGTGTTGATAATTTTTCTTAGAACCTGAGGTCTTATGTTTCTCCTCCAGTGTCTTTATCTTGTCTAAATTTTCTTGTTTTCATTGGTTTCTCTTCCTATTATACGATGAAGTTATAGAAATGAATTTTCCTCATATAACAACCTGAGAGACTCCATATGAGAATTTAATTTGAAATACTACTGTAATTTTTTGTCTACTTCCTCAACAATCATCTGATTAAATACAAACATTCTTATTTAAAGACCATTGTCTTGTGTGTTTTTCCATTTTGTATCAACTATAATACATTCTGTCCATGCATGGTCAGATAGTGTTTATAGACCAATGTCTGAGTGTGTTGCTTGGTTAACCAAAGATGAGAGCAGTATTATATCTATCCTGGTAAAAACATTGTATTTTGGAGAAAAGTACATAAAATCTTTTGCCCCAGGATTCTGTATATGCTAAATATCCTTCGAATCATATTGGTCCATTAAACTCTGAAAAAGTGAAATTTTATGCTTGTTGACCTTACATTTATGTTTATATTTGTCAGTAAAGGTTCTATCCCATTGCATATCAGGAATACAGTTAAAATCACCCCCCATTATAACATGTCCATCTTTAAAAGCCTCTATTTGGTCAAGTGTATTTTGAATGAATAACTCTTTACCATTGTTGGGAGCATATAGAGTTGCTAAGGTGTACACTGAACCATTTAGAGAAACTTTCAGAAATAAAAATCGACCCTCCAGGTCTATCATCTTGTCATGACATTGAAAAAAGGCATTTTTGGAAAATAAAATTGCAACACCCCAGGATTTAGAGGTTCCTGGGGCTTGGTACTGGCCTGAAAACCATTTAGATTTAAAAAGTATTTGATTTGCATTTTAATGTGGGTCTCCTGTAGGAATAATATGTGGCTTTAGTTTCCAACCTCTTAGCCTTTATCTTATTGTTCAATCCTCTGCAGTTGAGCGAAAGGATCTTTATCTGTTCACCTCATCACTGAAGTATTAAACCATAACGTTCCAACCATTTCCACCATACAAAGTAGCTGCTTAAGAGGATATTCAACACAACCAGAGTCCCTAGAATTCCAGTTCTGAAAAAGAAAATAGACCTTGCCACAAGCATCACTTTGAAAACATACCAAGTGTATAATAAAATTGTGAAACCAGAAAACAAACAACAAAAAACTAAATAAACTAAGGTCATTCTCCATTTTTTAGGATAAAATATACTATTTGCTGTTCCCCTATTCTGGGCTATAGCTAGTAAGAGATTTAAGACCTCTCACTAAAAAGGAAACTTATCTACCTGGGAACTAAAGTGAACTCCCCCTTAATGCACTAAGAGTTTACTAGAGCTTAACTTCCAAATAAGGATATGTATCAGCATCTCTCAAAATGTAAGAGCATAAGATAAATGCTTATTTTTGGACTTATTTTTTCCAGACACGAATCCATTTGAATGCAGATTCTGAATCTGATCCTTCTGAGTCTTCTGAATGCAGTGAAGCAGGTAGTTCGTATTCAATATGAAGAGCTTTGAGGAGGCCATAGCCTGAGTGTAAGTCGTTTGCAAAGAGCCTTGTGCCTCAATGAAGTACCATAAGTTCATTCGCTGAGCTCCAACAGAATCTAATATTGTGATGAATCAGCTTATCAATTATAGGGTGCAGATCTCTTCGGCGTTGAAGAGTCTCTGCTGATAAATCCAATAGAACTAGGATTTTTAAGTTCTCATACATCAGCCTGTCCTCTGATCTCAATTTTTTTCATAATAGTACCTTTTGTCCCTGGAGAATTTATCAGACCTTGTGTTGTGAGGCTGTCAGGCACTTCAGAAAGTCAGTCAAACACCAGGCTTCATAAGAAGATAGCGTTTATTAAACAGCAGTTCTAAAGGCACGTTAACATTCTCTTGTCAGGAATGAAACATACAAAGAAACGTCTACAGATATACCCTCCTGGGTCACCCCCCCAGAGCCTACCAATAGCTAAAGAGCCCGTGCATGGGAAGAAGAAAGGTGCAAAAGTTGTAAAGCTGTAAATATTCCAACGCCCTAGCTGTTCTCTCAGGAGAAAAGAAAAGAAAACAAGCCTGGGGAACCAAGGCCATTGGAAGCATCTGTAGATAACCCGGGCTGTGAATCTCTGCGTTGCCCGGGCAACCAACTCACCTCCCGACATACCAGACATGACACAATACAGACCAACTGGCACCTCCACCTCTCCCTTCTACCCTATGGCAGGGTCACCTGACAGAGGCCCAGGCTGGGGCTGGAGCTCACCGGAGCAATGCTCCACCCGAGGAGGCCAGAGAGCAGGGACATGTAGCAAGCCCCACCCCCTGCTCCCAGTAGCCTTCCCCTCAGTTGGCCCGGGAGGAGAAATTAGTAAGGTAAGTTGTGGATCCCCCCAACCCCGTCTTTCCAGACCCTAACCCTGGAAAGCCCCCCCCCTACTCCTAACTCTGTCTTTCCAGGACCACACTAAAGCACAGGGCCTTGGAAAGCCCCCCCAACCCCATCTTTCCAGGCCCACACTAAAGCACGAGGCCTTAGAAAGCCCCCCCCACCTCCCCAACCACATCTTTCCAGGCCCTCTGTGAGGGCAGATCTGCATGTTCCCCCCCCCCATAGGTAGCAATGCAAAGTCCAGTGGCACCTTTAAGACCAAGGCTTATTCAGGTAGAACCTCTCCCTCCTCTGTGAGGGCAGATCTATGTGTTTCTCCCCCTCCCATAGGTAGCAATGCAGAATCCAGTGGCACCTTTAAGACCAAGGTTTTCAGGTACAAGCTCTCCCAAATTCTGACACACTTCCGGTGGTGTCAGGGGGTGTGGCATATGCAAATAAGTTATGCTAATGAGTTATGCTAATGAGCTCCTGAGCCTCTTTTTCTACTAAATGACCCCTGGTAAGGCCCCACTCTGTACGTAGCATCTGCTATGGGTGCAGCATTGTCCTCTAAGTCTAAGGACTTTGCCAGCCAGGTTGCTAAGAAAATTTTTAGATCCAGCTCACCTTCAGCTTTTCGCTGAATTTTAGATTCTTTTCTTTTAGTTTATTCTCCAGCACCATGAGCTTGCCCTTCATACATTTTTTTATGGCCTGAAGCTGCCGTATGTGAGTCATTATTGAGGCTTCCAGGGCCATCTCAGCTGTGCGAGAAACTTGTGCCATAGAAGTAGTTTTTCTTTAAGGTACTTGAGCTCCATTTGAATTTGCTTTGCTATATTGTCTTCTAGCCTCTGTATGGTGGCAAAGAAGTCTTCTCTAGTAATAGGGTTTCTCTAGGGTTAGTAGTGGTCCCGTCTGCCATTTTGTCTTCTCCCTGGGTCACTCCGGTCGTTTGCTCACCTCTCGGAAAGTACGCAGAGCTTGTGGAGATGCCGTGGATTTCTTAGTTTTGTTATAGGACATTCTGCCCATGTTCTCGATGCTGGTAAATGCCATTGGTAGGAAGTTGAGATCATTTTATAGCGATATGTGTGAGGAGAAGAGTCCTTAGGTGTCCGTCATTGTGTGCTGCGTTGCCACGCCCCCGTAATTGGTACTTACTTTCATTGTTGGTGGGACTGCCCAGCGAATCAGCAATTTTTGAAAGATGTGATAAAGCAGATCAACATGATTACTTCACAGTCTCTCTCCTGTAAACCTGAGATCCTGCTCGTGAATTTATGGGATGATTCAATTAAAGAGAATGCCAAGGATCTTACCGCTATACTTTTAGCAACTGCTAGGCTGACAATAGCTGTGGCATGGAAGTCTCCTTCTCATCTGATCTTATCTGCTTGGCATGAAAAGCTGTGGGAGCAATTTGTTATGGCCAAGATTTCTGACTTTCTTCAAAGATCACAGACAACTCCTACACCAACTTTCTCTAAATTTGTTCATATATGGGCATCTGTATTAAGTTTCATGTCGGAACAGGATTTGCTTCCCTCGAATCCAATCTACCATAAATGGCTCCATTTGTAAACCATTCTTGAATCTCACCTATCGTTAACAATTCTCCCCAATGACCAGAGCCTCTTTATTTCATGAACATTATCTTGCTGGGTTTTATTGGATTTCTTGTTACATAAAAAAAATTATTTCAAAAGACATAAACAAAACAACTTGAAACAGTCATACAAATCACTAAGGTCAAGTAAAGAATGAAATTAGTATAACCTGGGGACATAAAATTACACCCTCCCATGAACCACTTAAACAATCAACTCCCCTTGTTCCTTGTTACATTTTGTTGATAGTTGATAAGAAATAGTTTTTGCGTTTTGTGGTTAAATGCTATGACTTTTGGTTTATTCTACTATAATCACACGCTAGCAAGGTCATGCTCAAAATCCTACAAGCTAGGCTCCAACAGTACGTGGATAGAGAACTGCCAGAAGTACAAGCTGGGTTTCGAAGAGGTAGAGGAACTAGTGATCAAATTGCCAACATTCACTGGATTATGGAGAAAGCAAGAGAGTACCAGAAAAACATCTACTTCTGCTTCATTGACTATGCTAAAGCCTTTGATTGTGTGGATCACAATAAATTATGGCAGGTTCTTAAAGAGATGGGAGTACCGGACCACCTCACATGTCTCCTGAGAAACCTGTATAAAGGTCAAGAAGCAACAGTTATAACTGGATATGGAACAACTGATTGGTTTAGCATAGGAAAAGGAGTACGACAAGGATGTATATTGTCACCTTGCTTATTTAATTTATATGCAGAGTACATCATGCAAAATGCTGGCCTGGATGAATCACAAGCTGGAGTTAAGATTGCTGGGGAAAAGATCAATAACCTCAGATATGCAGACGATACCACTCTGATGGCAGAAAGTGAAGAGGACCTAAAGAGCCTCTTGCTTATGGTGAAAGAGGAGAGCGCAAAAGTGGGCTTGAAGCTCAACATCAAAAAAACTAAGATCATGGCATCTGGCCCCATCACTCCTTGGCAAATAGAAGGGGAAGTCGTAGAAGTAGTGACAGACTTCACGTTCCTAGGATCCCAGATCACTGCAGATGGTGACTGCAGCCATGAAATTAAAAGACGCCTGCTCATTGGGAGGAAAGCGATGGCAAACCTAAACAGCATGATACAAAGCAGAGACATCACCTTGCCAACAAAAGTCCGCATGGTCAAAGCAATGGTATTCCCCGTAGTAATGTATGGCTGCGAGAGTTGGACTATAAGGAAGGCCGAGCGCCGAAGAATAGATTCTTTTGAACTATGGTGCTGGAGAAGACTCTTGAGGGTCCCTTGGACTGCAAGGAGATCAAATCTGTCAATCCTAAAAGAAATCAACCCTGACTGTTTCCTGGAAGGCCAGATCCTGAAGTTGAAGCTCAAATACTTTGGCCACCAAATGAGAAGGGAGCATTCACTGGAGAAGACCCTGATGCTGGGAAAGATTGAAGGTCAAAGAAGAAGGGGACGGCAAAGGATGAGATGGTTAGACAGTGTCATCGATGCAACGAACATGAAATTGAGCAAACTTCAGCGGACAGCGGAAGACAGGAGGGCCTGGCGTAATCTGGTCCATGGGGTCGCAGAGAGTCGGACTCGACTGTGCGACTGAACAACAACAACTATAATCAATTGATGGTAATGCTATTTTTTCATATTTAATAAAGTGTTGGAAAAATGAAAAAAGCCAAGATACTGCCCCCCCCCAAGAAATCACTAAGCTAGTGGACTTTGCAATCAAATCTGACCAGGGGGGCAATTTCCTCCAGCTATCTTACCTGATGGTAATTATGGACACCAGGAGAAGGTGCCGGGGAGCACATTGCAAGGATCAGGTTGTCTAAGGCACCTGCAGCCCGTTGGAAGAAATGAACAGTATGAACTGGCTGGAACTAGGGACAATCAGACTACACTGACTGACTGCCAGAACCTATTGAGGAACAAGTATGTGCTATTGCACACAGTCAATACTATGGCCAAAGTGCATACCAATTGGCAAGAAGGCACCAGATCGATGGTGCCCCTCCAGGAGTCCAAAATCCTGTTCAATTGGGCGGAGAAAAATTTGATAGAGCTGAAAACAGAACACTTGTAAGGTCTAGCAAACCTCTAAGCCAACTGGCTGAGCAGGACGGATTTAGATCCAGGAGAATGGAGTCTAAACAAATTGATCTTTCAGCAAAAGCACAGTTCATTGCTGGATCCCTATCTTGGATCCTTTTACAACATCAAACAACAGTCAAGTCACCAGGTTTGTAATCAGTTTCTATAATCCCAGGGTAGAGGGCGAGGACGCACGCACTTGCTGTTGACCCAGTGGTCTGCTGTACGCCTCCCCTCCAGCCTCACTCATCAGCAGAGGCCTGAACAAAGCATCAAAAGCAGCAGCAGAGGTGATTTTCGTAACTCCCTTCTGGCACAGAAGTTTTCGGGTCTCAGAGCTAGTGAAGATGTCAGTATCGCCACTGTGTAAATTGCCAAGCAGATGGGTTCTCCTTGTACAAGAATAAATTCCCTACCCAGACTATTGACTCCAGCTGACAGCTTAGAGATTGAACGGGCTGATTTAGAAGGATTGGGTCTTCCACGTTAAGTAGTTGACATCATGGTGCAGTCCAGGAAACCTTCCAGTTGTCCCTGTAATCCTATGTGGCTGACATTCAAAAATGAGCCAGTACCAAAAAGCTGGACCTACTGAATCTTAATTACAAAGACATCATTCCTTTTCTACACAAAAGTTGGAATCAGGTTCTAAGACCAGATCCCTTAAAAGACAGGTTGCAGCACCGGCTGCTATGCTGGACCGCAAAAGATTGCATCATTTTTTCTTCTCACAGGCACACTAGGCATTTCTCAAAGGGAGCGTGCATCTGGCACCTCCCATTAGCTAACTTAAACAAGGTTATACTGTGTAAAAATATGTAATAAACTCATCATTATAAAAGTTATGTGTGCTTTATCCCAAATATAATAGTAAGTATAAATAAGGTGTTAGAGCTGCGGTGGCTCAGTGGTTAAGACACTGAACTGCAGACCTGAATGTCAGTAGTTCGGCAGTTCAAGACCCGAATGCCATGTGTCAGAGTGAGCTCCCATCTCTGGTCCCAGCTCCTGCCAAACTAGCAGTTCGAAAGCAAGAAATTGCAAGTAGATAAATAGGTACTGCTTCGGTGGGAAGGGAACAGCGTTCTGTGCACCTTGGTGTTTAGTCATGCCAGCCACATGATGAGTCAGTTGGGCTGAGGCTGGAAGTGGAGAGCACCTGGGGAGTTGCTGAGAGAAGGTAAGGGATTTTTCTTTCTCCCTTTGCCTTCCTTGCTGTTGTGTGGGGACTGAGAGAGAGTGGGTTGTTTTGTAGCCTGATAGAGAGTGGTTCTGTGTAAGTCTGTGAGGGACTGTTTGTGCTTTGGGGGCTGTTGGTGGCTGAGTGTGTTGCTGTAAGTGGATTACTGTGAGTGGATTGCAGGCCCCACCCCTATTGTGCTGGGCTCTGCTCTGCTGAGCAGCAAGGGGCCTCTTGGAATAAAGGGCTGCTCCTCTTGCCCTGTGGCTCTTAGCCTGTGGCTCTTAGCCTGTGGGTCGTACTTGGAGGCCTTGTAAGTGCTTGAGTAAAGCACTGCTTCTGAGTTCAGGAGGTAGACGTTCTGGTGAGACAGACATTTCGTCAGTCTCAAAGTTTTCAGGGTACATCACAAAAAGAAGAGTTTACATCAGAGTTTGAGGGAAGTTCCTGAAGCTGTAGAAGAAAGCATAACTCCTGGGATAATGGATAGCGAGGGATCTACTCCAGTGACCTGCCTGGGCTGTGCCATGATTATTTTTCTGCCACGCCAAGAAATAAATTATACATGCTGCAAGTGCAAGCTTGTAAAAATGCTTGAGGAGAAGGTGGGAGAACTCGAGGCACAAATCTGTGCACTGAAGAACACCAAGGAGGTGGAAAGCTTTTCAGACATGACAGAAGAAGAGCCCCTGAAAGAACAGCAAGAGGAAGGAAGTAACAAGGACCACATGGGTGAGTGGAAGAAAGTAACTTTGAGGAGTAAGATACTCAGAAAACAATCACAGCCAGTGGAGCAGCAAAATTGATACCAGCCACTTCTGTTGATGGAAGATTGGAACGGCACGCTTCGTGATCGAATGGATGTGACTGGCACACAAGCACATAGGCAGAGAGGGAACCAAACCATCCCACAGAGGAAGAGACGAGTAGTGGTGGTTGGTGACTCCCTACTGAGAGGGACGGAAGAAGGTGTCTGCAGACCGGACAAGGAATCTCGAGTTGTTTGTTGCCTTCCTGAAGCATCCATCCGAGATGTGACGGAGAGAATTCCAAGACTGATCAAGACCTCTGATCCCTACCCACTCCTTCTGATCCACGTGGGAACAAACGATACGGCCCGAAGAAACCTTGAATGGATCTCCAAAGACTATGAGGTTCTGGGCAAGAAGGTGAAAGATCTGGGGGCTCAGGTGGTGTTCTCCTCCATTTTACCTGTTGAGGGCCATGGAGCTGGAAGGGAGAACAGGATACTGGAAGTGAATGGCTGGTTACGTAGATGGTGCCGTCGAGAGGGCTTCGGCTTCCTGGACCATGGTATGTACCTCCGACACGAAGGACTGTTGGCGACGGATGGGGTGCACCTGACAAAGATTGGGAGGAATGTCTTCGCTGGAAGACTTGCGAACCTGATCAGGAGGGCTTTAAACTAAAGACATCGGGGGTGGGAAGAAAAAGCAGCATCCCCAACACTAAGTTCAGGAAGGGGAATGACCAGAGAATAAATGAACGAGAGAGAGGTGAGTTTAGTAATCTTCAGGTAAATTTGAAGGGACCTACGGTAGGAAGGGATGTCTGTAATCTGAGGTGTCTTTATACTAATGCACAGAGTATGGGAAATAAACAGGAGGAACTTGAACTCCAAATATTGGAAAATAGGTATGATCTGATAGGTGTCACTGAGACTTGGTGGGATGACTCTCATATATGGAGCACAGTGATTAAAGGATATACCTTGTTCAAACGGAACAGAATAAACAAAAAAGGGGTGGGGTGGCACTATATGTCAAGAATGAATATGCTTGCACTGAAATTCAGGATTTTGAGAGTTGCCCTGTTGAAAGTGTGTGGGTAAGGATAGAGGGGGAAAAGAAGGGGATATTGTTGTGGGGGTATACTACAGACCTCCAAATCAACCGGAGGAACAGGATAATGCATTTGTACAGCAGCTTGCTAAACTTTCACAGAGACAGGATGTAGTGGTTATGGGAGATTTTAACTATCCAGATATTTGCTGGGAATCTAACTCTGCTAGACATGGGACATCCCTCAGATTTCTGTATAGCCTTGAGGACAACTTCATCTCTCAGAAGGTGGAGGTGGAAACCAGAGGATCTGCTATCCTAGATTTAATTCTGACTAACAGAGAAGAACTGATTGATGAAGTGAAGGTGGTGAGTTCCTTGGGGAATAGTGACCATGTCAGCTTGGAATTTGACATAGAGAAGACTGTGAAACCAGGACGTAGCAGAACTCATATCCTGGACTTCAGGAAAGCTGATTTCAATAAACTCAGAGATCTAATAGGTAGGATCCCATGGCTGGAAATGCTGAAGGGAAAATCTGCACAGGAAGGATGGGTGATGCTGAAAAATGAAGTGCTTAAGGCACAATCTCAAACTGTTCCGGTAAGAAAGAAAGGTGGGAGACGGGTAATGAAGCCAAGGTGGCTGAACAAGGAACTCTCTGAGGAGCTGAAACTAAAAAGGGAAATGTACAGGAAATGGAAGGAGGGTCAGATTACTGAGGGTGAATACAAGACACGAGCACAAATCCGTAGGAATGGTGTCAGAAAGGCTAAAGCACAGATGGAGCTGAGGCTTGCAAGGGATGCAAAAAATAACAAGAAAAATGTCTATGCCTATGTTCGGAGCAAAAAGAGGAACAGGGATGGAGTAAGCTCATTGCTAGGGGAAGATGGTCAAGCCTTAACAAGGGATGAAGACAAAGCGGAATTACTCAACTCTCACTTTGCGTCGGTCTTTAACCGTAAAGTGAGCTGTATACAAACTGAAGAATGCAGGGCATATGAAGGAAAGGGGAACTGCCAGTTCAGAATAAGTAAGGAAATGGTTAGAGAACATCTAGCTGCCTTAAATACTTTCAAATCTCCAGGGCCAGATGGCTTGCATCCGAGGGTGCTAAAAGAAATTGCAGATGTTATTTCAGAGCCTCTGGCTATAATCTTTGAGAGGTCCTGGAGTACGGGTGTTGTGCCGGAAGACTGGAGAAGAGCAAATGTTGTCCCAATCTTCAAGAAGGGGAAAAAGACGGACCCGGGAAATTATAGGCCTGTAAGTTTGACATCAATACCTGGGAAAATTCTGGAGCAGATTATTAAACGCTCTGTCTGTGAACACCTTGAACAAAATGAGTTAATTGGTAATAGCCAGCATGGGTTTATGAAGAATAAGTCATGCCAGACTAACCTTATCTCCTTTTTTGACAGAGTTACTAAAATGGTTGACTCTGGCAATGCCGTGGATATAGTGTATCTAGATTTCAGTAACGCATTTGACAAAGTTTCTCATGATATCCTTGAGGATAAGCTGGTGAAGTGTGGGCTGGATGGCGCAACCGTTGGGTGGATTCATGGTTGGTTGAAAAATCGTACCCAATGAGTGCTCGTAAATGGCTCTGCGTCTACGTGGAGGGAAGTCTCGAGTGGAGTACCACAGGGCTCGGTCCTAGGCCTGGTGTTATTCAATGTTTTTATAAATGACCTGGATGAAGACATAGAGGGGATGCTTATCAAATTTGCAGATGACACGAAGCTGGGTGGGATTGCTAATTCTGAAAAAGACAGAGTCAGGATTCAGAAGGATCTTGATGGGCTGGAACAGTGGGCTGAGACAAATAAAATGAATTTCAATAGAGATAAGTGCAAAGTTACACTTAGGTACAAAAAATCAAAGGCACAGATATAGAATGGGAGGGACTTGGCTTGACAGCAGCACATCTGAAAGGGATCTAGGTGTTATGGTTGATCACAAGCTAAACATGAGCCTGCAGTGTGATGCGGCTGTGAAGAAAGCTAATGCAATCTTAGGATGCATTAGCAGAAGCATTGTGTCCAGATCACGGGAGGTGGTAGTTCCGCTGTATTCTGCTATGGTCAGGCCCCACCTGGAGTACTGTGTCCAGTTTTGGGCACCACATTTTCGGAAGGATGTTGACAAACTCGAGCGGGTCCAGAGGAGGGCGACCAGGATGGTGAGAGGTTTGGAGTCCAAGTCTTATGAGGAAAGGCTGAGGGAGTTGGGTATGTTTAGCCTAGGAAAGAGAAGGTTTAGAGGGGACATGATTGCAGTCTTCAAGTATTTGAAGGGCTGTCACGTAGAAGATGGAGTGGATCTATTCTCTCTTGCTCCGGATTGCAAGACTAGATCTAATGGGTGGAAATTACAAGGGAGTAGTTACCGGCTTAATATCAGGAGAGACTTCCTGACTGTAAGAGTGGTTGAGCAGTGGAACAGACTGCCTCGGGAGGTGGTGGATGCTCCTTCGCTGGACGTTTTCAAGAGGAGACTGGACAACCATCTTTTGGGTATGTTGTAGGTATGTAGGGGTTTCGGCTGTGTTCCTGCAGAGTGCAGGGGTTGGACTAGATGGCCTGCAAGGTCCCTTCCAACTCTAACATTCTATGATTCTATGATCACGGGAATGTCTTTAGACAGTGCTGGCTCTTCGGCTTGGAAACGGAGATGAGCAACGCATCCCTAGAGTCGGATTCGACTGGCTTTCGACCAAGGGAAACCTTTACCTTTACATCTATAAATAAGTTATAATACATATAGAACTACATATAAACCAAAAGTCAAAATTCAGATGTCCATTCCAAATGCTTGAAAAATCTGACATTGGAAAACATCCTGCTGTGTAAGAACGTTTGCTTTCTCCTGACGTCATTAGGGTGATGAAGCTTGTAGCAAGTCAAGATCCACACCCAATGAGCTATGGATAAAAGCCGTTTCAAAACTCTCAAGATCAGTCCTTTTTTTCAAAACTGATGATCCTTCTACAAACAAAATCAATTTCCACAGGTAATAATGTGCATTAATGAAGAGAGCAACTGTCTCCAGGTTTCAGTTCTTCAGGACTGACGTACTCCCTAAGCCTGTTGTGGAGGAAGAATTGAAATCTGGAGGCAGTTGCATTCCATCATTAAGGACCGTTAGCTCTTGAGAGAGCGTTTCGAAATCGATAGCCCTTTGAGTGTGGATCCTGACTTGCTATAAGCTTCATCACCCTAACGAAGTCGGGAGGAAGTGAACTTTCTTACACAGCAGAATAAGTTTCCCAAGGGGTCTTTTCGTAGAAAATAAGCTGCAGGAGCTCATTAGCATATGGTATGCTAATGAGCTATTAGGCTATTAGCATATGCCGCGCCCCCTGACATCACCGGAAGTGATGTCAGAAGGAGAAGCAATAGGGGGAAGCATCTTCAAAAGCCTCCCCTTCCCTTCCCCAGCTGGCCTTGGTGGGGGAGCCAAGAGGGAAGGGGTTTAAAGTTTAAACTCCTTCTCACTAGAGTTGGGCCACAGAAGGAGGAAAGAAGGAAGGAAAGAGAGAGAGTAGAGAGAAGGAAAGAAGGGAGGAAAGAGGGAAAGAAAAAGAAGGAAAGGGGAGGGAGAGAAAGAGAGGGAAGAAGGAGGAAAATGGAAAGGAGGAAAAAAGAGAAGAGACGAAGGTGGGAAAGAAAGAAAGAGAGAAGAGAAGAAGGAGTGTTAGCCAAATTGCTCTATTTTAAATATAGCAATTGGTTTATTATTATTATTATTATTGGATTCTCGCCTGTATATACAGAGAATGCTGCTAGTCTGTAATGGTTCCCAATAAAAGACACAGAGACCAGGTATAATTAATAAAATATTATTTTACTGAATATAATCCTTATTTATTCATTCACAAACACACAAACAGTATTCAAGCATTCACACACATAAAATAGAACTAAGAAAGCAGAGGGGATTGATGGCTTATGGAGAGGTGATACTACCTGTCAGATGTGCAGAAGTCCATGAAGAAGGATTGTGGCCTAAACCCAGAAGGTTCAGGGGTGGGCTGCCATTTTGGCTCATGGCAGAGACACACACTCTAAGGCCATCTGTGTGCTGGGATATACCCACTGTAAGACAATGCAGCCCAATGGGTGGCCCAGGGGGCTGGTCTCAGGTGAGAACAAAAGATTTCCTGGACCAATGATGAGTCCCAGGGGTGTGTGATGTCAGTAGAGGCAGACCTTAGGTATGACCAATCAGGTTCCAGAGAGGCAGGGTCTGGATTAAACAATAGAAGCCAGGTGTTGGGTGGCTAGTTGAATGGATTATAGGGACTTGCTGGCCAGGTAAACAAAAGGTGGGAGACTTCCCTGATTGTCCCTGATTAGCATCAGGAAGGGTCGTTAGCAATTTGAATGCTTGATTGGGTAATCCCTTCATGGACTGGCAGAGGAAAAGTCCTTTGTCTGCTGTATGGTTCTTAATCCGTGTAGGTGACATGCAGCAGGTATGTAATGGAGTCCCTCAGAGTAAAAAGACAGCTTTTTCCTTTCTCTATGGGCTTCTACCTTGGCATCCATTTTACAGTCTAGACAGACCATGTGGCAACAGCAAACAGTCCATAGCAAAGCCCCATAATGGCATCGGGGCTAACATATCCCCCCTTGCAGACGTGGCAGCGTCAGATGACATCGTCTGCACATACACACTTCGATGGAGACTTCCCGGTATCTTGAGGGACAGAGGCAAGAAAGACAAAGAAACACCAAAGGCTGGGTGAGGTGCTGAAGAGTGCCAGGTGGCTTCTAAAGACTTACCTCTGGAACTCATTGTTATTCCATGAGCATAATCTCTGCTGGGTGGAGGGGGAAGACTTGCTCTGAGGTCACCTTATGAAACCTGAATATGAAATCCCTTTTGCAGACCACTTGCAGCCCAACTCTGTGGTCAAGCTGAGAGTGCCTGGCTTTTGGGGACTTTGGTTCAGGTTAGAAAGTAGGGCACCCCTGTTTTGGGGCTACCCAAGTGCCTCTGGTAACAGGAGGGAAAAAGGAAAAGGAGAGAAGGAAAGAAGGGAATGAAAGAAATTTGGCGGCGATTCGGCCTCATTATATCCTATGGGCCATTGAAGTCAATGGTGAAAACATAGGGTATATTCTGGGGCTGGAGGGAGGGTTTGAGGGAGAGGCTCCAAATTCACAGTGTAGCTTATGGAGCCTCTCCCCAAGATACCCACCAAGTTTCAAGAACATTGGATTAGGGGGTCCAATTCTATGGACCCCCAAACAGGTTGCCCCATTCCCTCCATTATTCTCTATGGTGGGGAAAAATTACTTTTCTCCCACCATAGAGAACAATGGAGGGAATAGGGGCAAACTGTTTTGGGGCCCATAGAATTGGACCCCTGGTCCAATGTTCTTGAAACTTGGTGGGTATCTTGGGGAGGGGCTCCATCAGCTACCCTGTGAGTTTGGAGCCTCTCCCTCAAACTCCCTCCCTCCAGCCCCCAGAATATACCCTATGTTTTCACCATTGACTTCAATGGCCCATAGGATATAATGGAGCTGAAATTGACATTCGGCTGCCTGAAAGACTTCCCGGGACCCCAGCTGGGGGTGGGGCTTGGCTCCTGAGCTCCCAGAGCTGCGCTCCGGTGCGCTCCCCCCAAAAAGACCCCTGAGTTTCCCTATGTCAGATTTTCCAAGCATTTGGAAGGATGCACAGGAAAGACCTTGTAATGGCGACGATGGTGAAAGCTTTATCGGAGCAGTTGGCACAGTTTCAAAGTTTAATGATTGACTCCCAAGAGAAGATAAAATCAGCAATTGGGGAAGTGAAGCAAGAGGTGAGTGTGATGCACGCTGAAACTAAGGGAATTAAACAATTGGCTGTGCAAGTGGATGCTTTAGCAAGAGAAAACAAAGACGAGATCATTCAGTTAAGGAAACAAACAGTGGAATTATCTGATAGAAGCAGGAGGGCTAACCTAATTTTATATGGTATTTCAGAAGATATCACTCCAAAACAACTGGAGAAATGCATTATAGATTGGCTATCTGAACAGGGAATAGAGGTTGATGAAGATCAGGTGGAGCGTGCACACAGATTACAGGGCAAAAGGAGAGGGGGGAGCCACGCCCTTTAATAATTAAATGTGCAAGAGAGAAGTTACAGCACCAAATATTTCTTGCTTTAAAGAAAAATAAAGAGTTGAAGTTTAAAGGGAAGAAAGTTTTTGTAAGATAAGACTTTTGCCAAGAAACTTTAAAGAGGAAAAGCCAAATGAAGCCATTTGCTGAGAAGCTATTCCAGAATAAAATAGTTTACTCGGGCTTATCCAGCTACAATAGTGATTTCTAAAGAAGGAAACAGGATGCTGGCAAGGAACCCAGAAGAAGCTGCGAAATTATTAGGAAAGTTTGGAATCCACTCAAGCACAGTAGAGCCCCAAGCTGAGATGGAGAAGATCCCACCGCTGGAGGAAGAGGAAGCTCCCACAAATCAGGAGAAACGACCAAGGAGGCTCACTTAACCCAGGAAAAGGGAAGTATACATAGGTCAAGTGCTTAAAATAAAATGATATAACTATAACGAAGTGGGGGGGATACGCACACCCCAAGGTACAGGGAGAGGGATGAGTTATCATCCCCAACAACGAGCCCTATACCAGGGGGAGGAGGGAGGGGGAAGACGGGGGAAAAGAAATAAAGCTAGTAACCAGCCAGGAACAAGAAGAATTCTTAAATTAAAAGAATATTGGTAGACTGCTGAGGTTGCTTTCACTGAACATCAATGGCTTAAGCACAGATCTTAAAAGGTATAGACTTACTAGATTTGCCAAACAACACAATATAGATATTATGTTTCTACAAGAAATACATAAAGCAAGGAAGGACAAAAGACCATTATTTAATGACCCGGAATGGGAAGTATTAGCTGAAGCGAGAAGCATAGCTAAAGCGAGAGGGGTGGCTATTTTGGCACGTAAAAGAAATGACATTAAAGTAATAGAAGTACTAAGAGACGGAGAGGGAAGGTGCCTTTTAGTGAAAGTCACATTCCAAAATAAGAAAATAACACTGATAAATATTTATGCACCAAACAAAGGTCAGAATTTTTTTTGTGATAAAAGTATTAAAAAGATGCAGAGATTTATTGAGGGAGAAGTGATTATGGCAGGAGATTTCAATACAGATGTCTCCAAAGACAAAGTAATTAGATGGAAGAGATGGGATTTAATAGAAGCACACGAAACATTAAGACTAAGTCCCAAGCTAACGCACTTCTCCAGCAGGCACAAAACCGCTTCATATTTGGACTTTATAATTCTCAAAAGAGCAAATAACTGGGAACTGGAAAGTATAGCAACCCATCCAATATGGATCTCAGACCACGTCCCAATAATCGTAGAAACAGACACCAAATGGCAGCACACGAAAAGAGTATGGAGGTATAATAATATTATGGCCAAGGAAAAGGATAAAAAATATATTGAAAAGCCAGCTTAAATTTTATTTCCAAGAAAATAGAGGAACAGTGGACACAAATACCCTTTGGGACGCTGCCAAAGCAGTGATTAGGGGACAATGCATAATGAAGGGAAAATAAATTTTAAAACTTATGGTCTGTAATGTCGGAATACGGGATTGGCCAAACATACATAAAAACAATCCAAGAAATCTATAGAGAAGGAACAGCAGTAGTTAGAGTAAATAATAAACATACAGAGCAGTTCTCAATTCTGAGAAGGGTAAGACAAGGATGCCCATTGTCACCAACTCTATTTATAATGGCAATGGAGCAAATGGCCGAAAGAATTAGGAATTCAGGAAGAATAGAAAGGTGTAGGATAGGCAAAGAGGAGATGAAGTTAAATATATTTGCAGACGACATAATTATAATTATGACCAATCCTAAAGAAGGGATCAAAGAAATCAAAGTCATACTAGAAGACTTTGAAGCGCTATCAGGGTTAAGAATTAATGTAGGGAAATCGGAGATAATGTATTGGAATGTGAATGGGGAGGAAAGAAAGGAAATCAATAGATTAACTAAAATAGGAATGGGAGCAACAAAACTCAAATATTTGGGAATAGAAATTTATAGGAATATAAACAAGATAGTGAAGAAAAATTATAAAAAAGTATGGCAGAAGATACTGAGAGAAATGAAGGGTTGGAAGAGGAAAACTCTGAATATAACAGCTAGAACTAAAAGTGTCAAGATGTTTTGGATACCAAATCTATTATATCTATTTCAAACAATACCATTAACAATCAATAAACAAAGCATAGACACCTGGAATACAGAAATAAGAGAATGGATTTTTGGAAGCAAAAAATACAGAATTGCAAAACAATTGGTATACAATCACAGTTCAGATTAGGATGGGGAGTGCCAGATATAACAAGTTATTACGAAGCCTTTCAGTTAAAAGCATGATTGGATATAGAAGAAGGAAGAAATCAGAAATGGGTTAGATTCAAAAACGAGGCAAATAAAGGAGTAGGAAGATTTGGCATCTTTACAAGCAGACAGATTAAAGACCATAAAATGGAGATGGGACCTAGGGAAAGCATTCTAGCTGTTTGGAGAAAGTGGCAAACAAAATGGTTAACAAGGAGGTCCAAATGGGTGCCACTCGAAATACTAGAAGAGGAAGGTGAAGATCACAGGTGGTGGGAGCTACTTAAACAAAAGGGTATAGTAGAATACAGGATATGCTAACGGCAAACACCTTAAAGCCACTCCAGGTCATAGAAGCGGAAGTAGGGACAAAATATTGGTTAAAGGTAGCAGGCCTATACTCAAAGATAAAACAAAAATGGAAAACAACAATATGGATATAGAAGAACCAATAGAAGAAATATATGAACTGATGAGGCGATCCAAAAAAGGATTAGTGGGAGTAATATATAAGAAAATGGTCTTAGACAAAGAGGGAATTATAGGATATCTGCAAGGCAAATGGAATACAGAAACCCAAATAACGGAACGGGAAGCAGAAACGTTAATAAAAGGAATCAAGAGAATAAAAATGCGTAAGTTTAGAGAAATGGAATTAAAATTCTATACTAAATGGTACAGAACTCCGGCCGCTCTAGCAAATATGTTCCCAAACTGCTGACATTGTAAAAGTGCGAAAGGATGGTATTCCCATATGTGGTGGGAATGCCCAGAGGCTAAAAAACTATGGAGTAAAATACTAAAAATTATAAACAAGCTCTTTAAGGTGAATCTCAATAAAGACTTCGAGCTAATGACGATGGGCATTCTAGGTAGTGAGAAAATAGAGAAAAACAGACAAGATCTATTGAGAGCAGTGATATTAGCCGGGAAAGCAGTAATAGCATTAGGGTGGAAAGACAAAAGTAAATGGACGGAAAAAGCTTGCCTTAACTATTTGTTTGATTTTGTCCAGTCAGATACAGCGGCCACGATGATACAAGACCGGACATAGGAAGAAAGGATAACAAGGATCAAGAGGAAATGGTCGCCCTACCTGAACTGGATTAAAGAAGAAAAGAAAGAAGATGTCCAGTGGAAGCTGCAAGCCTTGTGTCCCTGGCTGGAAGAGAAAAACTAGACTGAGGGGGAGGGAATGGGGAGAAAAGGTGGAAACTGTTTAAACGGATAATGGAATAATATAATCTATGATTGGAATAACCAATAAAAATACTATATTATATAAAAAAAGGATTTTCTGTCTGCATCTCACAGCTCACAGTCTCTAGGGCAAAAGGTCTCAAAATCCACCATCGCCTTATGGATCAAGCCATATATCTGAAAAGCATATGAGGTGCAAGGCCTGAGACCTCTGAAGGAAGATATGGCAATATCAGCAATCTTTTCCACCGGGGCTCCAGGGGAAGAAATCTGCAGAGCTGCAACCCAGCCCACCTCTTACACCCAGCCCATCTTCTCTTCAGTGGGGCAAAGTCATCCACATCCCACCACAAAAAAATAAAAAATCTAGTTGGACGCAAAATCTGTTATGGAACTGGGCCACACGAAGACTGGAGGGTCAGCCTTGCTCTGAGCCAATACAGTCTGCACAAATTTGCGTAGCCCTGCCTGGGGGGGGTGGGGGGGAGGTGTGACCTGACCAGCAACTTTGCCCCACTGAAGAGAAGAAACCTTCATGTAAGTGCCAATGTTTCATTCCCATTCCCTCTTTGTGAATGTCCTGGAATCCCACACTGAATTCTGAAAATAAACAAAGTTTTTATGTAATCCCACACGAGGCAGCACTGCAGACTGTGGCATAGCAAGTTCTGCATAATTTCTCAATGGGTCCTAGCAAAAATACATTGGGAAAGGACACCAGATTGCTCTGCTGATGTAAAACAAACACAAACCCCCCACCCTCCCGTAGACCGTGAGAACTGGCCCTTTGGCTTTTATGCTACACCTTTCTGTTCTCTGATGTCCTTTCTATAGCATGGGGTAAATATGATTTGATTCTCCCTGATAACAGTTGTATTCATTGACAAATGATAGTTAGTCAGTCAATTCTTCACACTCCCCTCTTGGAAAGCTCCTTGGGTCCTATGGTGGAATTCCCATCCCTGCATTTTTATGGGGTCTCGCTAAGGGGTCCTGCTACACTGTACACTAAGGAGTCCTCAGTGGTTCATTTTGTTTTGAATCAGTTTTATTGCTCTCGCAATGGCTTTCTAACATTGCCTGATTTATTGAATTGGACATCACGTGAATATGCTCTAAAAATTTCATTTTACGTGTCAATCAGTGACAGGCAAAAACAAGCGCCTACGGCAAGCAAGGGCAAGGCAGCGGCCTGAAATTAGTCTGCAAAACAGGGGAAGTCAAAGGGGAATCTGGATGGCCAGATCTCTGACTCAGCAGATACAAAGGGGTTTACTCATCATTTCCCTCTCTACTTCACCAGAATTCACACAGAAAACTATCACCACAATTCACCCACTAAAATGGGACCTATTAATAACTAATCAAGAAAGTTGGCAAATCGGCGGCAGTTAGAGCACTTCAAGCATGAATACATTTGTGTGTGTGTTTATATGTATTTCAGTTTTGTTTTAATGGCATCTTTTTTATGGTTTTGAAGGTGTGATTTTATTATGCACGTTTAATTTATTAGTCACCTCGGTGGCCCTTATGAGGGCAGAAAGGTGAGCTACAATTTTTGTAAAAGTACATTACAGTGACCAATGAAGTAACAATGGCTGAGTTCAGACTGGCAATTTGCCCCACTATAGGGTGTGTTCAGACGGATCTTTTGATCTGCCATAGGAACGACTCCCTTGCGGATCAAAAATGCACGACCAGACAGAAACATCTGCGAAATATTCCAGTCCCATAGGCATCCCGTTCTGCTGCGCCTCCAATCCTGATTTAAAAAGTAGTAGTTTCAATGTAGGGTTTTCGCTTACCCGCGCAACAACTGCAGACTTTCTTCCGTCTGGTCACTCCATTAGTGCGCGATGCTCCCCGTCGGCTCGGTCTGACGTCAGACCGAGCCGACGGCGGCGCGATTTTTAAAAAATTGAAACCCCATGTGCGCTTTAACGAGGAAACGCATTCAGCGATAAGCGCTACGAGGAATGTAATATTCATGCTTATTTCTTTTAGGGACAAGATGTTACCGCGATGGGAGATGGAGGGGGAAGGACTGTTCTAACTTGCAAAATAGTCCCTCCATTGATGGCAATGGCAAGGGGGAGGACCGGGACTTTGCTGAAAACCCTCCGCGATCGCCTCAGTTCTCCAAGGAGGCGCAGCCTTGCCTATGCGAATGTACAAAACTTTTTTTTTAAAATTCTCGGTGGATGCCGTGTAGACAAATCACGGCGGGAACAACGCGCGGTGAGGCTATTTCATAGGGGGGCGTCTGGTCGTGCTAGGCTGGATTTAAAAAATCGGGATAAAATTTTAGGAGGGCTCATGGCGCGATTGACTGGCCGTCTGAACGCAGCCTATAGTCCAGTTTCAGTGATGTTTTAAAAGCGGATTAAAGGGGGCATTCACACAGGCACATCTGCCTGGCATTCCCCACCCATAGGTAACCCATGCTGTTCCGCTTCACTCCCACATTTAATAGATACCTCATAAAAGTGGTAGCAAATCCCCAAAGAGTGCCTTTATGCCGCGTTTGTCCACTTCCCGGCAGTGTGAATGCTACGCGGAAAAGCCGGGAGCAACCCGCATTGTGCATAAGGGAGCAGTGATATGATTGGTTGTGCTCCGCTCTACCGCCCAATGCGGTGCCGGCACAGCGGGATCCTCCCCAAATCGGCTGGATGCCCATGTGTGTATGAGCGCATGAGAACTCATACACACTAGGCATCCAGCCGATTACTAGAAAAAGCCATCTGCAACTGCGCCTCCAGGCCAGCAGTCTGAATGCTCCCGCATGCCTCCTCCTAGTATGCTCCCACATCAGTCTGAGCTGTGTGACCAGGAAAACCTGGAACAGTTTATTCTAGGGCTTTTTTGCCACGATTGTCTCCCCGCTGCCAGTCTGTCCTCAGCCAATGAGTAGACCATGTGTAGCATGAGAAACCAACACTCTGAATGCATACAAGGCACTTCTCAAAGGATTTTCCTATAAGATGGGCCTACCAAAAGGTCCATGTGGTTCACTGAGAAAAGAGGAAGGAAGAAATAGGGCAAATTCACTGCCAGAGGATGTGTGACAGGATGCTCGACTAGATGGACCGCTGGATTGATCCAGCAGGGCTCTTCTGATGTTCTTATGAAGGCCTCAGCCTATCTGCCCTGCTGTTGGCCATTCAGAGGAACTGGTTGCCCGCTGTGTGAGGATGCTGGACTAGATGGACTATTGGTCTGATCCGTCAGGGCTTTTCTGATCTTCTTATGAGGGCCTTGGCCTCTTTGCCCTGTTGTTGGCCATCCAGGGAACTGGTTGGCCACTGGTGAGACAGGATGCTGGACTAGATCAACCACTGGGCTGATCCAGCAGGGCTCTTCTTATGTTCTTATGTGATGGAAGGCATAACTAGCCTTTGGTCATTCTATCCCTACTAAGAAGAGAGTAAAAAAACAAACAAACATGAAATGTGTCAGTGGCGACAGGGATCACCTTGGGAGTTCTTGAAGGGTCCAACAGGGTTCCTAGGCCTCCTGTGTTCAACACTCTTGCATTAAACACGGGCATCATTGTCATCAATACTCTGTAACATTATCAAACAAAAACCCCACTGCACTGGTGGTAGCAGAAAATCTCTCCAGAGATGCAGTGTTGTGTTGACCTGCGAGGGTCCTATGTCATAGCATCTACACAAAGTGTGTGGGTGACTGCCTTCCAAGAACTTGTTGCCACTGTCTCCTAAACCCATAGATTAGCTCAGATCACGGGGGCAGATGGGACGGGTAATGGAATAATTAGGAAAGAGATAGCATAGAAGCCAGGAAGGGAAGAACTTCTGGACTCGGCAGCAGATTCCAGGACGTTTGGCTGGGAATGTCGAAGGGCTGAAGGAAGCCCACTCTGCAAACTTAGCCTTCATCCAAAATAGGACGTAGATTTCGATACAGACCCTGACGACAGGCATCTCTCTCCTACTGCAAAAAGTGAGCTTCCTCCAGCCACCGGGAGGGATCCCCCAGAATGCAACTGCACTGTATTGATTCTACTTCCTGGCTAAATCCAGTTTGGTCCTAGAACTCCAAAGATGAGCTGCTGGACCCCAAAAATGGACCCCGCTGTATGGCATGTTTGTCATTTCACAGTGAGCAGACTAAAGTGCTGGGGGGGGAGTGCAAGAAAAACGGCAATCCTTTTGAGTGTGCAATCCTAGTCATATTTCCTTTGGAGTAGGTCCTCATAAAGTGTGGGGACTTCCTTTTGAGTAGACACGGAGGCTCTTGGCCTCTGAGAGGTGTCAGTCCTCAAGTCGCTAGGGGAGGCATATGCTGATACTGCAGGCCCCAGAGATGCTGCTGTAGACCGAAGCAGCAGCAATCAATCAAATCTTGACTTGGCCCTGGAACATCACTAGGGAGACCCCTGAGCCACTTCTTCCTCTCCCTCTCTCCCTCAGCCTAACCTACCTCACTGGGTTGTTGTGGCAGTAAAATGGAGGTGGTGGGAGTGATGCATGCCACTCTGGGCCCTTTAAGGGAAGGGCAGGACACCAAGGCACTAAAGAAATTAATGGCATTGCGAGCCAGTGTGTGTGTTTGTATGTGTGTGGGGAAATATTAGCCATAGTCAATCTTTGTGTCTCAGAAATGAACGCCTGGTGGGAAGCTCTCCTGCCCCTATAAAGCCACTGGTGGTGGAGGACATTTGGATTCTGTTCTTTGACCAAATTATAAAGGTCCCTGTTTAATCATGAAGAATTTCATAAGCTCCTTTCTTCACTTCCCCTAGTATTCACTTCACTTCACTTGCAATACCAAGACACATCTTCAGAAGATGGGAAACTTTCCCAGGCACGTACGTATTTCGCAATACCTCTGCCCTCAGACAGAAAACGGCACCTGGAACCTTGACTGCATTTTCCAGTTTTTCTTCCAGCCGAGTCCTTCACTGGTGTTTTGTTTCCTTCAGCAGGTCATAATTCAGCAAGTGGATCGGGAAGCAATTTCAACCAAGAGAGTTTGGACGGCCCACCAGAACTGGGTCCACCCATCTGTGATGCCTTTGTCCCTGCAGGGAAGACACAAACCAGCCTACTTTCAAACCCAATCCACACTGCCCGGCTCCAAATGGTGAGGGGGGACAGCTACAAAGCCCTCCAATTCACAGAGGGAAGGCTGGAGATTAACATATATGGTGAGGGCCCTGTGGGCATTTCTGGACTCTTGAGAAAGGACTGTTGTGGGCAGGGTTCCCTCTAAGCTGAGTTAGCTAGCTCACAGTTTTTTAGCCTCCAGCTCACACATTTTTGTCTTTGCTCAGGAAGGGTGGCTGCAGAGCAAACTAATTTATGCAGTAGCCAGATTGCTCAGTCACAACTTTAATGCCAGGAGCTCACAAAGCAGAATTTTTGCTCACAAAACTCCATAGCTTAGAGGGAGCAATGGTTGTGAGTGCCACCACAATTTGACTGCCCTGGTGGTGGTGGTGGGGGCCTCTTACAACATTTTGGGAAGTTCCCATCCAAGCATCCTATGACAGGAGCAGCGTTTTTCCTGAATGAGTGTTCCCTGCTGACCACAAGGAGATGCCACCTAGGCTCTTCTGAAGTGTCTCCTCTAAGGAATAAAAAGCCCAGCGGCACCTTTAAGACTAACAAACTTTATTTTAACAAGATTTATATGTTGTGTCCTCCCTCATTCCCTATGAATTATTGTTAGTCCACTGTCTATATGATTAACTGTAATTATCGCTCAGGGCCAGCAGCTCTGCTGGATTGGGCGATTAAATAAATCGAAAGGTATTATTATTATTATTATTATTATTATTATTATTATTATTATTATTATTATTATTATTATTGTAGCATAAGCTTTCAAGAAAATACAGCTCTCTTCATCAGATGCATGGAGGGTAGGAAGAAATTGACCAGAGGTGGTAAGGGGGGGTGGGGAGGCTGCAGAAAGTGCCTTGTAAATTCAAAGCAGTTGCAAAAGTCATGAAAAAGGTTGAATGCACAATCCAGGCTGTTACATTCGGTACACGTACAGATTTAAATCCCCCTCACTGATCCAGGTACTGGTTCCTGGTTTCCTCAGTAAACGGAATACACATTGGCTCTTTCTTACAAACAAATGTATGCGTGCACGTTCAGAATGTATGCACCTTCACTGTAACATGCTGACAGGGCAGGCGACATCAGGCTGGCATAAGGGTAGCAAGAAACTTGACCTGTATGTGCTTCCAAGCCCAACTGAGCCCCCTACCTAAAAGAAGGATTCCTTGGAGACTGCCCATTTTCTCACATGCTTTGGGGGACACACGCCACAGGACTGAAGTTCTCTGTGCACAGTCCGCTGTCCCCCCCCCAAAGGATTCTGTTACTAATGAAAAGAGACTCAAAATCGGAAGAGTTGGAAGGAGCCATAGAGGCCATCTAGTCCCACCCCCTGCTCAAGACAGGATCAGCCTAGAGAATCCCTGACGAGTGCCCGTCCAGCCGCTGCTTGAAGACTGTAGAAGCCAAAAATGAGAGATCACAGGAGGAAGTAGAAAATCAAAAACAACATCAGTGACGAAAATAACGAAGAGTCAATAAAGATATGATGCAAAATCATTTACTGTACTAATTATGTAGAAAATTTTCTCCTATTATCACTCACACGCTAATGAATGGTGCACAATGTAAACAATTCATTGCACAATAATTGCTTTATCTGAGTGTGTAACAATCACAATTCTTATCAATTACTACTTATGAAGGAAACATTCCATGTTGACTCTCTAATAACAGAACCCAAGGTCTTCACTACGTATTGGCTAGAATCCAGCTAATACATTGAATTGTTTACACTGCGCGCCAATCGTTAGCGTGTGAGTGATAATAGGAGATAATTTTCTACATAATTACTACAGTAAATGATTTTGCAGCGTATCTTTATTGACTCTTCGTTATTTTCGTTACTGATGTTGTTTTTGATTTGCTGCTTGAAGACGGCCAGGGAGGGAGCTCACCACCTCCCTAGGCAGCGGATTCCTCTGCTGAAACGACTCTCACTCTAAAAAAATTCCCTAACATCCAGCTGCTATCTTTCTGCCCATAATTTACACCCATTCTTGCGAGTCCTCTCCTCTGCTGCCGACAGGCACGGCTCCCTGCCCTCCTCTAAGGGACAGCCCGTCAACTACTTCAAGAGAGCCATCACGTCCCCCCTCCACCTCCTCTTCTCCAGACTGAGAGACAGCTTACCGGCACAACTTCAGAGCATAAACTGTTTCACTTGATGTGACTTAGCCAAGCAACGGCATAATCTGAAAATGAGGGGGAAAGCACTATTTTTGGACTATGTTCATATCTGGCCTGAGACATTCCAGTGCCCGAGGATGAGGGGCCCATCCCCCACCACAACATAATTAAAATGTGGGAACAATGGGAGGCTCTCCTGCCCCTCACTGAGCTGTATCCTCTGTGCAGCTCCAGTTCGTGTCAACCCAGGACTTAAAGGGGAGGGAGGTATTGCATCTACAACCCTTCAAGAGAAGAAAAAGAAGGAAAGGAGAAGAGATTGGGTTTATACCTCGCCCTTCACTTGGAGTCTCAAGAACGGCTTACAATCTCCTTTCCTTTTCCCTCCCCACAACAGACACCCTGTGAGGTAGGTGGGGCTGAGAGAGCTCTTTCGAGGACTGCTCTTGACAGAACAGCTCTGAGGGAACTGTGACTGGCCCAAGGTCACCCAGCTGGCTGCATATGGAAGAGTGGGGAATCAAACCCGGTTCTCCAGATTAGAGTCTGCCGCTCTTAACCTCTACACCAAATGCCCAGGGTTGGACCCCAAAATGATATCGAAAATGTATAAGATTTTGTTAAAATGGTACAAGGAAGATGAAGTAGTTAAAGAGCAAATGATTAAATGGGCAACTAATATGAACAAGGAAATTCCCATGTCATCTTGGGAATATTTATGGAAAAATGCTATGAAAATATCTACATGTACTAACCTTAAAGAAAACTGTTTTAAAATGATGTACAGACTGAATCTCAAGGGACAGCGATCCCAATAGGAGGGGACTGTGACTATTCACATCAGTTTAGAAGAAGAAGAAGAAGAGGAGATTGGATTTATACCCCTCCCTTCACTGCCCAAAGGCGTCTGAGAGCGGCTACAAACTCCTTTCCCTTCCCCTCCCCACAACAGACACCCTGTGAGGTAGGTGGGGCTTGAGAGAACAGCTGTGCCAGAGCTTGTGACTGACCCAAGGTCACATCAGCAGGTGCAAGTGAAGGAATGGGGAATCAGAGTCCATGTACTTAACCACTACACCAAGTTTATTCCATAGTCAACAATGCACGCCATTTCTAACTTGAAAACAAAGAGGAATGTTTTTCCCCTCTTCCCTTTTAGGGTAACATGGTAATCAAAACAAGCCTTACCAGGTACAGTGTAGTACACTGGTCTCAGGTGCACTTCTGGCAGGACAGAAGAAATTTATCCTTGTGGTTTCGCATTTGCCTGCTCATTTAAACTGTGCTCCCAAGTCTCCACACATGCAATGTTGACCCATGCACACCGTAGACCTCCAGCCCAGCTGGCAGGTATGAGGCCATGGCTCAGGGGCAGAGCATCTGCTTCGCATGCAGAAGGTCCCAGGTTCAATCCCCAGCCTCTCCCAGTTCAAAGGTTCAGAAAATTGGGGATGTGAAAACCCTCCACTGGAAGACCCAGGAGAGGGCAAGGCAGTAAATGACCGTGTCAGACCAAGAGCCTGACTCTGTGTGCAAGCTAACATGACACATGTGTAGTAGGCAGGACCGGTTCTTTCATAAGGCAGCGCTAGGCAATTGCCTAGGGGTGCTGTCCTATGAGAGCGCTCTGCCGCCCTGCCCCCTCCCTTGCCAAAAGCCTTGCTCTGAGTCCGACTGCCCCAGCACTCTGGAAGGGAGCATGTGCGGTGCACGTGGGTCGTCCTCCTCCTGCAGTTGCCGCCCAAAGGACTCCACGTGGGCCCTCCTTCACAGTGCAATTTGCCACTCGCCTCAATTGTCCACGCGCCACCGCTGTTTTCGGTAGTCGAAGCATAGTTCCAAGCCCCCAGAATCCCTGGACTCAGGCGAGTGGGGGTGGTTGGTAGGTTGCCAAAAGGCAATGGGGTCGAGGTGGCAAATCAAGTCAAGGGAGTTGAGGGAGGCTGGCTGGTGGTGGTGGGCAGAGCGGAGGCCTGGGGAGGAGGGGCTGCTGAGGAGGTAGTAGGACTAGTAGAACCTTGAGTGGCCGGTGGCAGCAGGATCCATCCTGCTAGCTGCTGCCCATGCCCTTGGCCCTCCCCCCACTCACCCGCTGCCCCCCCACCTGGCTATCTCCCAGTACCATCCTTTCTTGGGCCCAGCTAAATCAGCCAGCACCTGCCTCTCACAGCCACGTCCCACCCTTTCCCAGCTAAATTGCCTCATGCCCTCTCCTTGGCAGCAGGGAGGAGTGACGGCCCTTGGAAGAGGGGTGCCCCGGGTGGGGTGGTATTTTGGTGACATCAGGGCACGCTGTTTTATATCCCACAATGTTTGCCCATTTCATCTCCATATCTAAACTAATTCTGTGAGTGAGGGGATGGGGAGGATTATCGCCTTCCATCCTCCTTCGCTGGGTCTTCTGTCCGCACCCCAGGAGAGTCTCCCCAGTGGGGACAGGACGATATTGGTGGGGATTGAGATTTAGAGGCTGCAAGAGAGAAATACGGAGCAGCCCCCTCGTCACCACTTTCATTGTGAGGTAGACGAGGGTGGCCTGTGCGAGACTGAGTTTCGTAGGCACTATGAATATTGGCAAGCTCTCTGAGCCAGCTCTGGTTTTGGAACAGAGTGCTCCACGCAAGGAATGCTGGGAGATGTAGTTTTGTGATGTGGGTGCCGTTTCTGCACACCGTTGGCTGGGGATCTCATGGTCAAGATTTCCTTCCATTCTAGCTTGTGCATGTCGCCGGTTTCCCACTGGTGCAGGGATCCCCAGCACCTCGTCCCCAAAGCATTACATGGGGGTCTCCAATAGGTCCTGCAGTCTCCTGGTGTAGGCTGGGAATCTTTTGGGGTGCATCTCTGTCCAGCAGTCAGCAATACCCCTGACATCTCCTGGCAAGGCTGTGGAGGGTTATACCTTGGAATACATTTGTGTGTCTCTGCTTCCCTGTTCAGCCTGTGGCTGAAAACTCCCAAGGAGGAAGGTGACATATTTGTCCCTGGCATTCTTTTTCTCCCCTGCAGTGCTTAGTGGGGGTTGTTCAACAGCTTCTCTTTAAATTGTGTATGGGGCAGACAGAGCAAGCCCCTCCCCAAATCCTAGAACAATGATCACAGCTTAAATAGTAGGTTATTTAAAATACTAATCACTTGTTCGAAGTAGTCAGTCAGGAGATATGTCTTCTTTTTTGCTTTTCAAAATATGGTAACTCTAGAGGAGAGTATCTGGTGTGGGAGTACAACAAGTACAACGTGTCCGTGTGTGAGGCGTAGTTGCAGCATAAGGAGTTGCCCACTAAGGCAGGCAGGCAGGCGGTGTCTTGAGGGAACTAACAGAGAGAGACTGTTTTGGTGCCATCTCAAGCAAGTCTACTCAGAACCCTACTCACTACTAGGTCTATTCAGTGGGGCTTACTTGTAAGTTGTCTTGAACCACAAGGAAAGGTGGGGTCTAAATGTTGTAATAAATAAATAAATAATAAACTGTTCTTAGAAGCGCACCATTTGATATTGGGGGAGCATGGAGGTATGTTTTTGTAGGAGGGTAGATTTGGGGAACCCTATTGCCTGGAGGTCCAATTTAGGCTGAAGAAAAGGCGTACAAAATTGGATTTTAACGTGCCTGAAATGGAAACATTAAAGAGACTTAAATTTCAACATCACAATTAACAGGATTTTTCAAACTGCTTTGTGATTTGTGTTTTTCTGTTTGAGAGAGAAAATCAAAGATTGTATTACTTGTTCTCATAATTAAAAAAAAAAAAGAAATTAGCAATTTCAAATGTTGTGTTTTTCATTCTTCCTAAAATGCATTTATGTTTGAAAATTGGTGGGCGCATGGGAGGGGGCAGAAGGTAGCCTCACCTTGTGTGCAAAAACACCTGGCACCGGGCGTGGTAGCAGGACTGTATGCATGCACTGGGCTTGCACATGGGTGTGTTCTTCCACTTTGCCAGCATCGCTTTTAAAACAGGGTGCATCTCCCTCTGTACCTCCACACTGTCCCATTCAAAGAATTAACTACTGGGAAATCGGGGAGGGGGAGCGGTGGGCAAGGTTGTAAACAGCCAGGTCTTGCCATTCATGTTCCCCTTGGGCCAGGACCCACCCAGGGCTGCTCCAACTCCGTCATGTGTCAGCAGAGACACAAAATATATTAAAAAAAAAATTAAAAACCCAAACAAACAAATGATAAATAAATAAATAAATAACAGGCAGGGAAACTACCCAGGGCGCAAATACATAATACCTTCAAACCTGGGGAGCCAGCACAGCCTCCAAGGGTGGGGCTAAGACCCAAGGGATCCAGGTTCAGATCCCTGCTTGCCGGGTGCCACTGGGCCCCCTCTCTCCTCTCACCTACCTTGCAGGGCTTTCCTGAAGAAAGGCGCTAGGCCACCCTCCTCTCTTTTGACAAAAGGCAGGATTTTAAAAATGCATTTATTATTACTATACCAAGTAATAACAGCATTTAGCACTATCAATGCATTATTATTATGAGGAACAAATAGGTTTGCCAGGTCTGGGTTGGAAAACACCTGGAAACTTTTGGGGTGGAGCCTGCAGAGGCGGGGTTTGGAGAAGGGCCTCCAGCCCCTTTCTCCAGGGGAGCTGATCTCCTTTGCTGAGGACCAGCTATAAGAGTGGGAGATCTCCAGGCCCCACCTGGAGGCTAATAGGGTCACAGTGTTAGGAAGACATACAAAAATATATATCACCGTGTACAATAAATATATGTTTATGGTAGGACAATTTTATGCTTTATTCTTTTTATATTTTTCAATGCTGTTATCTAAACATTAGTGTGTGTGTCCCCGCGAGGGACTCACGCCGAAGTAGCCCAGGCCGCCCGCGACGAGCACCACCCACGCCGGGCTGGTACGTCGGAAGTAGGTGCTCCGGCTCCTGCAGTCAAGCCGCCGCCGCCGCCGGGGCTGCTCCTCCGCGGAGCTCCGCGACGCTCTCCCGCAAAGACATCCTCCGCCCCGCCCACCGGTCGGGGAGGGCGTGGCCTCGGGAGGAGAAGCAGAGCCGATAGGGCGATGGCAGTCAGGGAGGGGAGGCTGTGGCAGGGCGCGCTCCCCCATCCCTCTCTCTGTCGCCCGCTGCCTTCGGTGGCCGGGAAAAGCCCCAGAATGTTTCTTGCAAACAGGGAAATGCCGCCCAGCCTAGGAAGGCTCCGGAGGTCTAGAGCGAGGGTGTCAAACATAGGGGGGCTGGATTAAGCCCCCGGAGGGCTTCCATCAGGCCCGCAGTGGAACTGGCCGTCTCCTGCATCCAGTTCTGCTGCTGCTGCTGCTGCATCATAGCTTGCTTCGCCAGACTCGTTCACTCGCTGCGCCATTTCATGCTTTCCCCTGGGTCCTAGACTCAGAACGCTGAGCATGCGATTTCTGTGGTGAATCAAAAGTAGGTTTTGCAGCTTACAGAAACACACTGGAACAGCACACTCGAGATTGCAACAGCACAGTCATTTTGATGCAATAATTCAGAGCAAAAGGTGTCAGTTATCAGGCACTGTTAAATAAACACAATTTTGCAAGAGGGCTAATGTTTTAAGCACGTTTTTTATTCTAAGTAAAAAAAAACCCTTTGTGTTTGTGTCTTTTATAAAGTTTACATCTCCGCTACCTGGCATGACATTTGATGACACACATCCGGCCGGCATAACAAATGAGTTTGACACCCCTGTCCTAGAGCACTTTGTGCGCTCCAGGGCTCACTTTCAAGCCACTTTCCAACTGGATTTGGTCAATTTGCACTCTGATTCTGCAGTGGCTTTTCCCTCCATTGTTTTATGAAACCCATGTTGGAACAGAAATTCCCCTCTGAATTGCAGGCTGCTTTCACTTCTTTTGATCATTGGATTTTATGGTACCGGCCAGGAGACATTGCATGCTCCTTTCAAGAAAAAAGTAAAAGTTGGATGATTTTTACATTGAAATGAAATAAAACCACCATCATACCAAAGATCGCAGTGTTAGTCTATAGGGAGCACCCAAAAATCATGCATCCACAGATTCATGGCACACAACAGCACAAAAACATGATTCCAAAGCCTGAATCCTCATGAATTCATATGATTTTTATGCTGAAACGAAATAAAACCACCATCATACTGTAGCAGCCCCGTAGCTATGGAATTCTTTGGGAGGGGGCCTCGGTGGGGCCCGCCAGCTAATTAAATGAAAGTACAGTGCAGGTGGTAAGTTGGAGCACTTTGGGGGCAGCCCAGGAGGGAGGGGGCCCAGAGGAAACACGAGGGGGCCGGGCCCCGTGGGCCCCATGTTAGCTACGGGCCAGCTGTAGAGCATGTCTTAGACTATAGGCAGCACTACAAAAATCATGCTTCCATGGATTTGTGGCAGCACAAAACTGCAAAAACATGGTTCCAAAGTTGGGTCACCCCAATATCACCACAAACTACATCTCATACAGATTGCATCACAGAAATCATGAGTCCACAGCTTGGTGGCAACTCCATGCTGCAAAAACAGGGTTCTGAAGCATGATTCTTACGGATCCTCGGGGATTTTGTGTTGGGTCACCCCAAACTCACAATTGAATCACATATCATGTCCATAGCCACAGTCGTCACCACAAAAATCAAAGATCCATGGCTTTGTGGTGACACAATGCTGCAAAAACATGATTCTGAAGCACGGATCCTCATGGATCCTGATGATTTTTGCATTCGGTCACCCCAGCATTGCCATCAAATCACATATCTTGTCCATGGCCACAGCATGCACCACAGAAATCAGGTGTCCACAGCTTGATAGTGACACCACACTACAAAACACGGTTCCGGACCATGGGTCCTAATGGATTTTTATGATTTTTGCTTTGGATCACCCCAACATGACCATCAAATCCATATATCATGTCCATGGGCACAGCTTGCACCAGAGAAATCACAGATCCACGGCTTTGTGGTAACACTATGCAGCAAAAACATGGTTCTGAAGCACGGATCCTCATGTATCCTCTGGGTTTTTGCATTGGGTCACCCCAAGCACACCATAAAATCACAGAGCGTGTCCATGGCCACAGCTTGCACCACAAAAATCATGGATCCACAGCTTCATGGTGACACCATTCTGCAAAAACATGATTCAGATTCCTAATGGATCCCAAACTTACCATTAAATCACATATCATGTCCATGGCCACAGCTTGCACCACAGAATTCACAGATCCACGGCTTCGTGGCAACACCATGCTACAAAAACACAGTTCTGAAGCACGGATCCTCATGGATCCTCAGTATTTTTGCGTTGGGTCACCGTGAACTCACCATCAAATTACATATCATGTCTATGGGCACAGCTTGCACCACAAAAGTCATGGATCCACAGCAAGCTCTGCTCATGGACATGATATTATTTATTTATTATTTATAGATTCAATTTATATACCGCTCAAACCCCCTAGGGGGTCTCAGAGCGGTTTACATAGTATATATATTAGTATTTCCTAACTAGGGCCACAATTACAGGGGGAGGGGCATCCTACCAGCACCCTGAGCAGGGCAGGGCAGGGCTTCCTGTTCTTTCTTCCCGGCGGGGCTCCAGGCGTGGGATTTCGAGTCCTGGCGAAGATCTTCCATCTCTGGGCTGGGAGACTTCCGCGGCCGGGGTTTCTTTCAGTGCGGAGGCCTGCGTCGGCCTTGGCTCTCGGTCCGCACTCAGCTGGCTCCATCGTGCCGTCGCGCCGCCCACTGTCCGCACGTCTTGACTTCCGTCCGCGGCTCCGCCCACTGCCAGGTCTCGACCGTCCGCTGCCCGCTGCTGCCGCCGCCATTTTCTGCCACCGCCGATGTTCGCCGCCAGTTTTTAACTGCCGCTGCTCACCTCCGAAGGGAGGGTGCCCCCACCTCTCTAAAGGTAGGTCCCCATTTATCTACTTGTTTTTACTTTCGAACCGCTGGGTGGGCGGGATTTGATAGTGAGTTCATGGTGACCCAATGCAAAAACACTGAGGGTCCATGAGGATCCGTGCTTCGGATCCAAGTTTTTGCAGCATGGTGTTTCCACGAAGCCGTGGATCCATGATTTGTGTGGTGCAAGCTTTTGCCATGGACATGGTATATGATTTGATGGTAAATTTGACGTGACCCATTGCAAAAGCCGTGAGGATCCATAAGGATCCATGCTTCAAAATCATGTTTTTGCAGAATAATGTCACCACAAAGCCATGGATCTGCGGAACGGGCACTAAACAAACAATAGTACTGCAAAAAGCACTGGGATGCATTACAGGCACTCCAGAACAATATTCCAGAAGCGAAAATACGGAACTCCCACCTTTTTATTCACCCTTTCAAGGCCAAAATGCCTCCCGAACACCCCGGAACGGGCACTAAACAAACAATAGTACTGGAAAAAACACTGGGATGCATTACAGGCACTCCAGAACAATATTCTAGAGGAGAAACAATGAAACTCTCACCCTTTTGTTAACCCTTCTGAGGCCAAAATGCCTCCGGAACAGCCCGGAACAGCCCGGAACAGGAACTAAACAAACAATACAGGCACTCCAGAACAATATTCCAGAAGTCAGAACACGAAACTCTCACCCTTTTATTAACCCTCTCCAGGCGAAAATGCCTCCGGAACGGCCTGGAATGGGCACTAAACAAACAATAGTCCCGCAAAAAACACTGGGATGCATTACAGGCACTCCAGAACAATATTCCAGAAGTCAAAACACGGAACTCCAACCCTTTTATTTGCAGTGGGAGCCAGTCGTGGCAAAAAAGCCCTGGAATAAATTTTCCCGGGTTTTCCAGGTTTTCCTGGTCACACAGCTTGGACTGATGTGGGAGCATAGTGGGAGGAGGCATGCAGAGCGTTCAGACTGCTGCCCTGGAGGCGCAGTTCCTGGTAAATCAGCTAGATGCGCTCATACACACATGGGCATCCAGCTGATTTTGGAGAGGATCCCGCTGTGCTGGCACCGCATTGGGCGGTAGAGCGGCACACAGCCAATCATATCGCTGCTCCCTTATGTGCAACGTGGGTGTCAGGTTCAAAAGCAAGTAGATCCAAGCATTCTTGAAGCAAAGAAAGGCTTTATTGGAATACAGTGCTAAAACCCACAGCAAAACGGTTATTGTCAGGAATGGCGGGATGTGCGGCTCAGGCATGGTTATAGTATGATGCAGAAATGCAACTAGCAAATGATCTTCAAGCGCGCGTGGGGGAAACTCCCGGCGGGAGGGTTACTTAATGGTCGGGAGACCGCTCCCCCTACCCCTCGGCTTCACAGGACTGGAAAATTCTCATAGACTCAAGAATAGCCCAAAGCCTGCATTCAAGGCCACTGTGATAACACGGAGCAGTAGTGGCGAAGCTCCCACGTTACAGCTAGCATACCTGCGCAGGCGCAGAAGCAGGGACAAGATAGGGAACACAGAACAATGGACTCGGTATGAAACATGAACCAAGGAGCCATTACTGACAGCGGGTTGCTCCCGGCTTTTCTGTGTAGCATTCACACTGCCGGGAAGCGGACAAACATGGCATAAAGGCACTCTTTGGGGATTTGCTATCACTATTATGAGGTATCTATTAAATGCGGAAGTGAAGCAGAATGGCACGGGTTGCCTACGGGTGGGAAACACCAGGCAGATGTGCTTGTGTGAACGCCCCCTTTAATCCGATTTTAAAACATCACTGAAACTGGACTGTAGGGGGGCAAATTGCCAGTCTGAACTCAGCCATTGCCTCTACTTAGGCTTTACAAGGAAGAATAGAATCGTATTCTTATACACCTAATCCAGTTCATATACTTAGCAACAGAGCATTCATTTTAATAATTTTTATAATTATTTAATTAACTTTCCGAGATAGTCCTCAATCCATCTCATCTTGCAGTGGAGGTATCTTAAGATACCATTCTCTAATAGAGTATACAATTGTGGTGCAGATAGTGTAGACACCCCTTGGATGTAATTTTTCTGAGCCTAGAAATCTTTTAATTCTTCCTTCACTCCAAAATATAGATCATATGGAGATGTTACCTGTTTTATTAGAAGATAATAGTAGCCCTATGACTCTTAGC
>JAPDNY010000374.1:0-46274 GCA_029375565.1 Gekko gecko | reverse complement strand
AGATTGGACTTATAACCCTGCCCTTCACTACCCAAAGGTGTCTCAGAGTGGCTCACAAATCTCCTTTCCCTTCCCCTCCCCACAATAGACACCCTGTGAGGGAAGAAGAAGAAGAAGAGATTGGATTTATACCCCGCCCTTCACTACCCGAAGGAGTCTCAGAGCGGCTCACAAATCTCCTTTCCCTTCCCCTCCCCACAAGAGACACCCTGTGAGGTAGAAGAAGAGAAGAGATTGGATTTATACTCCGCCCTTCACTACCCGAAGGAGTCTCAGAGCGGCTTACAAATCTCCTTTCCCCCTCCCCACAATAGACACCCTGTGAGGAAGAAGAAAGAGATTGGATTTATACCCCGCCCTTCACTACCCGAAGGAGTCTCAGAGCGGCTCACAAATCTCCTTTCCCTTCCCCTCCCCACAACAGACACCCTGTGAGGAAGAAGAAGAAGAAGAAGAGATTGGATTTATACCCCCGCCCTTCACTACCCGAAGGAGTCTCAGAGCGGCTCACAAATCTCCTTTCCCCCTCCCCACAACAGACACCCTGTGAGGAAGAAGAAGAAGAAGAAGAGATTGGATTTATACTCCGCCCTTCACTACCCGAAGGAGTCTCAGAGCGGCTTACAGATCTCCTTTCCCTTCCCCTCCCCACAACAGACACCCTGTGAGGTAGAAGAAGAAGGGGAGATTAGATTTACACTCTGCCCTTCACTACCCAAAGGAGTCTCAGAGTGGCCTACAATCCCCTTTCCCTTCCCCTCCCCACCACAGACACCCTGTGAGGCAGGTGGGGCTGAGAGAGCTCTTTTGAGGACTGCCCTTGAGAGAACAGCTCCGAGAGAACTTGTGACTGATCGAAGGTCACCCAGCTGGCTTCATGTGGAGAAGTTCTTTCAGATTAGAATCCACCACTCTTAACCACTACTTCCATGTGAACTAGAGGAGAAGAGGAGATTGGGTTTATACCCCGCCCTTCACTACCTGAAGGAGTCTCAGAGTGGCTTACAATCCCCTTTCCCTTCCCCTCCCCACAACAGACAACATGTGAGGTGAGTGGGGGCTGAGAGAGCTCTTTCGAGGACTGCCCTTGAGAGAACAGCTCCGAGAGAACTTGTGACTGTCCCAAGGTCACCCAGCTGGCTTCATGTGGAGGAGTTCTCAGATTAGAGTCCACCACCCTTAACCACTACCTCCATGTGAACTAGAGGAGAAGAGGAGATTGGGTTTATACCCTGCCCTTCACTCCCCGAAGGAGTCTCGGAGCGGTTTACAAACTCCTTTCCCTTCCCCTCCCCACAACAGACACCCTGGGAGGGAGTTGGGGCTGAGAGAGCTCTCTCGAGGACTGCCCTTGAGAGAACAGCTCTGAGAGAATTTATGACTGATCCGAGGTCACGCCAGCAGCTGCAGATGGAGGAGGAGTGGGGAATCAAACCCAATTCTCCCAGATTAGAGTGCGTGCTCCTAATCACTACCCCAAACTGGCTCTCAGAGGAGAAGGAGAAGAAGAGATTGGATTTATACTGAGCCTGCTTGCGGGGAGGCGGGGTATAAATTGAAATAATAAATAAATAAATACCCCGCCCTTCACTCCCTGAAGGAGTCTCAGAGCGGCTTACAATCTCCTTTCCCTTCCCCTCCCTGCAACAGATGCCCTGTGAGATAGATGGGGCTGAGAGAGCTCTTCCGAGAACTACCCTGGAGAGAAAAGCTCTGAAAGAACTTGTGACTGACCCAAAGTCACCCCAGCACCTGTTCTCCCAGATTAAGAGTCTGTGCTCCTAACCACTACAGCAGACTGGCTCTCAGAGGAGGAGTAGAAGAAGAGATTGGATTTATACCCCACCTGAACGAGTCTTAAAGCAGCTTACAATCTCCTTTCCCTTTCCCTCCCCACACCCTGTGAGGTAGGTGGGGCTGAGAGAGCTCTCTCGAGGACTGCCCTTGAGACAACAGCTCTGAGAGAACTTGTGACTGACCCGAGGTCACTCAGCCGGCTGCAAGTGGAGGAGTGGGGGAATCAATCCCGGTTCTCCTGGATTAGAGCCCGCACACTTAACCACGACACCAAACTGGCTCTCTAAGACGAGCAGAGAGGATGCGGGGGTGGAACAGGGGCTGAAAGAGGAGCGCTGATTATTGAGGGAGAAATGTGGTTGAGGGACAGCAACTCCCCGGTGGGGCAGGAGCTCTTGACTCTGGAACTGGTAAAGAGTGTGTCCGAGCATGTGCAGAGTGTCTTTCCACTAAGTAACCATAGCCCTGACCTGGATGGCGCAGGCTAGCACATCTCGTCCGATCTTGGAAGCTAAGCAGGGTCAGTCCTGGTAAGTATTTGGATGGGAGACCACCCAGTAAGTCCAAGGTTGCTACGCAGAGGTAGCCAATGGCCAGCCACCTCCATACGCCTTTTGCCTTGAAACCCCTATGCTTTGTACAATATATTTCTGTGGATATTTCTCTGAATCTCTTCCCTGCATGCTAGACTGTACAGGCACTACACAGTGTGTTGGACACTATTTTCTATGGTTTCTCCCCCGTTACTTCATTGCTGTTCTAGTACTGCCTAGAAGGATGCCTTCTCAGCCGGTCAGTCTAGATGTTCTCAGGTGGGCCCTGGTGGCTGGTTACCAGGATGCTTTCCACTGCTAACCAGAGCCTGACCCTGCCTTTCTTTTCGATCGGTCTTATGAAAAGTGGCAGAGACCCAAAGCAGAAGTCCATCAGTGGCTACTAGCCATGGTGACTGAGGGGAACCTCCACATTCAGGGGAACTAAACCTTGGAATCCCAGTGACAGGAAGCGGCATCAGCGGAAGGCCGCAACATCAGCGGAAGGCCTCGGCCTCTATGCTCCACTGTTGGCCCTCCAAAGGAACTGGTTGGCCACTGTTTGGTATAGGATGCTGGACTATTGGTCTGATCCAGCAAGCCTCTTCTTATGTCTTCTCAGGGGAAGGCCTCGGCCTCTCTGCCCTGCTGCTGGACCTCCAGAGGAACCGGCTGGCCATTGTGTGAGATGGGAGGCTGGACTGGATGGACCCTCCCTGGTCTGACCCAACAGGGCTCTTCTGGGGTTCTTATCAGGGGAAGGCCTCGGCCTCCCTGCCCTGCTGCTGGACCTCCAGAGGAACCGGCTGGCCACCGTGTGAGACGGGAGGCTGGACTGGATGGACCCTTCCTGATCTGGTCCAGCAGGGCTCTTCTGGTGTTCTTAGGGGAAGGCCTCAGCCTCTCTGCCCTGTTGCTGGCCCTCCAGAGCAACTGGCTGGCCCCTGTGCGATACAGGATGCAGGACTAGATGGACCATTGGCCTGACCCAGCAGGGCTTTTTTTACGTTCTTAAGTTCTCCTTCTAACCACATGCATTTCTTTTCCTATAAATCAACATCCCACTAGTTGCTGTAGATCTTCCGGGTTGGGTGGCTGCGGTCTTGGCATTGTAGGGCCTGACGTTTCGCCAGCGGCTGTGACTGGCATCCTCAGAGGTATCACATAGAAAGATGGAGCACTCTCTGTGTCAAGGTGAGCGGAAAAATGGTCGGCAGGTGATTTATATCTACCCTGGAAGGTGGGGTAGGGCGGAGTCATTATCTTGTTGTCGTTCTCCAGGCTATGAACACGCTAATGCCACTGTTGAGGGCCAGGCTTTTTAAAAACAAGACCAAACCCCCACTCCTTTGGTGTCCCTAACTAACCTCACCTGCTGGAGAAAATTCTTGCCTGTCTCCACAGAGGCAGCCCCGGTGAGCCTTCTAGATGAGGGAAAAACCCTCCCTCAAGTGAAATCTGAGTGGACTGGAAAGTACACCCCACATTACCCTAAAGTCATTTGCTGTGTGTGTGTGTCTTAAGTGCAATCAAGTTGCTTCTAATCTATGGCGACCCTATGAATTCATGACCGTCAAAACACCCTCTCATCCTCAGACTTGCTCAGGTCTTGCCGACTTTATAGAATCATACAATGTTAGAGTTGGAAGGGACCTTGCAGGTCATCTAGTCCAACCCCTGCACTCTGCAGGAGCAGAGCCGAAAGAGAGCCCCACATACCTACAATATACCTGAAAGATGGTCGTCCAGCCTCCACTTGAAAACGTCCAGGGAAGGAGCATCCACCACCTCCCGAGGCAGACTGTTCCACTGCTCAACCACTCTGACAGTCAGAAAGTTTCTCCTGATATCAACTCCCTCGTAATTTCCACCCACTAGATCGAGTCTTGCAATCCGGAGCAAGAGAGAATAGATCTGCTCCATCTTCTACATGACAGCCCCTCAAATACTTGAAGACTGCCATCATGTCCCATCTAAGTCTTCTCTTTCCCAGGCTAAACAGACCCAGCTCGAGCTTGTCGACATCCTTCCTAAAAGTGTGGTGCCCAAAACCGGACACAGGACTCCAGGTGAGGCCTGACCCCATAGCAGAATCGAGCAGAACAACCACCTCCCTGTCAGTATTCACTTAATAATGTAAGTCTCAGCTGTAGATGAATTTCATCTAACTGACAGTAGGTGACAGTTCCAGAGAGCCATTATGGCTGGAATAAACTGGTTCTGAGCAGTGCAGCCTGGCACTAATTAACAGAATCAGAGTGACTCAGCAGTCTGCTGTGATTGGCTAACATTTGTATAAAAGTACTGATGTATCGTACAGTCTTCTCTCTGATGGAGTACCTGTTGTCCGCGAAGCACTTTGTCCGTGCTACTAACATTGCTGGAGTTTGGGGAGCTTGTGTAAATAAACTTGTATATAGTTTTACACAGAGCTGCCTGGACTATCTTTTACTGGTTACTTACAGCTACTTGCATCCTACTGGTGTGGGCAGGCAAGGCCACACTGACACTCCCGTGATCTGGACACAATGCTTCTGTTAATGCACCCTAAGATTGCATTCGCTTTCTTCACAGCCACATCACACTGCAGGCTCATGTTTAGCTTGTGATCAACCACAACACCTAGGTCCCTTTTCACATGTGCTGCTGTCAAGCCAAGTCCCTCCCATTCTATAGCTGTGCCTTTGATTTTTTGTGCCTAGGTCAATCTTCCTCTTTTCCTAGCATTACTGTCTTTTCCAGTGACTCTTGTCTTCTCACTGATGCGACCAAAGTATGATAGGCTCGATTTGGTCATTTTAGCTTCTAGGGAGAATTCAGGCTTGATTTTGTCTACAACCCGTTGATTTGTCTTTTTGGCAGTCCACAGTACTCGTAAAACTCTCCTCCAACACCACATTTCAAAGGAATCAACTTCCTTTATTGTTCAACTTTCACATCCACAGTTCTACCACACTTTCAAAAGTTTGTCTACCGTTTGCTCACATTATTTTGTCAGCTCCCATAAAAAGCCTTTCAAGAAAGGCTGCTGTTGTTATTCCTCCCCTCTTTCTTTGGTAGCTTTCCTTTCCTGGGGAGGGAGCGGGGCAGTGATGGAAATACAGGTTTGGTGAACAGCAGCAGGGAAACAAAAGAGCTGCTGAGTCACATAACTTGAGAGTGGTGGGGGCAAGATTGCTTGGAATTCTCAGTAACTGACAGTTAACAGTTAACAGCTGACAGTTAACAGCTGACAGTTGACAGAGTCAGTTGGAAGAGAGTTATCTGAAGAGCTCTTGAGAGGAAATGAGCCTCTGGAGCTGAGTAAAACAGCAAGCCAGCAGTTTGAGGAAAACTGGGGCTGAATAACACTCCTAACTGGTACTCTCTAATAAGAGAGGAGAGCAGAGAGGAGAAATAGTATAACTTCTCAATAGTCACAAAACACCAGATACACTGCTCCAAGGGAACCTGTAAGGTGGTTATAGGAAGGACAAAGGGTCTGAAGGAGACTGGAAAAACTAGAGTAGCCACACCAGTTAGTCTCAGGGAACCAGGCAGATAAAGTCCAAAGGCTAACCACAATCAGATACTGGAGAGTGGAATCACAACCGATTTCTGTGTACTAAAGACAATCTGTGACAAACATAGAGTGATAAGCCTACAGCCTATGTGCAAGTAGAGTGAAGCTTTTATTCTATAAAGAAACAAAATATCCTGTATAAATATCTCACCCCCTGTTGAGTTTTTTGTGAAATACAGAACTGTGCTGTTTGCCTTCCACAAGCACTGGTGCCTGACTTTTTGATAAAGATTTATATCTGGCAGTTGTCCTCATTCCTTCCACAAGAAATATAAACCCCGAAGAGACTACTTTTTAGTGTGAACTGGTCAGCCCTGAGAAAGTAAAGGTGATCAGCCACTTCAGAGTACAATATCTGAATCCAGTATAAACATATATATATATGCAGGGATGCCCCAACTCAGTCATGGCAATGGCCAGGAAGAGGTCGTTGTGTTATAGGGGCCCAGTTAACAATACGAGGACGAGGGGAGAGAAATAGGCTGCAGAATTGCTCTAAAATGCTTTGAGATCCTTCATGTCAGACGTTAGCAGGAACCCATGGAGAGGCTCTGCAGCCCACCTTGGCTATCTCCCCTGGCCGCTCATTTGCCCAGGGACTGAAAAATCCCCCTCCCAATAGGCAGTACCTGCCCCTCCATTAAAACATATAAGAGAAGCCAATGTTTGATCAGGCCAGTAGCCCATCCAGTCCAACACTTTGTCACACAGTGGCCAAAAATACCGGGTGCCATCAGGAGGTCCAGCAGTGGGGCCAGGACACTAGAAGCCCTCCCAGTGTTGCTCCCCCCAAAGCACCAAGAATACAGAGCATCCCTTTTATCACTTACTCCAGTCTGAGAGTTCCTATCTATACCTTGTGGCTCATAGCTACTGATGGACTTCTGCTCCATATGTTTATCTAATTCCCTCTTGAAGCCGTCCATGCTTGTAGCTGCCACCATCTCCTGCGGCAGTGAATTCCATGTGTTCATCACTCTTTGGGTGAAGAAGTACTTCCTTTTGTCGCTGCCACCATCTCCTACCTGACCTCACTTAGTTGTCAGTCGTGTTTCTGGCTTGCCCAGTCTGTCCTGGCAACCGTGAGCACTTGGCAAAGCCGTGGAAAGGGGAGGACGGGGGAGAGATTCGAGCTGTACCTTGTACGAAGCTGATGCCCCGGAAGGAGAAGTCCACGGGAGGGGCCTGCATGGGAGCTTTACTGGGACTCCACCGGGTGCACATCTTTCCGCCTAGGCTGGCAAAACACAAAGCACACAAGCAAAGCAGTTGGCGTCGGCTGCAGGGCTGTTGCGGGATGGCCAAGGGCACGGCCAGGGCCGGTGCAGGATCCAAGGTGGCTGCAGGAGGAGGCGGACACTACTCCACGGCTTGGTCTGCTCCCTTCCACCAGCGGCAAGGAGGCGACTGCTACGATCTGCGTTGGTGGTGGCCAGGTACAAGCCAAGCCCCCGTGGTGGCGCCGCAGGAGTCTGGCTTGGACCTGGCTGGGAGGGGATGGCAGGCGTCACACGGGGTGGCAACAAATTCAGTGGCCAGGGGCACCTTTGAGACCAACAAAGGTTTGTTCAAGGCAGTGTTCCCTCTAAGCTGAGTTAGAGTGAGCTAGCTCACAGTTTTTTTAGCCTCCAGCTCACACATTTTTGTCTTAGCTCAGGAAGGAGGGCTCCAGAGCAGTGTGAGCCTCTAGCTCACACATATTTGTCTCAGCTCAGGAAGGATGGCTCCAGAGCAGTGTTCCCTCTAAGCTGAGTGTGAGCTAGCTCACAGTTTTTTGTAGCCTCCAGCTCACCCATATTTGTCTTAGCTCGGGAAGGATGGCCCCAGAGCAGTGTTCCCTCTAAGCCGAGTTAGTGTGAGCTAGCTCACAGTTTTTTTAGCCTCCAGCTCACACATTTTTGTCTTAGCTCAGGAAGGAGGGCTCCAGAGCAGTGTGAGCCTCTAGCTCACACATATTTGTCTCAGCTCAGGAAGGATGGCTCCAGAGCAGTGTTCCCTCTAAGCTGAGAGTGTGAGCTAGCTCACAGTTTTTTTTAGCCTCCAGCTCACCCATATTTGTCTCAGCTCGGGAAGGATGGCCCCAGAGCAGTGTTGCCTCTAAGCTGAGTTAGTGTGAGCTAGCTCACAGGTTTTTTAGCCTCTAGCTCACACATTTTTTGTCTCAGCTCGGGAAGGATGGCCCCAGAGCAGTGTTGCCTCTAAGCTGAGTTAGTGTGAGCTAGCTCACAGGTTTTTTAGCCTCTAGCTCACACATTTTTTGTCTCAGCTCGGGAAGGATGGCCCCAGAGCAGTGTTGCCTCAAAGCTGAGTTAGTGTGAGCTAGCTCACAGGTTTTTTAGCCTCTAGCTCACCCATTTTTTGTCTCAGCTCGGGAAGGATGGCCCCAGAGCAGTGTTGCCTCTAAGCTGAGTTAGTGTGAGCTAGCTCACAGGTTTTTTAGCCTCCAGCTCACCCATATTTGTCTTAGCTCGGGAAGGATGGCCCCAGAGCAGTGTTGCCTCTAAGCTGAGTTAGTGTGAGCTAGCTCACAGGTTATTTTAGCCTCCAGCTCACCCATTATTTGTCTCAGCTCGGGAAGGATGGCCCCAGAGCAGTGTTGCCTCTAAGCTGAGTTAGTGTGAGCTAGCTCACAGTTTTTTTAGCCTCTAGCTCACACATTTTTTGTCTCAGCTCGGGAAGGATGGCCCCAGAGCAGTGTTGCCTCTAAGCTGAGTTAGTGTGAGCTAGCTCACAGTTTTTTTAGCCTCTAGCTCACACATTTTTTGTCTCAGCTCGGGAAGGATGGCCCCAGAGCAGTGTTGCCTCTAAGCCGAGTTAGTGTGAGCTAGCTCACAGTTTTTTTAGCCTCTAGCTCACACATTATTTGTCTCAGCTCGGGAAGGATGGCCCCAGAGCAGTGTTGCCTCAAAGCCGAGTTAGTGTGAGCTAGCTCACAGTTTTTTTTAGCCTCTAGCTCACACATTATTTGTCTCAGCTCGGGAAGGATGGCCCCAGAGCAGTGTTGCCTCAAAGCCGAGTTAGTGTGAGCTAGCTCACAGTTTTTTTAGCCTCTAGCTCACACATTTTTTGTCTCAGCTCGGGAAGGATGGCCCCAGAGCAGTGTTGCCTCTAAGCCGAGTTAGTGTGAGCTAGCTCACAGTTTGTTTTAGCCTCTAGCTCACACATTTTTGTCTCAGCTCGGGAAGGATGGCCCCAGAGCAGTGTTGCCTCAAAGCCGAGTTAGTGTGAGCTAGCTCACAGTTTTTTTAGCCTCTAGCTCACACATTTTTTGTCTCAGCTCGGGAAGGATGGCCCCAGAGCAGTGTTGCCTCAAAGCCGAGTTAGTGTGAGCTAGCTCACAGTTTTTTTTAGCCTCTAGCTCACACATTTTTTGTCTCAGCTCGGGAAGGATGGCCCCAGAGCAGTGTTGCCTCAAAGCCGAGTTAGTGTGAGCTAGCTCACAGTTTTTTTTAGCCTCTAGCTCACACATTTTTTGTCTCAGCTCGGGAAGGATGGCCCCAGAGCAGTGTTGCCTCAAAGCCGAGTTAGTGTGAGCTAGCTCACAGTTTTTTTTAGCCTCTAGCTCACACATTTTTTGTCTCAGCTCAGGAAGGATGGCCCCAGAGCAGTGTTGCCTCAAAGCCGAGTTAGTGTGAGCTAGCTCACAGTTTTTTTTAGCCTCTAGCTCACACATTTTTTGTCTCAGCTCGGGAAGGATGGCCCCAGAGCAGTGTTGCCTCAAAGCCGAGTTAGTGTGAGCTAGCTCACAGTTTTTTTTAGCCTCCAGCTCACCCATATTTGTCTTAGCTCGGGAAGGATGGCCCCAGAGCAGTGTTGCCTCTAAGCTGAGTTAGTGTGAGCTAGCTCACAGGTTTTTTAGCCTCTAGCTCACACATTTTTTGTCTTAGCTCGGGAAGGATGGCCCCAGAGCAGTGTTGCCTCTAAGCTGAGTTAGTGTGAGCTAGCTCACAGGTTTTTTAGCCTCTAGCTCACACATTTTTTGTCTCAGCTCGGGAAGGATGGCCCCAGAGCAGTGTTCCCTCTAAGCCGAGTTAGTGTGAGCTAGCTCACAGTTTATTTTAGCCTCTAGCTCACCCATATTTGTCTTAGCTCGGGAAGGATGGCCCCAGAGCAGTGTTCCCTCTAAGCCGAGTTAGTGTGAGCTAGCTCACAGTTTATTTTTAGCCTCTAGCTCACACATTTTTTGTCTCAGCTCGGGAAGGATGGCCCCAGAGCAGTGTTGCCTCAAAGCCGAGTTAGTGTGAGCTAGCTCACAGTTTTTTTAGCCTCTAGCTCACACATTTTTTGTCTCAGCTCGGGAAGGATGGCCCCAGAGCAGTGTTGCCTCTAAGCTGAGTTAGTGTGAGCTAGCTCACAGTTTTTTTTAGCCTCTCAGCCTCAGCTCACATATTTTTGTCTCAGCTCGGGAAGGATGGCCCCAGAGCAGTGTTGCCTCAAAGCCGAGTTAGTGTGAGCTAGCTCACAGTTTTTTTAGCCTCCAGCTCACCCATATTTGTCTCAGCTCGGGAAGGATGGCCCCAGAGCAGTGTTGCCTCAAAGCCGAGTTAGTGTGAGCTAGCTCACAGTTTATTTTAGCCTCCAGCTCACCCATATTTGTCTTAGCTCGGGAAGGATGGCCCCAGAGCAGTGTTGCCTCTAAGCCGAGTTAGTGTGAGCTAGCTCACAGTTTTTTTAGCCTCCAGCTCACCCATCTTTGTCTTAGCTCGGGAAGGATGGCCCCAGAGCAGTGTTGCCTCTAAGCTGAGTTAGTGTGAGCTAGCTCACAGTTTATTTTAGCCTCCAGCTCACCCATATTTGTCTTAGCTCGGGAAGGATGGCCCCAGAGCAGTGTTGCCTCTAAGCTGAGTTAGTGTGAGCTAGCTCACAGTTTATTTTAGCCTCCAGCTCACCCATATTTGTCTTAGCTCGGGAAGGATGGCCCCAGAGCAGTGTTGCCTCTAAGCCGAGTTAGTGTGAGCTAGCTCACAGTTTATTTTAGCCTCTAGCTCACCCATATTTGTCTTAGCTCGGGAAGGATGGCCCCAGAGCAGTGTTGCCTCTAAGCCGAGTTAGTGTGAGCTAGCTCACAGTTTATTTTAGCCTCCAGCTCACCCATATTTGTCTTAGCTCGGGAAGGATGGCCCCAGAGCAGTGTTGCCTCTAAGCTGAGTTAGTGTGAGCTAGCTCACAGTTTATTTTAGCCTCCAGCTCACCCATATTTGTCTTAGCTCGGGAAGGATGGCCCCAGAGCAGTGTTGCCTCTAAGCCGAGTTAGTGTGAGCTAGCTCACAGTTTATTTTAGCCTCCAGCTCACCCATATTTGTCTTAGCTCGGGAAGGATGGCCCCAGAGCAGTGTTGCCTCTAAGCTGAGTTAGTGTGAGCTAGCTCACAGTTTATTTTAGCCTCCAGCTCACCCATATTTGTCTTAGCTCGGGAAGGATGGCCCCAGAGCAGTGTTGCCTCTAAGCCGAGTTAGTGTGAGCTAGCTCACAGTTTTTTTTAGCCTCCAGCTCACCCATATTTGTCTTAGCTCGGGAAGGATGGCCCCAGAGCAGTGTTGCCTCTAAGCCGAGTTAGTGTGAGCTAGCTCACAGTTTATTTTAGCCTCCAGCTCACCCATATTTGTCTTAGCTCGGGAAGGATGGCCCCAGAGCAGTGTTGCCTCTAAGCTGAGTTAGTGTGAGCTAGCTCACAGTTTATTTTAGCCTCCAGCTCACCCATATTTGTCTTAGCTCGGGAAGGATGGCCCCAGAGCAGTGTTGCCTCTAAGCTGAGTTAGTGTGAGCTAGCTCACAGTTTATTTTAGCCTCCAGCTCACCCATATTTGTCTTAGCTCGGGAAGGATGGCCCCAGAGCAGTGTTCCCTCTAAGCCGAGTTAGTGTGAGCTAGCTCACAGTTTATTTTAGCCTCCAGCTCACCCATATTTGTCTTAGCTCGGGAAGGATGGCCCCAGAGCAGTGTTGCCTCTAAGCCGAGTTAGTGTGAGCTAGCTCACAGTTTATTTTAGCCTCCAGCTCACCCATATTTGTCTTAGCTCGGGAAGGATGGCCCCAGAGCAGTGTTGCCTCTAAGCCGAGTTAGTGTGAGCTAGCTCACAGTTTATTTTAGCCTCCAGCTCACCCATATTTGTCTTAGCTCGGGAAGGATGGCCCCAGAGCAGTGTTCCCTCTAAGCCGAGTTAGTGTGAGCTAGCTCACAGTTTATTTTAGCCTCCAGCTCACCCATATTTGTCTTAGCTCGGGAAGGATGGCCCCAGAGCAGTGTTGCCTCTAAGCCGAGTTAGTGTGAGCTAGCTCACAGTTTATTTTAGCCTCCAGCTCACCCATATTTGTCTTAGCTCGGGAAGGATGGCCCCAGAGCAGTGTTGCCTCTAAGCCGAGTTAGTGTGAGCTAGCTCACAGTTTTTTAGCCTCCAGCTCACCCATATTTGTCTTAGCTCGGAAAGGATGGCCCCAGAGCAGTGTTGCCTCTAAGCTGAGTTAGTGTGAGCTAGCTCACAGTTTTTTAGCCTCCAGCTCACCCATATTTGTCTTAGCTCGGGAAGGATGGCCCCAGAGCAGTGTTGCCTCTAAGCTGAGTTAGTGTGAGCTAGCTCACAGTTTTTTTAGCCTCCAGCTCACCCATATTTGTCTTAGCTCGGGAAGGATGGCCCCAGAGCAGTGTTGCCTCTAAGCCGAGTTAGTGTGAGCTAGCTCACAGTTTTTTTTAGCCTCCAGCTCACCCATATTTGTCTTAGCTCGGAAAGGATGGCCCCAGAGCAGTGTTGCCTCTAAGCTGAGTTAGTGTGAGCTAGCTCACAGTTTTTTTAGCCTCCAGCTCACCCATATTTGTCTTAGCTCGGGAAGGATGGCCCCAGAGCAGTTTTCCCTCTAAGCCGAGTTAGTGTGAGCTAGCTCACAGTTTATTTTAGCCTCTAGCTCACCCATATTTGTCTTAGCTCGGAAAGGATGGCCCCAGAGCAGTGTTCCCTCTAAGCTGAGTTAGTGTGAGCTAGCTCACAGTTTATTTTAGCCTCTAGCTCACCCATATTTGTCTTAGCTCGGAAAGGATGGCCCCAGAGCAGTGTTCCCTCTAAGCTGAGTTAGTGTGAGCTAGCTCACAGTTTATTTTAGCCTCCAGCTCACCCATATTTGTCTTAGCTCGGAAAGGATGGCCCCAGAGCAGTGTTGCCTCTAAGCTGAGTTAGTGTGAGCTAGCTCACAGTTTATTTTAGCCTCTAGCTCACCCATATTTGTCTTAGCTCGGAAAGGATGGCCCCAGAGCAGTGTTGCCTCTAAGCCGAGTTAGTGTGAGCTAGCTCACAGTTTTTTTTAGCCTCCAGCTCACCCATATTTGTCTTAGCTCGGGAAGGATGGCCCCAGAGCAGTGTTGCCTCTAAGCCGAGTTAGTGTGAGCTAGCTCACAGTTTTTTTAGCCTCCAGCTCACCCATATTTGTCTTAGCTCGGTAAGGATGGCCCCAGAGCAGTGTTCCCTCTAAGCCGAGTTAGTGTGAGCTAGCTCACAGTTTTTTTAGCCTCCAGCTCACCCATATTTGTCTCAGCTCGGGAAGGATGGCCCCAGAGCAGTGTTCCCTCTAAGCCGAGTTAGTGTGAGCTAGCTCACAGTTTATTTTAGCCTCCAGCTCACCCATATTTGTCTTAGCTCGGGAAGGATGGCCCCAGAGCAGTGTTCCCTCTAAGCCGAGTTAGTGTGAGCTAGCTCACAGTTTATTTTAGCCTCCAGCTCACCCATATTTGTCTTAGCTCGGGAAGGATGGCCCCAGAGCAGTGTTGCCTCTAAGCTGAGTTAGTGTGAGCTAGCTCACAGTTTATTTTAGCCTCCAGCTCACCCATATTTGTCTTAGCTCGGGAAGGATGGCCCCAGAGCAGTGTTGCCTCTAAGCCGAGTTAGTGTGAGCTAGCTCACAGTTTATTTTAGCCTCTAGCTCACCCATATTTGTCTTAGCTCGGAAAGGATGGCCCCAGAGCAGTGTTGCCTCTAAGCTGAGTTAGTGTGAGCTAGCTCACAGTTTTTTAGCCTCCAGCTCACACATTTTTGTCTTAGCTCGGGAAGGATGGCCCCAGAGCAGTGTTCCCTCTAAGCCGAGTTAGTGTGAGCTAGCTCACAGTTTTTTTTAGCCTCTAGCTCACCCATATTTGTCTTAGCTCGGGAAGGATGGCCCCAGAGCAGTGTTCCCTCTAAGCCGAGTTAGTGTGAGCTAGCTCACAGTTTTTTTAGCCTCTAGCTCACCCATATTTGTCTCAGCTCGGGAAGGATGGCCCCAGAGCAGTGTTGCCTCTAAGCCGAGTTAGTGTGAGCTAGCTCACAGTTTATTTTAGCCTCCAGCTCACCCATATTTGTCTTAGCTCGGGAAGGATGGCCCCAGAGCAGTGTTGCCTCTAAGCCGAGTTAGTGTGAGCTAGCTCACAGTTTATTTTAGCCTCTAGCTCACCCATATTTGTCTTAGCTCGGAAAGGATGGCCCCAGAGCAGTGTTGCCTCTAAGCCGAGTTAGTGTGAGCTAGCTCACAGTTTTTTTTAGCCTCCAGCTCACACATTTTTGTCTTAGCTCGGGAAGGATGGCCCCAGAGCAGTGTTGCCTCTAAGCTGAGTTAGTGTGAGCTAGCTCACAGTTTATTTTAGCCTCTAGCTCACCCATATTTGTCTTAGCTCGGGAAGGATGGCCCCAGAGCAGTGTTCCCTCTAAGCCGAGTTAGTGTGAGCTAGCTCACAGTTTATTTTAGCCTCTAGCTCACCCATATTTGTCTTAGCTCGGGAAGGATGGCCCCAGAGCAGTGTTCCCTCTAAGCCGAGTTAGTGTGAGCTAGCTCACAGTTTATTTTAGCCTCCAGCTCACCCATATTTGTCTTAGCTCGGGAAGGATGGCCCCAGAGCAGTGTTCCCTCTAAGCCGAGTTAGTGTGAGCTAGCTCACAGTTTATTTTAGCCTCTAGCTCACCCATATTTGTCTTAGCTCGGGAAGGATGGCCCCAGAGCAGTGTTCCCTCTAAGCCGAGTTAGTGTGAGCTAGCTCACAGTTTATTTTAGCCTCCAGCTCACCCATATTTGTCTTAGCTCGGGAAGGATGGCCCCAGAGCAGTGTTCCCTCTAAGCCGAGTTAGTGTGAGCTAGCTCACAGTTTATTTTAGCCTCTAGCTCACCCATATTTGTCTTAGCTCGGGAAGGATGGCCCCAGAGCAGTGTTCCCTCTAAGCCGAGTTAGTGTGAGCTAGCTCACAGTTTATTTTAGCCTCCAGCTCACCCATATTTGTCTTAGCTCGGGAAGGATGGCCCCAGAGCAGTGTTGCCTCTAAGCCGAGTTAGTGTGAGCTAGCTCACAGTTTATTTTAGCCTCCAGCTCACCCATATTTGTCTTAGCTCGGGAAGGATGGCCCCAGAGCAGTGTTCCCTCTAAGCCGAGTTAGTGTGAGCTAGCTCACAGTTTATTTTAGCCTCTAGCTCACCCATATTTGTCTTAGCTCGGGAAGGATGGCCCCAGAGCAGTGTTGCCTCTAAGCTGAGTTAGTGTGAGCTAGCTCACAGTTTTTTTTAGCCTCCAGCTCACACATTTTTGTCTTAGCTCGGGAAGGATGGCCCCAGAGCAGTGTTGCCTCTAAGCCGAGTTAGTGTGAGCTAGCTCACAGTTTATTTTAGCCTCTAGCTCACCCATATTTGTCTTAGCTCGGGAAGGATGGCCCCAGAGCAGTGTTGCCTCTAAGCTGAGTTAGTGTGAGCTAGCTCACAGGTTTTTTAGCCTCTAGCTCACACATTTTTTGTCTCAGCTCGGGAAGGATGGCCCCAGAGCAGTGTTGCCTCAAAGCCGAGTTAGTGTGAGCTAGCTCACAGTTTTTTTTAGCCTCTAGCTCACACATTTTTTGTCTCAGCTCGGGAAGGATGGCCCCAGAGCAGTGTTGCCTCTAAGCCGAGTTAGTGTGAGCTAGCTCACAGTTTTTTTAGCCTCTAGCTCACACATTTTTGTCTCAGCTCGGGAAGGATGGCCCCAGAGCAGTGTTGCCTCAAAGCCGAGTTAGTGTGAGCTAGCTCACAGTTTTTTAGCCTCTAGCTCACACATTTTTTGTCTCAGCTCGGGAAGGATGGCCCCAGAGCAGTGTTGCCTCTAAGCCGAGTTAGTGTGAGCTAGCTCACAGTTTTTTTAGCCTCTAGCTCACACATTTTTTGTCTCAGCTCGGGAAGGATGGCCCCAGAGCAGTGTTGCCTCAAAGCCGAGTTAGTGTGAGCTAGCTCACAGTTTTTTTAGCCTCTAGCTCACACATTTTTTGTCTTAGCTCGGGAAGGATGGCCCCAGAGCAGTGTTGCCTCTAAGCCGAGTTAGTGTGAGCTAGCTCACAGTTTTTTTAGCCTCTAGCTCACACATTTTTTGTCTCAGCTCGGGAAGGATGGCCCCAGAGCAGTGTTGCCTCTAAGCGGAGTTAGTGTGAGCTAGCTCACAGGTTTTTTAGCCTCTAGCTCACACATTTTTTGTCTCAGCTCGGGAAGGATGGCCCCAGAGCAGTGTTGCCTCAAAGCCGAGTTAGTGTGAGCTAGCTCACAGTTTTTTTAGCCTCTAGCTCACACATTTTTTGTCTCAGCTCGGGAAGGATGGCCCCAGAGCAGTGTTGCCTCTAAGCCGAGTTAGTGTGAGCTAGCTCACAGTTTTTTTTAGCCTCTAGCTCACACATTTTTTGTCTCAGCTCGGAAAGGATGGCCCCAGAGCAGTGTTGCCTCTAAGCCGAGTTAGTGTGAGCTAGCTCACAGTTTTTTTTAGCCTCCAGCTCACCCATATTTGTCTTAGCTCGGGAAGGATGGCCCCAGAGCAGTGTTGCCTCTAAGCTGAGTTAGTGTGAGCTAGCTCACAGTTTTTTTTAGCCTCTAGCTCACCCATATTTGTCTCAGCTCGGGAAGGATGGCCCCAGAGCAGTGTTCCCTCTAAGCCGAGTTAGTGTGAGCTAGCTCACAGTTTATTTTAGCCTCTAGCTCACCCATATTTGTCTCAGCTCGGGAAGGATGGCCCCAGAGCAGTGTTGCCTCTAAGCCGAGTTAGTGTGAGCTAGCTCACAGTTTTTTTTAGCCTCTAGCTCACACATTTTTTGTCTCAGCTCGGGAAGGATGGCCCCAGAGCAGTGTTGCCTCTAAGCTGAGTTAGTGTGAGCTAGCTCACAGGTTTTTTAGCCTCTAGCTCACACATTTTTTGTCTTAGCTCGGGAAGGATGGCCCCAGAGCAGTGTTCCCTCTAAGCCGAGTTAGTGTGAGCTAGCTCACAGTTTATTTTAGCCTCTAGCTCACCCATATTTGTCTCAGCTCGGGAAGGATGGCCCCAGAGCAGTGTTGCCTCTAAGCCGAGTTAGTGTGAGCTAGCTCACAGTTTTTTTAGCCTCCAGCTCACACATTTTTTGTCTCAGCTCGGGAAGGATGGCCCCAGAGCAGTGTTGCCTCTAAGTTGAGTTAGTGTGAGCTAGCTCACAGGTTTTTTAGCCTCTAGCTCACACATTTTTGTCTTAGCTCGGGAAGGATGGCCCCAGAGCAGTGTTCCCTCTAAGCCGAGTTAGTGTGAGCTAGCTCACAGTTTATTTTAGCCTCTAGCTCACACATTTTTGTCTCAGCTCGGGAAGGATGGCCCCAGAGCAGTGTTGCCTCAAAGCCGAGTTAGTGTGAGCTAGCTCACAGTTTTTTTTAGCCTCTAGCTCACCCATTTTTGTCTCAGCTCGGGAAGGATGGCCCCAGAGCAGTGTTGCCTCAAAGCCGAGTTAGTGTGAGCTAGCTCACAGTTTTTTTAGCCTCTAGCTCACACATTTTTTGTCTCAGCTCGGGAAGGATGGCCCCAGAGCAGTGTTGCCTCTAAGTCGAGTTAGTGTGAGCTAGCTCACAGTTTTTTTAGCCTCCAGCTCACCCATATTTGTCTTAGCTCGGGAAGGATGGCCCCAGAGCAGTGTTGCCTCTAAGTTGAGTTAGTGTGAGCTAGCTCACAGTTTATTTTAGCCTCCAGCTCACCCATATTTGTCTTAGCTCGGGAAGGATGGCCCCAGAGCAGTGTTCCCTCTAAGTCGAGTTAGTGTGAGCTAGCTCACAGTTTATTTTAGCCTCCAGCTCACCCATATTTGTCTTAGCTCGGGAAGGATGGCCCCAGAGCAGTGTTCCCTCTAAGCCGAGTTAGTGTGAGCTAGCTCACAGTTTATTTTAGCCTCCAGCTCACCCATATTTGTCTTAGCTCGGGAAGGATGGCCCCAGAGCAGTGTTCCCTCTAAGCCGAGTTAGTGTGAGCTAGCTCACAGTTTATTTTAGCCTCCAGCTCACCCATATTTGTCTTAGCTCGGGAAGGATGGCCCCAGAGCAGTGTTCCCTCTAAGCCGAGTTAGTGTGAGCTAGCTCACAGTTTATTTTAGCCTCCAGCTCACCCATATTTGTCTTAGCTCGGGAAGGATGGCCCCAGAGCAGTGTTCCCTCTAAGCTTGAGTTAGTGTGAGCTAGCTCACAGTTTATTTTAGCCTCTAGCTCACCCATATTTGTCTTAGCTCGGAAAGGATGGCCCCAGAGCAGTGTTGCCTCTAAGCTGAGTTAGTGTGAGCTAGCTCACAGTTTTTTTAGCCTCCAGCTCACCCATATTTGTCTCAGCTCGGGAAGGATGGCCCCAGAGCAGTGTTGCCTCTAAGCCGAGTTAGTGTGAGCTAGCTCACAGTTTATTTTAGCCTCCAGCTCACCCATATTTGTCTTAGCTCGGGAAGGATGGCCCCAGAGCAGTGTTGCCTCTAAGCCGAGTTAGTGTGAGCTAGCTCACAGTTTATTTTAGCCTCCAGCTCACCCATATTTGTCTTAGCTCGGGAAGGATGGCCCCAGAGCAGTGTTGCCTCTAAGCCGAGTTAGTGTGAGCTAGCTCACAGTTTATTTTAGCCTCCAGCTCACCCATATTTGTCTTAGCTCGGGAAGGATGGCCCCAGAGCAGTGTTGCCTCTAAGCCGAGTTAGTGTGAGCTAGCTCACAGTTTATTTTAGCCTCCAGCTCACCCATATTTGTCTTAGCTCGGGAAGGATGGCCCCAGAGCAGTGTTGCCTCTAAGCCGAGTTAGTGTGAGCTAGCTCACAGTTTATTTTAGCCTCCAGCTCACCCATATTTGTCTTAGCTCGGGAAGGATGGCCCCAGAGCAGTGTTGCCTCTAAGCCGAGTTAGTGTGAGCTAGCTCACAGTTTTATTTTAGCCTCCAGCTCACCCATATTTGTCTTAGCTCGGAAAGGATGGCCCCAGAGCAGTGTTGCCTCTAAGCCGAGTTAGTGTGAGCTAGCTCACAGTTTTTTTTAGCCTCCAGCTCACCCATATTTGTCTTAGCTCGGAAAGGATGGCCCCAGAGCAGTGTTGCCTCTAAGCCGAGTTAGTGTGAGCTAGCTCACAGTTTTTTTTAGCCTCCAGCTCACCCATATTTGTCTTAGCTCGGGAAGGATGGCCCCAGAGCAGTGTTGCCTCTAAGTCGAGTTAGTGTGAGCTAGCTCACAGTTTATTTTAGCCTCCAGCTCACCCATATTTGTCTTAGCTCGGGAAGGATGGCCCCAGAGCAGTGTTGCCTCTAAGTCGAGTTAGTGTGAGCTAGCTCACAGTTTTTTTAGCCTCCAGCTCACCCATATTTGTCTCAGCTCGGGAAGGATGGCCCCAGAGCAGTGTTGCCTCTAAGCTGAGTTAGTGTGAGCTAGTAGTTAGCTCAGCTCACAGTTTATTTTAGCCTCCTAGCTCACCACATTTATTTGTCTCAGCTCGGGAAGGATGGCCCCAGAGCAGTGTTGCCTCTAAGCCGAGTTAGTGTGAGCTAGCTCACAGTTTATTTTAGCCTCCAGCTCACCCATATTTGTCTTAGCTCGGGAAGGATGGCCCCAGAGCAGTGTTCCCTCTAAGCCGAGTTAGTGTGAGCTAGCTCACAGTTTATTTTTAGCCTCCAGCTCACCCATATTTGTCTTAGCTCGGGAAGGATGGCCCCAGAGCAGTGTTGCCTCTAAGCTGAGTTAGTGTGAGCTAGCTCACAGTTTATTTTAGCCTCCAGCTCACCCATATTTGTCTTAGCTCGGGAAGGATGGCCCCAGAGCAGTGTTGCCTCTAAGCTCGAGTTAGTGTGAGCTAGCTCACAGTTTATTTTAGCCTCCAGCTCACCCATATTTGTCTTAGCTCGGGAAGGATGGCCCCAGAGCAGTGTTCCCTCTAAGCCGAGTTAGTGTGAGCTAGCTCACAGTTTATTTTAGCCTCCAGCTCACCCATATTTGTCTTAGCTCGGGAAGGATGGCCCCAGAGCAGTGTTCCCTCTAAGCCGAGTTAGTGTGAGCTAGCTCACAGTTTATTTTAGCCTCCAGCTCACCCATATTTGTCTTAGCTCGGGAAGGATGGCCCCAGAGCAGTGTTCCCTCTAAGCCGAGTTAGTGTGAGCTAGCTCACAGTTTATTTTAGCCTCCAGCTCACCCATATTTGTCTTAGCTCGGGAAGGATGGCCCCAGAGCAGTGTTCCCTCTAAGCCGAGTTAGTGTGAGCTAGCTCACAGTTTTTTTAGTCTCTAGCTCACACATTTTTGTCTTCGCTCCAGAAGGGAGGGCTCCAGAGCAAACTAATTTACGCAGTCGCCAAACCGCTCGCTCACCACTTTAATGCCAGTAGCTCACAAAGTAGAAATTTTTGCTCACAAGACTCCGCAGCTTAGAGGGAGCATTGGTTCAAGGTCTGAGCTTTCGTGTGCAAGGCACGGTTTTTCCAAATCCATCGGAATGGCCGTCAAGGTTCAAACTTATAGCCAGAGAATGAGCAGCAAATTAACCATGCAACAACATGAGGATCAAAATATGCAAAGTGACGCTAAATAACAAGTTAAGGTGACAAGGGGAACGGTTGCAAAGCCATAAATATATCAGACTAGCCGATAAATGTCTAAAGGTGTCTTTTCTAATTGTGGGAAGTGTCCTGGGTGGCAAAATAGTTTATTCATTTGAAACGCTGGGGAGGGTTAGTGGCTCAGTGGAAAAGCCTCTGCTTGGCACCCAAAGTTCAATCCCTGGCAGCATCTCCAGTTGAAAAGGACCAGGCAGTGGGTGATGGGAAAGACTTACTCTGCCTGAGACCTTGGAGAGCTGTAAAGAGGGGCCGTGGCTCAGTGGAAGAACCTCTGCTTGGCATGTAGAAGGCCCCAGGTTCAATTCCCGGCATCTCCAGTTAAAAGGACCAGGCAGTAGGTGATGTGAAAGGCCTCCACCTCAGACCCTGGAGAGCTGTCAAGAAGGGCTGTGGCTCAGTGGCAGAGCCTCTGCTTGGCATGCAGAAGATCCCAGGTTCAATCCCCGGCATCTCCAGTTAAAAAGACCAAGCAGCGAGTGATGTGAAAGACCTCCGCCTGAGACCCTGGAGGGCCATGTAGAGGGGTCGTGGCTCAGGATACCTTCTAGGCGAGGATACCTTCTGGCGCCCCCCCGTCCTGTTTCCTTGGCAAGCCAAGGAAGGGAAGGAGGTTTAAACCCCCTTCCCTTCCAACTGAGCGCCGGCTTGCCCATGTGCCTCACAGCTGCGGGTGCGCGGGCAAGCCAAGGAAGGGAAGGGGGTTTAAACCCTCCTCCCTTCCATCTGCGCACCAGCTAGCTCGGGCGCCTGGGGTCAGGACGATGCAGGGCTTTTGGCGGGGGGCTTTTTTGGGGGAGGCCGGGTGCAGTTCGGCGCCCTGATGATCGGCCCGCCCTAGGCGAATGTCCAGTTTGCCTAGTGAGTTGGCCGGCCCTGTGCAGAAGGTCCCAGGTTCAATCCCCGGCATCTCCAATTAAAAAGACCAACCAGTGAGTGATGGGAAAGACCTCTCCACCTGAAACCCCGGAGAGCTGCTGCCAGTCTGAGTAGGCAATATTGACCTTGATGGACAGACGAATCCAGTTCAGTACAAAGGCAGCTTCACGTGTATTCTTCTGTACTTTGTTAACCGCCTTTCCACCTTACAGGATTCAAGGCAGCTCACAATAGGAGCAAAGTAACAATCACAACCCCGCCCCCCCCAGAATCTAAAACCACAGCCAAATCTAAACAAACACAGCCCTAAATAAAACCGTCTTCAGCTGCCTCCTCTAACTACCAAAAGTGAGGGGGCCTGGCACACCTCTCCAGGAGAGGTTCTCCCATAATCGTAGGGCTGCCACCAAAAAGGTCCTGCCGTGAGCCCACCAGATGAGCTTCTTTGGGGCCTCTCCCTGTGATCTTAATCCCCAGGCAGGAACATCTGGGAAAAGACGGTCCTTCAGGTACCCCAGTCCCAAGCCACGCAGGGCTTTTACTTTCCTCCCATCCACTATGGGATGACTCTCCCAACCACATGGAGCTGCGTGGAAACGTGAGACTACAGGCCAGCTCGTCTTTCAAGCCTGCCTTTTAATGGAGTGTGTCACTAATAAACTAAGCAATGCTTCAATAACACCAATCATATCTCTGTTTATGGGAAAATGGGAGCCAATACTAGACTGCCTAACCAAAGAAGATTTTATATCTCCGGTATGGGTACAATGCCAAAAATGGTTGTGAATTTTGGCTCTCGGGAATTCCTACTGATGACAAATAGACTATTGAATCAGTTTCCTGATTTATATTTTCCTCCGTCAGTCTTAGTATGTTATTCGGTATCTCGATGTTTTATATTGGATTATCGTTTGTATATTTACGTAGTTTTCTAGCATTCTAATAACCACATTTTAGGAAGGATGTCGACAAGCTCAAGCGTGTCCAGAAGAGGGCGTCCAGGATGGTGAGAGGGTTGGAATCCAAGTCTTACGAGGAAAGGCTGAAAGAGTTGGGTGTGTTTAGCCTGGGAAAGAGAAGGCTTAGAGAGGGGACGTGATGGCAGTCTTCAAGTATCTGAAGGGCTGTCCTGTAGAAGATGGAGCAGATCTCTTCTCTCTCGGTCCGGGTTGCAAGACTACATCCCTTCTTTGCTCCTGCAGATCTTTGGTTGTCAGGGAAGAATTTGGGGCTGTGCTGAGGGACACACCCTGGCTTTGCTGCACGATAAGAACGTCAGATGACTAAACTGATCCCTGATGGATCAGGCCAGGGAAGGTCCATCTAGTCCAGCATTCTGTCTCATACAGTGGCCAACCAGTCCCTCTGGAAGTTGAACAACAACAGGGCATGGAGGCCGAGGCCTTCCCCTGATGAGAACCCCAGAAGAGCCCTGCTGGGTCAGACCAGGGAGGGTCCATCCAGTCCAGCCTCCCGTCTCACACAGGGGCCAGCCAGTTCCTCTGGAGGGCCAACAACAGGGCAGGGAGGCCGAGGCCTTCCCCTGATGAGAACCTCAGAAGAGCCCTGCTGGGTCAGACCAGGGAGGGTCCATCCAGTCCAGCCTCCCGTCTCACACAGGGGCCAGCCAGTTCCTCTGGAGGGCCAACAACAGGGCAGGGAGGCCGAGGCCATCCCCTGATAAGGACCTCAGGACAGCCCTGCTGGGTCAGACCAGGGAGGGTCCATCCAGTGCAGCCTCCCGTCTCACACAGGGGCCAGCCAGTTCCGCTGGAGGGCCAAGAACATGGCAGAGAGGCCGAGGCCTTGAGAGACTCTGATGTTTGAGAGGTTCTGCTCTAATCACAGGGAAGTTCTGCCTCTGAGGGCACATCCAATCCCCGCCAAGCATTTCAGCCCAGAACGATTCACCTCTGGAGCCTGGCACCGGCCATGTTGCCATCCTGTGGAATTAGCTGGCCACTTGGGGAACTGGGGTGTCCTGGGAGAGAAAACACCTCGGTCTCAATTCAGTCCAGGAGGACGCATTTGTCTTGGTTTCCTGTGTCATTACCGGTGCTGATTTCTCCATGTCTAGGACTCCATGCATACCACACCTAATTCCATCGTGCCTCCTATTTGGCATTCGGCATCTGAAATCACTGTCGTCTCCAATTATATGGACAAACGGATTCCCATTCTAGCTGCATCTGAGGAAGTGAGCTGTGACTCCCGAAAGCTCCCCCCCCCCCCCCAGATTTTGCTAGTTCGTGAAGGTTCTCCAGGACCCTGGATCTTTTCTACCAGTAGACAGACAGGCTGACCTGCCTACCAGTTTTGAGCTATCTGCCTTTTCCCAGAATCATAAGAACATAAGAACATAAGAGAAGCCAATGTTGAATCAGGCCAATGGCCCATCTAGTCCAACACTCTGTCACACAGCGGCCAAAATATACCAGGGGCCATCAGGAGGTCCAGCAGTGGGGCCAGGACACTAGAAGCCCTCCCACTGCTGCCCCCTCCAGCACCAAGAATAGAGTGCATCACCTGCCCCAGACTGAGAGTTCCCATCTATACCTTGTGGCTAATAGCCACTGATGGACTTCTGCTCCATATGTTTATCTAATTCCCTCTTGAAACTGTCCATGCTTGTAGCTGCCACCACCTCCTGTGGCAGTGAATTCCATATGTTAATCACTCTTTGGGTGAAGAAGTATTTCCTTTTATCTGTTCTAACCCGACTGCTCAGCAATTTCATGGAGTGCCCACGAGTTTTTGTCTTGTGAGAAAGGGAGAAAAGTACTTCTTTCTCAACCTGCTCCATCCCATGCATAATCCTATAAACCTCGATCCTGTCACCCCTCAGCCGTCGTTTCTCCAAGCTGAAGAGCCCCAAGCGTTTTAACCTTTCTTCATAGGGAAGGTGTTCCAACCCTTTTATCATTCTAGTTGCCCTTCTCTGCACTTTTTCCAATCCTTTCTTCCCCCTCTGGTGGGTTACACAGCCAGGCCCAGAGCAAATCTAGCCTGCATGCCCAAGCAGAGACCCGGCACAGTGTTTGTGACGGGTGTAATATGCAGAGAGATCTGCTCCTTGCAGGCCCGGAGGATTCCCTCTGGCGTGGATTTTGGAGCTCTACTGGCTGCTGCTGCTGCTTCTCTCCATGGAGCTCAAAGCTGCCTTTGTTCACAGATGGCCTGTTGATTTCCGTCTTCTTAGGACCTTACTTTTACAGAAAGAGTCATTCAGCAGTGGAATGGGCTGCCTCGGGAAGCGGCAAGCTCCCCCTCATGGACAGTCTTCAAGCAGCAGCTGGACAAACCCTTGAACAGTTTTGAGTCCAGCGGCACCTTTAAGACCAACCAAGTTTAATTCTGGATAGGAGGTTTCTTGCCCACGCACACTTCTTCAGATACACCGAAACAGGCTCCCTCAGCCATTACATATAGGTGTGGCGGGGCTAGTTGCCAGGAGGGAATAATCAGAGTCAAGATGCATAAGTAGTTGGGCAATAAGTATAGCTAAGATTGGATTGAAGCAGTTGGTAAGACCTGTGAAGAGAGTCAGTTTGGTGTAGTGGTGAAGTGTGCGGGACTCTAATCTGGGAGAACCGGGTTTGATTCCCCCACTCCTCCACTTGCACCTGCTGATGTGACCTTGGGTCAGTCACAAGCTCTGGCACAGCTGTCCTTGAAAAAGAGCAGTCTCTGTCAGAGCTCTCTCAGCCCCTCCTACCTCACAGGGTGTCTGTTGTGGGGAGGGGAAGGGAAAGGAGTTTGTGAGCCACTCTGAGACTCCGAGTGAAGGGCGGGGTATAAATCCAATCTCTTCTTCTTCTACATTGGCATATAGATAATCATAAAGTTAAACAGATATGAGAACTGAGTTTGAGTCCAGTGGCACCTCTATGATCAACAAAGCTTAATGCTGGGTATAAGCAAGAACTGATTGACTTAGCTTGTGTAGTGAGATAAGAACCCGGTATCTCTGTTAAGCCCTGGGGCTTCCATTGCCCTGAGTGTTGTAATAACTGGTAATTCAGCAGTCTCCCATTCCAGGCTGTTTCTGACATTCCTTTGTAATAAAACGGCTACTTTGAGGTCCCCCATTGAGTGCCCCGGAAGGCTGAAATGTTCTCCTACACGTTTTTCAATTTTGTGATTCTTGATATCAGATTTGTGTCCATTTATCCTTTGACATAGGGTTGGCCCTGTTTGCCCTATGTAGGGAACTAAAGGGCATTGTTAACAAATGTGCCTGAGATTCCGTAGTTGATGTTGGAAGAAGAAGAAGGAGAAGAAGAAGGAGAAGAAGAAGGAGAAGAAGAAGAAGAGGAGGAGGAGGAGGAGGAGATTGGATTTCTACCCCACCCTTCACTCAGAGCGGCTTACAAACTCCTTTCCCTTCCCCTTCCCACAACAGACATCCTGTAAGGCAGGTGGAGCTGAGAGAGCTCTTTCTAGAACTGCTCTTTTTCAAGAACAGCTGTGCCAGAACTATGTTTTGCCCAAGGTCATCCAGCCAGGTGCAAGTGGAGGAGTGTGGAATCAAACCCTGTTCTCCCAGATTAGAGTCCGCGCACTTAACCACTACACCAAACTGGTTAGGTCTGTTGCCTGTGTTGTCCGGCATTAAAGTTGGGCATCTGGGTTTAGTCCAAGCTCTGGTACCAGTGTCCATGTTCAGATCAGATGTTGTGTTATTGTGGGAGAGGAGCTGTTTGAGACCGGGGGCTGTCTGTGTGCCAGAAAAGGTTTGCCCCCCCCCCTCCAGTACTTGTGAAAGAGAACTGTCATTATCCAGTAGAAGTTGTAAGACACTGAGGATGTGTTGAACCGTTTCGTCAGGGACGCTCTAGGCTGATCCTGCACTGGACTAGATGGCCTGAAAGACCCCCTGCCAACTCCGTGATTCCTTCTGGGCAATCTGCTCCTCTTCCAAAGGGCTCTATGGCCTTTTAGCATGGGGCACAGGATGCCCAGGAAGGCCACTGCCCAGATGGCATCTAGGAGGAGGGGCCAGGGACTGCAAAATGCGTCCTTGCGCCAGCTGAATGCCTGCCCAATTCCACCCTGGTGCCAAAACCATGGGTGTGTGTGTGTGTGTATGCGTTGTGTACCTTTTAAAAAGTCTCTGTGAGAACCACATACGTTCTCACAAAGTTCTTATAATCTCACTGGAAGTTCTGCAGACGGTCCGGATGAAAGGGTAGGATCTCTTTTATCTGTTGTCGGTTCATTAAAGTCGCTGAAGCAATGGTGGATTTATTGCTACATTTGGCCCTTCCGAGTCTTGCTAAGGCAGTGAAACGGCTCTTACCGGCACGGCATACCCCTGTAAAAAGTCACCTCACTGTCAGTATAAGGGACGGATCATCCAACAAGGTCATGTTAAAGTTAGATTTATCGGCAGTTGCAAATGAACACACCTGCAGCTATGCTATACTGAACCAGACCTTCTGTCTTCTCTACTCAGGCTGGCAGCCGCTCTCCAGGGTCTCAGGCTGAGGTCTTTCCCATCACCTCCTGCCTGGTCCTTTTAACTGGAGATGCCGGGGACTGAACCTGGGACCTTCTGCGTGCCAAGCAGATGCTCTACCCCTGAGCCACAGTCCCTCTTTACAGCTCTCCAGGGTCTCAGGCAGAGGTCTTTCCCATCACCTCCTGCCTGGTCCTTTAACTGGAGATGCCGGGGATTGAACCTGGGATTTTTTGCATGCTAAGCAAAGACTTTTTGCATGCTAAGCACTGAGCCACGGCCCCTCCTTAACACGCATGAAGCTTCCTCAGACTGAATCAGTCTCTTGGTCCATCAAGGTTTGTCTTGTCTACTCAGACTGGCAGCAATTCTCCAGGCTCTCAGGCAGAGTTTTTTCCCATCACCTACTAGAGGTCTTTCCTTGTCTTTCCTGTCACCTCCTACCTGGTCCTTTCAAACTGGAGATGCCGGGGATGGAACCTGAGACCTTCTGCATGCCAAGCAGAGGCTCTGCCACCGAGCCATGGCCCCTCGTTACAGCTCTCCAGGGTCTCAGGCAGAGGTCTTTCCTGTCACCTCCTGCCTGGTCCTTTCAAACTGGAGATGCCGGGGATTGAACCTGGGACCTTCTGCGTGCCAAGCAGAGGCTCTTCCACTGAGTCACAGCCCTCCCACACAGCTCTCCAGGGTCTCAGGCAGAGGTCTTTCCTGTCACCTCCTACCTGGTCCTTTCAAACTGGAGATGCCGGGGATTGAACCTGGGACCTTCTGCGTGCCAAGCAGAGGCTCTTCCACTGAGTCACAGCCCTCCCACACAGCTCTCCAGGGTCTCAGGCAGAGGTCTTTCCTGTCACCTCCTACCTGGTCCTTTCAAACTGGAGATGCTGGGATTGAACCTGGGACCTTCTGCGTGCCAAGCAGAGGCTCTTCCACTGAGTCACAGCCCTCCCACACAGCTCTCCAGGGTCTCAGGCAGAGGTCTTTCCCATCACCTACTACCTGGTCCTTTTAAACTGCAGATGCCGGGGATTGAACCTGGGACCTTCTACATGCCAAGCAGATGCTCTGCCACCGAGCCATGGCCCCTCGTTACAGCTCTCCAGGGTCTCAGGCAGAGGTCTTTCCTGTCACCTCCTACCTGGTCCTTTCAAACTGGAGAAGCTGGGGATTGAGCCTGGGACCTTCTGCATGCCAAGCAGAGGCTCCATCACTGAGCCGGAGCCCCTCCCCTAAAGTGGATCCTTAGTGCGAACATAGGAATCTGCCTTATCCTGAATCAGACACTTGGCCCATCAAGGTCACTATATGTCTACCCAGACTGGTGGCAGCTTTCGAGGTGGAAGTCTTTCCCTTCACCTCCTGCCTGGTCCTTTCAAATGGAGATGCTGCAGAGGCCTGGACCTGGGACCTTTTGCGGGCCAAGCAGATGGTTTGCCAGTGAGCCATGGCCCCTCTCCATGGCCTGAGGCAGAGGTCTTTCCCATCACGTCCTACCTGGTCCTTTTTATTTGGAATGGCAGGGATTGAATTTGGAACCTTCTGCATGCCAAGCAGAGGCTCTACAGTGTTCCCTCTAAGCTGAGTTAGTGTGAGCCAGCTCACCTTTTTTAGCCTCCGGCTCACACAATTTTGCCTTCACTCAGGAAGGAGGGCTCCAGAGCAAACTGATTTATGCAGCAGCCAAATCGTTTGCTCACAACTTCAAGGCCAGTAGCTCGCTAAGTAGGATTTCTGCTCACAAGACTCCACAGCTTAAAAGGACCATTGGCCATAACCCCTCTTTACAGCTCTCCAGAGTCTCTTGCAGAGGTCTTTCCCATCACCTCCTGCCTGGTCCTTTTAAACTGGAGATGCCGGGGATTGAACTTTCGACAGAGGCTCTACCACTGAGCCACGGTCTCACTCCATAACTCTTACAGGGTCTCAGGCTGAGGCCTTTCTCATCCCTTACTGCCTGGTCCTTTTCAACTGGAGATGCTGCCAGGGATTGAACCTGGGACCTTCTGCATGCCAAGCAGAGGCTCTTCCACTGAGCCACAGCCCCTCTTTACAGCTCTCCGGGGTCCTAGGCAGAGGTCTTTCCCATCACCTCCTGCCTGGTCCTTTTTAACTGGAGATGCTGCCAGGGATTGAACCTGGGACCATCTGCATGCCAAGCAGAGGCCCTACCACTGAGCCATGGCCCCTTTCTGTAGCTCTCCGGGGTCTTAGGCAGAGGTCTTTCCCATCACCTCCTGCCTGGTCCTTTTAAACTGGAGATGCTGCCGGGGATTGAATCTGGGACCATCTGCATGCCAAGCAGAGGCCCTACTACTGAGCCACGCCCCCTCTTTACAGCTCTCCAGGGTCTCAGGCAGAGGTCTTTCCCATCACCTCCTGCCTGGTCCTTTTAAACTGGAGATGCCGGGGATTGAACCTGGGACCTCCTGCCTGCCAAGCAGCTGCTCTTCCCCTGAGCCACGGCCCTTCCCCTAAAGTGGATCCTTATTGTGAACCTAGGAATCTGCCTTATACTGAACCAGATCCTTGGTCCATCAAGGTCACCATCTGTCTACCCGGACTGCCTGGTCCTTTTAAACTGGAGATGCCGGGGACTGAACTTGCGACCTTCTGGGTGCCCAAGCAGAAGCTCTGCCCCTGAGCCACGGCCTCACTCCATGACTCTCCAGGGTCCCTCAGGTCCCTTTTCCCCATCACCTCCTTGCCTGGTCTTTTTAACTGCTCTCCCCTTGGAGAGGCCGGGGATCCCCCTCCCCGAATGCATGCTTCCTAACAACAAGTGACGCGTGCCAAGCACAACCGGGGCGGGAGGGACTCTCCAAGACCTCCGTGAGGGCTGGCGGGCAGGGTGGGGGCTCCTTGCACGCAGCTTCTCCTCGTGCACGTGGACTGGAGGGTTTTTCTCCCCCCAGCCGCTCATAAGAACATAAGAGAAGCCAATGTTGAATCAGGCCAATGGCCCATCCAGTCCAACACCCTGTCACACAGCGGCCAAAATATACCAGGTGCCATCAGGAGGTCCAGCAGTGGGGCCAGGACACCAGAAGCCCTCCCACTGCTGCCCCCTCCAGCACCAAGAATAGAGTGCATCACCTGCCCCAGACTGAGAGTTCCCATCTATACCCTGTGGCTAATAGCCACTGATGGACTTCTGCTCCAGATGTTTACCTAATTCCCTCTTGAAACTGTCCATGCTTGTAGCTGCCACCACCTCCTGTGGCAGTGAATTCCATGTGTTAATCACTCTTTGGGTGATTTCCTTTTATCTGTTCTGACCCGACTGCTCAGCAATTTCATGGAGTGCCCACAAGGAGTTCTTGTATTGTGAGAAAGGGAGAAAAGTACTTCTTTCTCAACCTGCTCAATCCCATTCATAATCTTATAAACCTCGATCATGTCACCCCTCAGCCGTCGTTTCTCCAAGCTAAAGAGCCCCAAGCATTTTAACCTTGCTTCATAGGGAAGGTGTTCCAACCCTTTCATCATTCCAGTTGCCCTTCTCTGCACTTTTTCCAATGTTCCCGGGTCGAGATTCCTCCCCCCGTTCTCACGTGCACCCCGCACCCGGGTCTCCCCTCCCTCCCGTCCCGGGGGTTGCACGAGCGCTCACCATCGCGGCTCCCCGCCGCCGTCCGCGCCGCACATCGGAACCCTGGGCGGTCGCCATGGCGACGGGAACACACCTCCGCGGGCGGGCGGGGGCAGGCGGCGGAGGAGAAGGAGGAGGCCCCGCCCACCGAGCCGCGAGGCACGCCGGGAAGTGTAGTCTCCGGCCTCCCCCCGCCCGTCCGAGGACGGCCGCGAAAGAGTCGGCTGGACCCGTAACGCGGCTCGCGGAGGCGAATCGGTCCGGCGAAGAGGAGGACGAGGCGGAGGCGTCGCGGAGCGGGAGGCTGGGCGGGCCTCCGTCGTCCGGGAAGCCGCGGGAGTGGCGCTGCGGCCTAGCGGGGCCTGGACGGTAGGAGGCGGGACGCGGGGCCGAGGGAGGGAAGGAAGGCGCAGGCCGCTCGGGGAGGGCCTGGCCCGCGCAAAACAACCACCGCGACAGAGATTGCAAAACGAGGATTATTAGTGATAATGCAAAAATAAGAATCGTTACTGATAACAGCAGCAGCAACAACAACCGAGAATGCAAAACAAGGATTATTAGTGATAATGCAAAATAAGAATCATTACTGATAACAACAGCAGCAGCAACAACAGAGAATGCAAAACGAGGATTATTAGTGATAATGCAAAAATAAGAATCGTTACTGATAACAACAGCAGCAATAGCAACAGAGAATGCAAAATAAGGATTATTAATGATAACAACAGCAGCAGCAACAACAGAGAATGCAAAATAAGGATTATTAGTGATAATACAAAACAAGGATTATTAGTGATAATGCAAAACAAGGATTATTAGTGATAATGCAAAACAAGGATTATTAGTGATAATGCAAAACAAGGATTATTACTGATAACAACAGCAGCAACAACAACAGAGAACGTAAAATAAGGATTATTAGTGATAATGCAAAACAAGGATTATTAGTGAGAATGCAAAATAAGGATTATTAGTGATAATGCAAAAATAAGATTATTACTGATAACAGCAACAGGGAATGCAAAACAAGGATTATTAGTGAGAATGCAAAATAAGAATCATTACTGATAACAGCAACAGAGAATGCAAAATAAGGATTATTAGTGATAATGCAAAATAAGAATCATTGCTGATAACAACAGCAGCAACAACAACAGAGAATGCAAAATAAGGATTATTAGTGATAATGCAAAAATAAGATTATTACTGATAACAGCAACAGCAACAGGGAATGCAAAACAAGGATTATTAGTGAGAATGCAAAATAAGGATTATTAGTGAGAATGCAAAATAAGAATCATTACTGATAACAGCAACAGAGAATGCAAAATAAGGATTATTAGTGATAATGCAAAATAAGAATCATTGCTGATAACAACAGCAGCAACAACAACAGAGAATGCAAAATAAGAATTATTAGTGATAATGCAAAATAAGAATCATTGCTGATAACAACAGCAGCAAGAACAGAGAATGCAAAATAAGGATTATTAGTGATAATGCAAAATAAGAATCATTACTGATAACAGCAGCAGCAACAACAACAGAGAATGCAAAATAAGGATTATTAGTGATAACTACAACAGCAACAATAGATAAATATCACCGGAAAATATCCACTAAATAAGGATTATTAATGATAACAACAGCAAGAACAGAGAATGCAAAATAAGGATTATTAGTGATAATGCAAAATGGAATGAATAAATAAATCATGCAAAATAAGAATTATTAATGATGACAGCAACAACAGATGATGCAAAATAAGGATTATTAGTGATAATGCAAAATAAGAATCATTACTGATAACAGCAGCAACAACAAATAATGCAAAATAAGAATTATTAATGATAACAACAGCAAGAATAGATGATGCAAAATAAGAATCATTACTGATAAGAATGATGGCAACAATAGATAAATATCACCGAAAAATATCCACAAAATAAGAATTATTAATGATATCAACTGCAAGATTGGATAATGCAAAATAAGAATTATTAGTGATAACGACAGCAACAATAGATAATGCAAAATAAGGATTATTAATGATAATGACAGCAACAATAGATAATGCAGAATAAGGATTATTAATGATAATTAATGTAAGAAAATAATGTTTCTGTGGTGGGTGGGGAGGGGGAACTCTGACTGAAATTTCTCCTCACCCCCCCAGTTCTCCTGAGATAAATATGGCTGGTCGGGGGACCCTCTCCTTTTGGGCTTCGTCTCCCCCCCGCAGGGAATTCCTTCCCGCCTCCCACCCCTCTTCTGCATTCACAGCAACCTTGTGAGGTAGGCCCGGCAGGGAGGTGGCTGGTCATTGTGGGGTTGCCATCCTCCAGGTGGGTGCAAGCCCGGCTCGTAGCCAGGATTTTTAATTCGGGGGGGGGGTTTAAATAAGTTGGGGGCACACCCCCACAACCCCCTAAGGGAGCGCCAGAAATAAAAAATTGGAAGTCGGGGGGCCTTGATGGTAAGTTGGGGGACCAGGCCCCAAGATGCCCCATTGTAGCTACAGGCCTGGTGCAAGCCAGGGACAGAGATCATGGGATGGACGACCGAGAAGAAGAAAGCAACCACGATATATATTATGCCATTAGAAAAATATCCACAATACTTACAAGTTCTTATTCAATGTCCACTTTACTTGGAACAATTCAGATGCCATAAACACCACAACGGACCGTGCATATCTGTCTCGTTTCGTTTTCAGACTTTGTCAAAGTGGGTGGCGTTGAAATTCCTTATGTAATCGATTCATTCAGGAAACACTCTGGCCATTACTCATGGTAAAGTAAAGGTTCCCTTGCTTGAAAGCCAGTCGAATCCAACTCTAGGGTTGCAGTGCTAATCTCCGTTTCCAGGCCGAAGAAGCCAGTGCTGTCCGAAGACGTTTCCATGGTCATGTGGCCGGCATGACTAAACGCCAAGGCACACCGAACGTTGTTACCTTCCCACCAAAGTGGTACCTATTTATCTACTTGCAATTTCTTGCTTTCGAACTGCTAGGTTGGCAGGAGCTGGAACCAGAGACGGGAGCGCACTCCAGCGTGTGGCACTCGGGTCTCAAACTGCTGAACTATCGAGCTTCCAAGCCTGCAATTCAGCATCTTAACCCCTTGAGCCACTGCAGCTCCTGACATTTCTCATGGTAACAATCTTCAATTCCACTAGTAGAAACGGCCAGAGTGTTTCCCAAATGAATTGATTAAGTAAGGAATTTCAACGCCACCCACTTTGACAAAGTCTGAAAACGAAATGAGGCAGATATGCACGGTCCATTGTGGTGTTCATAGTATTTGAATTGTTCCAGGTAAATTGGACATTGAATGAGAACTTACAAGTCTTGTGGATATTTTTCTTTGGCATAATATTATCACAGTTGTTTTGTTCCTCGCCATCCTCCAGGTGGGGCCTGGAGATCTCCTGGGATCACAACCGATGCGCCCCTTAAGCTGTAGAGCCTTGTGAGCAGAAATTCTACTTTGTGAGCTGCTGGCATTAAAGTTGTGAGTGAGCTGATTTGGCTGCTGCATAAACTAGTTTGCTCTGGAGCCGTCTTTCCTGAGCTGAGACAAAAATGTGTGAGCCGGAGGCTAAAAAACGGTGAGCTAGCTCACACTCACACAGCTTAGGGGGAACACTGATCACAACTGGTCTCCAGACAACAGGGATCCTTTACCCCGGAGAAAAGGCTGCTGTGGAGGGTGAACTCTATGGAATTGCACCCCACCGAGGAGCACAGAGGAATATATATATATATTTCCAAAATCTGATCTTGCCTGGTGCAATTCATTCTAGTGCTTGAGCATTTTGCCATTTAAGCCTTCTCTTGCATGTGTAAATCAGGCCTTAGGAACATTAAGTACTTTGCACGGGTAGCAGCCAATGCTCCCTCTAAGATGTGGAGTCTTGTGAGCAAAAATTCAACTTTGTGAGCTACTGGCCCCAAAGTTATGAGCAAGTGATCTGGCTGCTGCATAAATCAGTTTGCTTTGGAGCCATCGTCCCTGCGCTCAGACAAAAATCTGTGAGCTGGAGGCTGAAAAACTGTGAGTGAGCTCACACTAACTCAGAGGGAACACTGGTAGCAGCGATTCGACTGTGATTTGCATGCAAAGGATAGTTAGATAAAACCCTATATCCAGGACTCTAGTGTGAACCGGATAATTTGAGGTTTCTTTTAGCCGGGGTGGATTTTAATATTACGTTGGCAGTTGCCAAGTTCTTAGTCGATTAAGATTAAAAATCATTAGATTTATATTATATATAGATACACGTATTAAATAAGCTTCTTTTTTAGTCTTCGTGTGACACTTTTCAGAGCCGAATTGGCTGTAAAGTAAAGTTTCAACCAGCTGCTGGACGTGAGCACAAAAGCCCCCAGGGGAGGGCCTCGGTCTTGCCAGCATCTTCATTCAATTAAGCCCGACCGCTCCGTTGCAGGGGTCTGCAGCTGTCTGTAGTCAAAGAGCCTAAATGATGTCAGAATTCAGAGCAAGGGATAAAAAGAAACCCCTAGCCACTAAAAGAATGTCTGCAAAACTGAAAATATGCAACTTGACGTTATTGATGATGAATAACTCACAAATTTTCTGCAATCCCAAATGTTGTTTGTTGGTAGTTCTTTATTAGGAAGTTTATAGTTGACATGTTGATTAATAATCCATAGATTTTCCAAATGCTGGTTGTGGGGGAGTCCATTATTAGGAAGTAGCACCTAGGAGGTCTCACAATAGGTCACCTAGCAACACCTATGTGATTGTTTCAGTACACGCATAAATCTGTGCATGACTTATTATTTATTTATTTACTAGCAGGAAAGCCCGTTGTCAAACCAAAACGGATCAGGGAGCCAACTGATTTGGGAGCGCATGGAATGTTCAGCAAAGTGCCACCCGAAAACACAATTATATATAAGGAGAGATTGAAAACAGTTCTGCCCGATCAGGGTCCACAAGGCAGTGAACATTTAAAAAAAAAATTAAAACATTTAAAAATGCAGTTAAAACTATAAAATAATGCAATTGAAAACACATAAACAACACTAGAAGAAGGGTCCGTAACCCTTATTGGGGGTGTACCGTACAGGCCACAGTATATCAATGTCCTCTTGATTTCCAAACAGGCCATTTTCCTGGTTTGCCTCAATCCAGTACAAACACAACAGGGAGATTCCTTCCAGGCAGAGAGAAACTTTATTGAACTAAAGGAGCCTCCAGCAGAAGAATAACTAAGAGGTCCGCCCGATACCTTATGGCGTTAGCAATAATGCAATAAATGGCTTCTCAAGCATGCATATAACTTCACATAGCAAGCATGTATTCTGGGCCCCTCACAAGTTCCCTTTCTGCTCTTATCTCTCTCTGTGCTTAGCAAGCAAAGGCCTTCAACACAACTGCACTGAACAACGGCTTTCATTTTCGGCATGTTTCCATACGCGATCTCATTCTCTTCTCACATGTTAACATGGTCTAGTTACATGTCAGCGAGCCAGCAGATAAGCGTTTCGTTTACCGAAAGACACAGACCACTTGTGCTCAATGCCTCTCCCCGCCCCACCCCGGGAATGTCTGTGTCTCTTCATCAAAATTAGCAGAGTTGGGAGAAGGCCCAGCCTAATGTTAGCTGCCTGCTGCAGATTTGCAAATTCCATCAAAATGGCGTTAGTAGTGCTCATCCCTTTCGCTTTCTGTAATGCATCTCTAAGAAGCTTTTTCGTTTCATAAGAATCTTTAAACTGTAGTCCAGTAGTGCCTTCAGGACCTTTGACTCTCAAAAGCTTCTACCCTGAAACTCTTGTTGGTCTTTTAAGGTGCTCCTGGACTCAGATATCACTGTTCTACTGCTACAAGCATGGACGGCTTGAAGAGGGAATTAGATAAGCATCTGGAGCAGAGGTCCATCAGTGGCTATTAGCCACAAGGGATAGATAGGGACTCTCAGTTGGGGGCAAGGAATGCTCTGTATTCTTGGTGCTTGGAGGGGTCAACAGTGGGAGGGCTTCTAGTGCCCTGGCCCCACTGCTGGACCTCCTGATGGCCCCTGGTGTTTTTGGCCACTGTGTGACACAGAGTGTTGGACTGGATGGGCCATTGGTCTGATCCAACGTTGGCTTCTCTTATGTTCTGATGTATGTTCTTATATGGAGCAAAGGTCCATCAGTGGCTATTAGCCACAAAGGATAGATAGGAACTCTCGATCTGGGGCAAGGGAGGCTCTGTATTCTTGGTGCTTGTGGGGGCAACAGTGGGAGGGCTTCTAGTGTCCTGGCCGCACTGCTGGACCACCTGAGGGCACCCGGTGTTTTTGGCCACTGTGTGACACAGAGTGTTGGACTGGAGGGGCCACTGGCCTGATCCAACATTGGCTTCTCTTATATGGAGCAGAGGTCCATCAGTGGCTATCAGCCACAAGGTACAGATAGGAACTCTCAGTCTGGGGCAAGGGATGCTCTGTCTTCTTGGTGCTTTGGGTGGGGGGTAACAGTGGGAGGGCTTCTGGTGTCCTGGCCCCACTGCTGGACCTCCTGATGGCACCTGGTATTTCTGGCCACTGCGTGACACGGTGTTGGACTGGATTGGCCATTGGCCTGATCCAACATTGGCTTCTTTTACATTCTCTTATGTTCTTATAGGAACTCTCAGTCTGAGGCAAGTGATGCTCTGTATTCTTGGTGCTTGGGGGTGGGGGACAACAACGGGAGGGCTTCTAGCATCCTGGCCCCACTGCTGGACCTCCTGATGGCCCCTGGTATTTCTGGCCACTGCATGACACAGAGTATTGGACTGGATGGGCCATTGGCCTGATCCAACACTGGCTTCTTTTACATTCTCTTGTGTTCTTATTGGAACTCTCCGTCTGGGGCAATGGATGCTCTGTATTCTTGGTGCTTGGGGGTGGGGGACAACAGCGGGAGGGCTTCTAGCGTCCTGGCCCCACTGCTGGACCTCCTGATGGCCCCTGGTATTTCTGGCCACTGTGTGACACAGAGTGTTGGACTGGATGGGCCATTGGCCTGGTCCAGCATTGGCTTCTCTCATGTTCTTAGACCAACATGGCTCCCCTCTGAAACGATAAAAGATCTTTGCGTCCGATTCCCGTCAAATATTGGTTATTCTACCATCTCACCTACCCCTCAAATATGCCTTCCCATTAAAAAAAAAAATAAAACTTTTAGAGCCGTAGGCTGTAGATGCCTTCTCTGTCGGCTGCACTATGTGTTTATAATTGAGGCATAACTGAGTCGAAGTCAGCGGCCCCGTGCCAGTGCAGGCAGGCTGCATTCTTGCGGTGGAGAGGGCCCAGGAGTTGGTGGTAGATCCCATGCTTTGTGTGTCGAACGTCCTAGAATGTCTCTCCAGAAAAAAGGCTCTCAGGTTCTAGGAAAGGCTTTCTTCTTTCTGAGACTCTAGCAAGTTGCTGTCAGTTCAGGGACAGGCAATTTCAGTTCAGGGACAAGCAATTTCCTGTGTTCCGATGTATTCAGTCCCCTGGAGGCTGTGGGAGACACGATATCTGAGGTGCCCGGTGTTCCCTCTAAGCCGAGTCAGTGTGAGCTAGCTCACAGTTTTTTTTAGCCTCCAGCTCACACATTTTTGTCTCCGCTCAGGAAGGGACGGCGCCAGAGCAAAGTCAATTATGCAGCAGCCCAATCGCTCGCTCACAACTTTTAAGGCCACAAAGTGGAATCTTTGCTCACCAGACCCTCGTTATGGCCAGCCTGGCTTCTTTAGGGCCTGGGAGAACCAGGCGATTTCGGGATCCTGACCTCAGCGCTCTCTGGGGGACATGTAGGGAAAGACGGTCCCTTTGGTAGATAGGCCCCTGACAATATAGGACTTTAAAGGTCAAAGCCAGCCCTTTGAACCGAATCTGATATGCTGTAGGCTGCCAGTGCAGTGCTTTTAGGGCGGGCTGGATGTGTTCCCGCACAGGAAGACACAACAACAACCTCGCCGCTGCATTCTGCACCAGCTGGGATAAGGGCAGCCCCGTATAGAGAGCCTAGCCTCCTAAAGACCCAGGAGGGCCAGTCGGTTCTGAGCCCCTGACCGCAGTGCTCTCTGGGGGACACGTGGGGAATGGCGGTCCCTTGGGTATGTAAGTCCCTGACCATACCGGGCTTTAGGGGTCAGGTTTGGCCACCCCCCTGCTTTAGCATGGTAGGTGATGCGTAGTCCGGCCGTTCAGGGCAGGAGAACCATAAGGCTGCTTTAAAAGGGCTTGTTGCCTTGCAGGTGCAATTAGGTGTCTTGGCTTATGTCGTTTAATTAGATTTTAATTACCAAATATGGACTTGAAGAGCAGGTCACTGACGTCTCATGGGCGTTGGGAGCCCCTCGGCTTCCTGTACAGTGGCTGGGTTGTTTTTTTTTAAGAGCAGGAATGGTGGACGAAAAAGTAATAACACTCCCTCGATGGTGCTAAATATCAGCTTACGTTGGGGACGGCTTTAGGAAACGTCTGGTTTTCTCCGCTGTCTCCGGAAAGGTGTCCGCCTCCCCCGGCTGTTTTGAAACCGGATCGCATATTTAATTCGCGCTGTTGTAATATGCCTTTGCTGGCTTGTGGCGGTACTCGCCTGGGTCGTGCCGTGTGGCTGCGTTGGGAAACATCTGGGGAAGTTTACGGGCTAATATATGTCCTTAGAAAGTAAAGTCAGCTTGGGCATTGGACCAGTCAAAGTGGATTCCCTCCAAGTATTTTTAACGCACTGACCTTATTAAAAGAATGGAAAGATATTTCGGTCAGCAAGTATGTTGCCCGGGCTAGTTAGAACAGCCAATTAGCTGCGCAACAACAAAAAACTGACCTTTTGAAAACAAACGTAAAACATCGTCAGCTTTAACCATGCTAGATAAGGTTTTTATAGACAGGATCGAGACACCGTACGTTAACTTCCCGTTGGCACTTTAAGAAATGGAATTCGAACAGAAACAAAGCAAAGTAACGGCAGCTGCTTAAAAAGCCATCTTAAAGGCTAACAACTGACGTCAGAATGAAAATGTAAAAAGTGAGCGGTCATCTATACAGTGGCTGTCTTGGCTTTGTGGAATATTATGTACTACCAGGGCTTTTTTGGTAGAAAAAGCCCAGCAGGGACTCATTAGCATAATAGGCCACACCCAACAGCAGAAGCTCATTAGCATATTAGGCCACACACCCCGACAGCACAGCTCATTAGCATATTAGGCCACACACCCCGTGTTACCAGAAGTGTGGTCATCCAGCCACACCCACCTTTTGCTTCTTATTCTGTTTATCTTGTTTGTTGTCAAAACCCAGGGCTTTTTTTTGTAGCAGGAACTCCTTTGCATGTTAGGCCACACGCCCCTAATGTAGCCAATCCGAATGCGTTTCTGCTGTTGGGTGTGGCCTGTTATGCTAATGAGTTCTTGCTGGGCGTGGCCAACTCAGGAGCCAGCCGGAACGCCGTTCCTGTGCGTTCCTGCCCAAAAGTAGCCCTGTGTACTATAGCAAAATGATAAGAAGTGGATTGACTGAGATGCTAACCTTGGTTTAGACATGGAATCAAGCTAGTGTGACTGGGGCAGGTTTCGGGTGAAACCAGGAAGGGGGGAAGGCTGTGAACCCTTGATTCTGTCGATTCCCCATTAGAGAGGCTTCTCACTTCTGTTCTGGACATATAAGAATTTTAAGCTCTTCTTTTTGAAACCTTGTTCTCTGTCGTCATAGAGGTGTGAAGCAATGCCCCCTCTAAGCTCCGGAGTCTTGTGAGTGAAAATTCTACTTTATGGGCTACCGGCATCAGAGTTGTGAGCGAGCGATTTGGCTATGGCATAAATGAGTTTGCTCTGGAGCCCTCCTTCCTGAGCCGAGACAGAAGTGTGTGAACCGGAGGCTAAAAAACTGTGAGCTAGCTCACACTCACTCAGCTTAGAGGGAACAGTGCTTTTAAGTAATGTTCCCTCTAAGCTGTGGAACCTTGTGAGCAAAAATCCTACTTTGTGAGCTACTGGCCTTAAAATTGTGAGCGAGCGATTTGGCTGCTGCATAGATTAGCTTGTTTTGGAGCCCTCCTTCCTGAGCTGAGACAAAAATGTGTGAGATGGAGGCTAAAAAACTGTGAGCTACCTCACACTAACTCAGCTTAGAGGGAACACTGGTGTGAAGACTTCATCTCCCCCCAATATAACAACAGAAAACCTGGAAAATTAGGGAGAACATTAGGGACAAAACCCTCCTTGCTGTATATTTTCTCTTTTAGCATGAGTTAAATGCTTCTTCAGGAGCTGCGGTGGCTCAAGTGGCTAAGACGCTGAACTGCAGGCTGTGGAAGGTCAGTAGTTCAGCAGTTCGAGACCCGAGAGTGCCGCATGACGGGGTGAGCTCCCGTCTCTAGTTCCAGCTCCTGCCAACCTAGCAGTTCGAAAGCAAGAAATTGCAAGTAGATAAATAGGTACCACTTCAGTGGGAAGGTAACAGCGTTCCGTGCGCCTTGGTGTTTAGTCATGCCGGCCACATGACCACGGAAACGTCTTTGGACAGCGCTGGCTCTTCGGCTTTGAAACGGAGATGAGCACCGCAACCCTAGAGTCGGATTCGACTGGCTTTCGAGCAAGGTAACCTTTACCTTTACCTTAAATGCTTCTTCGGACAAGGTTTCTCACACTCTAAATGTATCAGTGTGGAAATTGAAGTCCTTTTTTCAGTTTTTCCAGTGGTAAATTTGGGGCAGCACTGAAAAAGGCACCTCTTTTTTGAGTGAGGAGAAACCTTGTCCTAGAAAGCCATTCACACATTTCAGATGCGTAGTATAAAGGCGCCTGAGAGCGTTCCCATTTTTCCCCCCAACGGAAGCAGCTTCCGAATTTCTGGAAATCTTCCATCTCTGTTTTGTTCCTCCTGCGTAAGCAGAGAAGGCAGTTTCAAGTCGTGCTTCCGCATGAGGTGGATCGTGGGGCAGGTATGTGCAAGCCCCGTGTGCGGCTGGTTCCGTTCCAGGAACTATAAGATCCTGCCTGTTCGTTTGGAATCAGTAACTAGGGATGAATTTTCTGGTAGATTTGCCCTCTAGTATTCTCACCCCCGGCCATTTTAGCTCTGAGGATTGTGCATGCAAGTGGTGCTTCTTACCACAGAACGGTTTCTCCTTGCACGCATCCAAACTATAATAATTGGTCTGTCTTTTTCTATCTACTTTTTACCTTGTTTTATTGCATTTACCTTTTGTGGGTAGTCCCGGAAGGCTGCTGTGAGCCAGGCCTAGGTTTGCTTAAACTTCTATTTTTTAAAAAAAATCCTGCTGTCCATTATGCCTGGCACTGTCTCCCGGAAGCTTTGTGTAGGCGGGACACCTTATATTTCCTTCTTCAGATCCTCTCTTTTCTATGAAACGCCTGGCTTAATCTCTTGCTGTTGGCTAAGACATCAAGACGAACCATAAACATTAGTTGCTGTAGATTTCCCGGGTTATGTGGCCGTGGTCTTGGCATTGTAGGACCTGACGTTTCGCCAGCAGCTGTGACTGGCATCCTCAGAGGTATAACACAGAAAGATGGAGTACTCTCTGTGTCAAGGTGAGCAGAAAAATGGTAGACAGGTAATTTCTATCTGCCCTGGAAGGTGGGTAGTCAGTTCTTTAATTAGTTGCTGTAGATTTTCTGGGTTGTGTGTCCGTGGTCTTGGCACTGTAGGACCTGGCGTTTCACCAGTAGCTGTGACTGGTATCCTCAGAGGTGTAACACAGAAAGAAAGATGGAGGACTCTCTGTGTCAGAGTGAGCAGAAAAATGGTAGGCAGGTGATTTATATCTACCCTGGAAGGTGGAGTAGGGCTGAGTCATTATCTTGTAGGAGTTCTCCAGGCTATGAACATGCTAATGAAGGAGCTTTCCTGAGGAGGTTCTTTTGCCTATGGATTGTTTCCTGAGGAGGTTTCCTGTTTCCTGAGGAGGTTCTTTTGTGTGTGGAATGGCTGTTGAAACTCTAATCTTGTCTGTAGTGCTATTGTCAGCTGTCGAGCATTTTGTCTTTTTCAGGACAGGAAACCATGCCCCATTTATTTTTAAACTCTCTTCTTTCCTGTTGAAATTGTGTTTATGTTTATGAATTTCAATGGCTTCCCTATGTAATCTGAAATCAGAAGAGTGATTAAACCAAAAGTAAAACAAACAACCGAGGAAAAACAGTCTCCCACAGGAAAAGTGTTTTTGCCATATATCAAAGGAATCACGGATCAGATGTGAAAACTTATGAAAAAACACAACCTACAAACAGTATTTGGACCCACCAGAAAAATACAACAGATGCTATGCTTGGCAAAAGACAGAAGAGACCCTCTCACTTCTACAGGAGTATACCACATATCATGCAGTTGTGGACAGGTTTACATCAGGACCACACAGCGTAGCATTCAGACGAGAATAAAAGAACATGAAAGACACTGCAGACTTGGCCAACCTGAAAAATCAGCAGTGGCTGAACATAGCCTAACCCAAACAGGACACAGCATTTGGTTCCAAAACACTGAAAGACTGGACAACACTTCCAATTACCATGTCAGATTACACAGGGGAAGCCATTGAAAACCTACAACAACTAATGTTTATGGTTTGTCTTGATGTTTTAGCCAACAGCAAGAGATTAAGCCAGGCATTTCATAGAAAGAGAGGATCTTATCTTATCTAGCCTTATCTGTAGTGCTATTGTCAGCTGTAGAGCATTTTGTGTTTTTCAGGACAGGAAACCACGCCCTATTTATTTTTAAACGCTCTTCTTTCCTGCTGAAATTGTGTTTGTGTTTATGAATTTCAATGGCTTCCCTGTGTCATCTGACATGGTAATTGGAAGTGTTGTCCAGCCTTTCAGTGTCTTGGAACAAAATACCTTGTCCTGTTTGGGTTAGGCTGTGTTCCGCCACTGCTGATTTTTCAGGTTGGCCAAGTCTGCAGTGTCTTTCGTGTTCTCTTATTCTTGTCTGAATGCTATGCTGTGTGGTCCCGATGTAAACTTGTCCACAACTGCATGGTAAACTGGTGACTAAATTAACTGTTGTGTCCCATTCAACATGTGCTGATAGTGAGAACATTTTTTTTTTGATTGCCTCTTTTTAGGGAAGTGGTCTGAGGGCTCAGCCTGGTGGATCAGAGCCCTGGCAGCCCAGGGAATGGATGTGGACAGTATCTAGACCAGGGGTGTCGAACTCATTTGTGATGAGGGCTGGATCTGGCATAACTGAGACCTTGTCGGGCCGGGCCCTGCGTGTCATAAAATGGAATGCCAGCTGGCGGAGATATAAACTTTATAAAGGACACAGACAAACAGTATTAAAGATTTTTTAAAATTTTAAATAAAACATGCTTAAAACACTAGCACTCTTGCAATATTTTGTCTATTTAATAGAAGAAGAAGAAGAAAAGAGGAGATTGGATTTATACCCCGCCCTTCACTCCCCAAAGGAGTCTCCGAGCGGCTTACAAACTCCTTTCCCTTCCCCTCCCCACAACAGACACCCTGTGAGGTAGAAGAAGAAGGAAGAGATTGGATTTATACCCCACCCTTCACTCCCCAAAGGAGTCTCCGAGCGGCTTACAAACTCCCTTCCCCTCCCCACAACAGACACCCTGTGAGGTAGAAGAAGAAGGAAGAGATTGGATTTATACCCCACCCTTCACTCCCCAAAGGAGTCTCCGAGCGGCTTACAAACTCCCTTCCCTTCCCCTCCCCACAACAGACATCCTGTGAGGTAGAAGAAGAAGAAGAGATTGGATTTATACCCCGCCCTTCACTCCCCAGAGGAGTCTCTGAGCGGCTGACAAACTCCTTTCCCTTCCCCTCCCCACAACAGACACCCTGTGAGGTAGAAGAAGAAGAAGAGATTGGATTTATACCCTGCCCTTCACTCCCCAAAGGAGTCTCCGAGCGGCTTACAAACTCCTTTCCCTTCCCCTCCCCACAACAGACACCCTGTGAGGTAGAAGAAGAAGAAGAGATTGGATTTATACCCCGCCCTTCACTCCCCAGAGGAGTCTCCGAGCGGCTTACAAACTCCCTTCCCTTCCCCTCCCCACAACAGACATCCTGTGAGGTAGAAGAAGAAGAAGAGATTGGATTTATACCCCGCCCTTCACTCCCCAGAGGAGTCTCCGAGCGGCTTACAAACTCCCTTCCCTTCCCCTCCCCACAACAGACATCCTGTGAGGTAGAAGAAGAAGAAGAAGAGATTGGATTTATACCCCGCCCTTCACTCCCCAGAGGAGTCTCCGAGCAGCTTACAAACTCCTTTCCCTTCCCCTCCCCACACAGACACCCTGTGAGGCAGGTGGGGCTGAGAGAGCTCTGACAGAAACTGCTCTTTTTCAAGGACAGCTCTTATCAGAACTACGGCTTGCCCAAGGTCATCCAGCAGGTGCAAGTGGGGGAATCAAACCCAGTTCTCCCATATTAGAGTCCGCCCTCCTAACCACGACACCAAACTGAGCTTCTGCCTGTCATGCAGAAGGTCCCAGGTTCGATCCCTGGCATCTCCAGTTAAAAAGGGTCCAGGCAGTGGGCGATGATGGGAAAGACCTCTTCCTGAGACTCTGGGAAGCTGCTGCCAGTCTGAGTCGACCGTACTGACCTTGATGGACCAGGGCTCGGATTCAGGATAAAGCAGCTTCTCCTGATGCAGAGAAGAGTAGGTTTTTAAGTAGTTAAGACGCTGAACTGCAGGCTGTGGAAGGTCAGTAGTTCAGCAGTTCAAGATCCAGGAGTGCCGCATGATGGAGTGAGCTTCCGTCTCTAGTTCCAGCTCCTGCCAACCTAGCAGTTCGAAAGCAAGAAATTGCAAGTACATAAGAACATAAGAACATAAGAGAAGCCAATGCTGGATCAGGCCAATGGCCCATCTAGTCCAACACTCTGTCACACAGCGGCCAAAATATACCAGGTGCCCTCAGGAGGTCCAGCAGTGGGGCCAGGTAGATAAATAGGTACCGCTTCGGTGGGAAGGTAGCAGCGTAGTACTGAGTAGGCAGTACTGTCTGCGATGGATCAGCGGTCTGATCCAGTATAATTATTTATTTATAATTATCACTTATTGGATTTTGACCGCCCTCCCCCACCAAAACAGGGCTCAGGGCGGCTTACTGCAGAATAAGACAGAATATGAATTAAAATTTAGACCCAATAAAATACAACAAAAGACTAGATCTAGTGGGTGGAAATGACAAGGGAGTCATTACCGGCTAAATATCAGGAGAAACTTCCTGACTGTCAGAGTGGTTGAGCAGTGGAACGGACTGCCTCGGGAGGTGGTGGATGCTGGACGTTTTCCCTGGACGTTTTCAAGCGGGGGCTGCTGGATGACCATCTTTCGGGTATGTTGTAGGGCCCTCTTTCGGCTGCACTCCTGCAGAGTGCAGGGGGTTGGACTAGATGACCTGCAAGGTCCCTTCCAATTCTAACGTTCTATCATTCTATGATTCTCATTCGTGTATGTTGTAGGTGTGAAGGGCTATGTTTTGGCTACGCTCCTGCAGAGTGCAGGGGGTTGGACTAGATGACCTGCAAGGTCCCTTCCAACTCTAACATTCTATGATTCTATGATTCTCATTCGGGTATGTTGTAGGTATGTAGGGCTCTCTTCTGGCTGTGCTCCTGCAGAGTGCAGGGGTTGGACTAGATGACCTGCAAGGT
>JAPDNY010000373.1:0-46424 GCA_029375565.1 Gekko gecko | reverse complement strand
TTTGCTCAAAGCCAGTCGAATCCGACTCTAGGGTTGCGGTGCTCATCTCCATTTCCAAGCCGTAGAGCCAGCGCTGTCCAGTGCCCACGAGTTCTTGTATTGTGAGAAAGGGAGAAAAGTACTTCTTTCTCAACCTGCTCTATCCCATGCATTTAAAGCCTGAGCCTTCGGGGAGGGCGGGATACAAATCGAAACAAACAAACAAATAAATAAATAAATGCATAAACTTATAAACCTCGATCCTGTCACCCCTCAGCCGTCGTTTCTCCAAGCTGAAGAGCCCCAGGCGTTTTAACCTTTCTTCATAGGGAAGGTGTTCCAACCCTTTTATCCCTTTCAAGAGTTCCTGGTTACTGGCAATAATCGATACCACAGTGTACAGCGTCCACAGCGTGTGTAATGTATGCAAGCTTGCATAGCTATATAGCATTAATCTGCACGGCATAGCACAGCTTCGTGGTTACATGTAACTAGCATTTAAAATACATCAAACCCGCAGTGTCGATGGGAAGAATTACAACAAAACACAGAGAAGGAAAAGCAGAATGTGCGTCTATTGCAGGAAGAGCTCAACTCTGCTTCCAGTGAAGAGGAGCTCCCAGAGGGCAAGTGGGAAAACTCTTTGGAAAACTGGAGCCCTCTGTTTAGTAATGTTAAGGAAGTATTGCTGAAATGACAAGAGTCCGGGTGGAATCTTTGGAGCAACCCAAACACGATGGCCACCCCTCCGCCAACCGTGAACTGAATGCCTACCTTAATGGCACCCGACTTAACACACAACCATACGCCTAAGGACCTTGGCAATTACCCTGGACGGGACCTTGAGCTATAAACGCCACCTTGCCAATTTAGCAGTGAAAATACGATAACTCAGTTGAGCTGTCTGTTATTTAAGTTGTATGGGAATCTTCTTCCTTGCCTCTACAGCCAATCTGGGGTAGTGGTTAAGTGCGTGGGAGAACCGGGGTTGATTCCCCATGCCTCCACATGCAGCTGCTGGGTGACCTTGGGCAAGCCACAGTTCTCTCAGAGCTGTTCTCTCACGGGCAGTCCTCAAAAAAGCTCTCTCAGCCCCGCCTACCTCACAGGGTGTCTGTTTGTGGGGAGGGGAAGGGAAAGGAGTTTGTGAGGCCGCTCTGAGACTCCAAGTGAAGGGTGGGGTACAAATCCAATCTCCTCCTCTTCTGAATACTTTCCAATTAAAATATTTTGCAGAAAACCCACATCGGAGTGCACCAGACTATATATTTGTGCTTCTTCTGCACACTTAGCCATTTAAAGCCAGTTTGGTGTAGTGGTTAAGTGCGTGGACTCTAATCTGGGAGAACTGGGATCGATTCCCCACTCCTCCACTTGCACCTGCTGATGTGACCTTGGGACAGTCACAAGTGCTGTCACAGCTGTTCTTGAAAAAAGAGCCATTTCTGTCAGAGCTCTCTCAGCCCCGCCTATCTCACAGGGTGTCTGTTGTGGGGAAGGGAAGGGAAAGGCGTTTGTAGGCCGCTCTGAGACGCCGAGTGAAGGGCGGGGTATAAATCCAATCCCTTCTCTTCTTATAAAACAGCTGCTAAATCTCCCTGCATATTGTACTTCGTTAAACTCTCCGGCAGCTGTGAAGCCTCCTTCTGGGGGAGTTTCAGGCCTTCTGCACTGCTCTTGTGGAACAATATCAAGACTGGCATGGCAGAACATCTCTGTCTTCCAGACCCGGTGGAACTGCATTGTCCCGCGGGGGCCCCGTGTGCCATTACGCAGAGACTTCCGCCAGGCCAGTGCCAAAAACCCCTGGCTCTGGTTGAGGACAGCCGGATGTCCCTCCGGCCGGGGAAATTACTTGCCCAGTCATTTGAACCGGAAGTAGGAGGCAGATGGCCTCTTGCTTCTCCTTCACCACTCTTACTGAATTCTACAGACTGAGGAATGTTCAGGAGAACTTCATTTCTCCCTAACGGCGATCCGAAGTGGTTTACGTCATTCTTCTTTCCTCCACCAAATACTGAATGTTGGTCTAAGCACCATAAAGACGTCTCTTTCAAAGTTCTCACACGGACGCAAGAAAAGCCGTGCTAGATCGGACCAATGGCTGATCCAAGTCCGGCATTCTGTCCATGTGGTGGTTGACCCGCTGCCTCTAGGAAGCCTACAACTAGGACGACGGCAACAGCATCCTCTGACCCATGGTCCCCCAGAACTGATATAAAGTGGCATACGGCCTCTGGTGCTGGGGGAAGTAGATCCCCATCACAGCTAGCAACCATGGCGACCAGATATGACTTGAGTGCATCAATGGCCCGTCCTCTCTTTCGGTGAGGATAACCCTTGTTAAATTTTCCCCTGACAAAGAAGCAGAGCTAGAGTTGACCCTTCAGGGCATTTCTATGGTTTCTCCCTTGTGCATTCTTTGACAGAGTGTGGTTTACACTCTTTCTGAAGCTCTTTCCATCTTCTGAGCATTTATACAGTTTCTCCCCAGTGTCGATTCTTTGATAAACAGCGAGGCGAGCTTTCTGACTGAAGCCCTTTCCTCAACTGGAGCATTCATCCTGTTCCTCGCCTGCGTGGATTCTAGGATGACAGCAAGGCTTCAGCTCTGACTTAAGTGCACTTTATATTCCGAGCATTTATATGGTTGCTCCCGTGTGGATTCTTCGATGGGAAGCAAGGTTTGAGCTCTGAGTGAAGCTCTTTCCACACTCACAGCATTTATATGGTTTCTCCCCTGTGTGGATTCTTTGATGGGCCGTAAGGCCTGAACTATCACTGAAGCTCTTTCCACATTCCAAGCACGGATATGGTTTTTCCCCTGTGTGGATTCTTTGGTGGGAAATAAGACTACCGCCCCTACTGAAGCTTTTTCCACACTCGGAACATTTATATGGTTTCTCCCCTGTGTGGATTCTTTGATGGGAAACGAGATTTGTACTGTGAGTGAAGCTCTTGCCACATTCCAAGCACTTATATGGTTTTTCCCCTGTATGGGTTCTTTGATGGGAAGTAAGACTTCCACTCTTACTGAAGTTCTTTCCACACTCAGAGCATTTATATGGTTTCTCTCCCGTGTGGGTTCTATAATGGAAAGCAAGGCCTGAGCCCTGACTAAAGCATATTCCACATTCTGAGCATTTATATGGTTTCTCCCCTGTGTGTATTCTTTGATGGGAAGCAAGGTTTGAGCTTTGACTGAAGCTCTTTCCACATTCAGAGCATTTATATGGTTTCTCCCCTGTATGGATTCTTTGATGGGAAGTAAGGCCGGGACTGTCACTGAAGCTCTTTCCACATTCCAAACACTTATATGGTTTCTCCCCTGAATGGATTCTTTGATGTGAAGTAAGACTTCCACTCTTACTAAAGCCCTTTCCACATTCAGAGCATTTATATGGTTTCTCCCCTGTGTGGGTTCTATAATGGAAAGCTAGACTTGAGGCCTGACTGAAGCACACTCCACATTCTGAGCACTGATATGGTTTCTCCCCTGTGTGGATTCTTCGATGAGAGGTAAGGCTTCCATTTTTAGTAAAGCACTGTCCACATTCTGAGCATTTATACGGTTTCTCTCCTGTGTGGATAATTTGATGGGAAACAAGGTTTGAGCTCTTACTAAACCTCTTTCCACACTGTGAGCATTTATAGGGCTTCTCCCCTGTGTGGATTCTTTGATGGGAAGCAAGGCTTGAACCCTGACTGAAGCACATTCCACATTCCAAGCATTCGTATGGTTTCTCCCCTGTGTGGATTCTTTGATGGGAAGTAAGGCTTCCTTTCTTATTGAAGGACTTTCCGCACTCTGAGCATTTATATGGTTTCTCCCCCGTGTGAATTCTTTCATGGGAAACAAGGACTGAGCCCTGACTGAAACACATTCCACACTCTAAGCATTTATATGGTTTCTCCCCTGTGTGAATTCTTTGATGGGAAACAAGATTTGTTTTATAAGTAAATCCCTTTCCACATTCTGGACATTTATACGGTTTCTCCCCTACACGGATTCCTGAACGGTCAGTACGGTGTGAACGCCAACTGTAGGTCTTTCCACTCTCTAAGCCTTTCTCCACAGGCAGTGTTGTTAGATGTGGGATAAGGCTTAATTTAGTAGTAAATACTTCCGCGCACAGAGGGAACATCCTCATAGTCTCACAACCTTCTTGTTGGATTGGAATTCCGGCAGACGACGGCTCCCTCCGACAAAACGGATTTCTTCTGCTGCTCCTGCTTCACTCCCGTTTTCCTTCCGTGCTGCTGTTCTTCCTCATACTCTCTCTCATCCCCTGAAGAAACAAGAAAGAAATGTTGTGAGGGAGAAATGAAGCCACAGATGATCAAATATACTCAACTCATTTCTCGCCCTAAGCAGCCATTTTGGGAAAAAAACCTTTTCCTGAGACCTCTGAGGGCATCTTCTAGTCCGAGATGACAATATTGGGTGAGGGGAAACCAAGCATGTATTTCCAGGATCAACAAGGCCCAGCACTGCATAGAGCAGGGAGTCTCCAACCTTTTCTAATAACAGCCAAACCCTGTCAAAAATGAGGAGCAAAAAGAACCTGCATAAGAAGGCCTATCTGCATGCCTGGAAGTATACACCTGAACATTATCAGTTAAGCGGCATGATTAGTAATCCACAAAGCTTCTGCAGCCCAAACACTGGTCCACAAGAAAAAATAAATGCACTGTCGCAAGACCTGTTGGACTCCTCCCCATCCTCACTGGAGCTTGAGGCCAGTGCCCACTCTGCCACCTAGCCGTCTTCCCCCTATCTCCTTACACTTGGATAGCTGGGGTCTCAGTCTGTCGAACAGGGGGAGGGGGTATGTCACCACACATGTCCTCCACATTCCTCCTGGGCTCCTGGCCGTCACTCTCTCTGGGGGTGGCCCTCTGGCAGCCTCAGGGCAGTCATAAGAACATAGGAGAAGCCGATGTTGGATCAGGCCGATGGCCCATCCAGTCCAACATTCTGTCACACAGTGGCCAAAAATACCAGGTGCCTTCAGGAGGTCCAGCAGTGGGGCCAGGACACTAGACGCCCTCCCACTGCTGCCCCCCCGAGCACCAAGAATACAGAGCATCACTTGCCCCAGACCGAGAGTTCCTAAGAACATAAGAGAAGCCAGCGTTGGATCAAGCCATAGGCCCGTCCAGTCCAACACTCTGTCACACAGTGGCCAAAAATACCAGGTGCCATCAGGAGGTCCAGCAGTGGGGCCAGGACACGAGAAGCCCTCCCACTGTCGATTCCCCCCCCAAGGACCAAGAATACAGAGCATCACCTGCCCCAGAGTCCCTATCTATTCCTTGTGGCTAATAGCCACTGATGGACCTCTGCTCCAGATGCTTATCTAATTCCCTCTTGAAGCCGTCCCTGCTGGTAGCTGCCACCACCCCCTGTGGCAGTGAATTCCAAGTGTTAAGCGCTCGTTGGGTGAAGAAGGACTTCCTGTTCTCCATTCTAACCCGACCACTCAGCAGGTTCATGGAGTGCCCACGAGTTCTTGTATTGTGAGAAAGGGAGAAAAGTACTTCTTTCTCCACCTGCTCTATCCCATGCATCATCTTATAAAGCTCAATCAGGTCACCCCTCAGCTGTTGTTTCTCCAAGCTAAAGAGCCCCAAGTCCTTCAACCTTTCCTCACAGGGACAGTTCTCCAACCCTTTTATCATTCGAGTTGCCCTTTTCTGCACTTTTCCCAGAGCTATAATATCCTTCTTGGCAGAAATGGACAAGCTAACAAGAAAATTAAACAACGAGGAAGATGAAAACTTTTTTGAAGAATGGAAGGACTTTCAAGAATATTTGTTGAAAAGTTGGGATGTTAAACATGGTTTGATTTGTTTTGATAGTTATTAAGGGGAAACTTTAAAGTGATTAGATTCTTAAATTGTTACCATTAGTAAAGAAAGTAAAATTAGTAGTTAATGTAACTGAATAAGAGAGATATTAACGGGGTTGGAGCACTGCGGGAAGCCTTGTTTGGGGAGGGGAGGGAAAAAAACGGAAGGGATATGTATTTACTTGCTTAAGTTGTATGAGCATGTGGAAAATATCCAATAAAAATTGTATTTAAAAAAAAAAATCCTTCTTGAGGTGTGGTGACCAGAACTGGACACAGTACCCCAAATGAGGTCGCACCATCAATTTATACAGGGGCATTATGGTACAGTCCTCCTTGAGCTATCCTTGCTCTACTCCTTTCGTTCCTCCCTGCTCCCCAGCCCCTCCTCCCATGTTGTTCCGCCTGCTGCCCCGCCTCTCTACTTAACTCAAGACGCTGAGCGTCTCCCCCAGGGCAGGGCCTGGCTCCCAATGACCAGCTGCCTCCTGGTTGGCCTCGCAGCTGCGCATACTGCCGGAGTAGGGCCAGTGGACTCAGGGCCAAGATGCTCTTCTTCCAGCCCCCGGCACGTTGCTGGCAGCGGTGGCAGCCCCTTGCTTTGGGTGCCGCTTTGCCATCCCCTCCTGCCTCTCACCTCCCTCCCCCTTGCCCCCGCGGCCACTCCCGGCCCCCAAGGTGAGTGCCGGGTTTGTCTGTGGGGAGGGGTCCGGTGGCTCTTGGGGGGATGTGGCAGGGGGATTTCCGGAGTCCGGGCATCAGGACACGCACACAGAAGCACCCTGAGCTACTGTTTCAGTGCGCTGGCACAAATCCGCACGTGGTTTGCCCGTCAGTTCCTGGCAACTGTTCCCCTCTCTGAAAGGAATTTCTCAAAAGCCCTTCAGTCCCGTTAGGATCTTTGCCAGCCGTTCTCTTCACATGCCGGTAATTCCAGCATCAGAGGTATCCCTCTAGGACCTTAAATGTAAACGTATGATTTTATTTTTCTTCTCCCCTCTTTTTTTTTATTTTTTTTAAGAAGAAGAGATTGGATTTATACCCCGCCCTTCACTCGGAGTCTCAGAGCGGCTTACAAACTCCTTTCCCTTCCCCTCCCCACAACAGACATTCTGTGAGGTAGGTGGGGTTGAGAGAGCTCTGAGGGAACCACGCTTTCAAGGACAGCTCTTGTCAGAACTATGGCTTGCCCAAGGTCATCCAGCAGCTGCGAGTGGAGGAGTGGGGAATCAAACCCGGTTCTCCCAGATTAGAGTCCGCGCACTTAACCACTATGCCAAACTTGTGGCTGACCCAAGGTCACACCAGCAGCTGCATGTGGTGGAGTGGGGAACCAAACCTGGTTCTCCCAAATTAGAGTCTGCACACTTAACCAGTATGCCAAACTTGTGACTGACCCAAGGTCACACCAGCAGCTGTGAGTGGAGGAGTGGGGAATCAAACCCGGTTCTTCCAGATTAGAGTCCATGCACTTAACCACTATGCCAAACTTGTGACTAACCCAACGTCACACCAGCAGCTGCATGTGGAGGAGTGGGAATCAAACCCAGTTCTCCCAGATTAGAGTCCACGCACTTAACCACTATGCCAAACTTGTGACTAACTAAGGTCACACCAGCAGCTGTGAGTGGAGGAGTGGGGAATCAAACCTGGTTCTTCCAGATTAGAGTCCGCGCACTTAACCACTATACCAAACTTGTGACCGACCCAAGGTCACACCAGCAGCTGCGAGTGGAGGAGTGGGGAATCAAACCCAGTTCTCCCAGATTAGAGTCCACGCACTTAACCACTATGCCAAACTTGTGACTAACCCAACGTCACACCAGCAGCTGCATGTGGAGGAGTGGGGAATCAAACCCAGTTCTCCCAGATTAGAGTCCGCGCACTTAACCACTACGCCAAACTTGTGACTGACCCAAGGTCACACCAGCAGCTGCGAGTGGAGGAGTGGGGAATCAAACCCAGTTCTCCCAGATTAGAGTCCGCGCACTTAACCACTATACCAAACTTGTGACTGACCCAAGGTCACACCAGCAGCTGTGAGTGGAGGAGTGGGGAATCAAACCCGGTTCTTCCAGATTAGAGTCCACTCACATAACGACTATGCCAAACTTGTGACTTACCCAACGTCACACCAGCAGCTGCATGTGGAGGAGTGGGGAATCAAGCCCAGTTCTCCCAGATTAGAGTCCACGCACTTCACCACTACGCCAAACTTGTGACTGACCCAAGGTCACACCAGCAGCTGCGAGTGGAGGAGTGGGGAATCAAACCCAGTTCTCCCAGATTAGAGTCCACGCACTTCACCACTACGCCAAACTGGCTGTAGAGGCAAGGGAGAAGATGCCTGCAGAGCTTAAATACAGACAGCTCAACCCAATTATCATTACCTTCATCCTGAGACAATGGCCACTATAAGCTATTCCAAGGCTGATGTCCTACTGGAGGCTTGGCACAGTCTGGGCGCGCCTCTAAATGCACCAGTTCAAATTATGGCGGGAAGGACTGAACAGACAGCACACCCTACATTGGTTTCCCCACGGACTCGTCCAGAGATGAGGCATCCACATTGTTAGTGCAGCACTTCAGAATGTGCTGCTCAGTCAGGTTTCTTAAAAAAAAAACAGGCTGGCGAAGGCGCATATACTCTCATGCGCTTACGCAAAAATCAGCAGCCACTGGAAAAAAAAAAGGTGGAAATGGGTCTACCAGTTCAGACTTCCCACCTGGATTCAGTTCAAGACAGGGGAGTTCAAATGGCCAGAAAAGCAGAGTAGAAGTGCTGGCATCGGTAATGACCAGCTTTTCCACAGTGCCTGCGCACTCTGTTTCTGAGGCGGGGCAGAATGGGGCAGCCACGACTGGGGCACGGAAGGCAGATCACGCTATCCAATCGTGCTCTTTAAATCCACAAAGGTACCACAACAATATCGCCGCAAACTGCTCATGTGACCACAGCCGAAGTCTCTCCAGTTGGGTGTCGTGGTTACACACACGGACCAGGTTTGATTCCCCACTCCTCCACTCGTAGCTGCTGGATGACCTAGGGCAAGCCATAGTTCTGGCACAGCTGTTGTTGAAAAAGAGCCGTTTCTGCCAGAGCTCTCTCAGCCCCACCTACCTCACAGGGCTTCTGTTGTGGGGAGGGGAAGGGAGCATTGCTTGGTGTAGTGGTTAAGTGCGCAGACTCTAATCTGGGAGAACCAGGTTTGATTCCCCACTCCTCCACTCGCAGCTGCTGGATGACCTAGGGCAAGCCATAGTTCTGGCACAGCTGTTCTTGAAAAAGAGCAGTTTCTGTCAGAGCTCTCTCAGCCCCACCTACCTCACAGCGTGCCTGTTGTGGGGAGGGGAAGGGAGAGGAGTTTGTAAGCTGCTCTGAGGCACCTTTGGATTTATACCCTGCCCTTCACTCGGAGTCTCAGAACGGCTTACAGTCTCCTTTCCCTTCCCCTCCCCACAACAGACACCCTGTGAGGTAGGCAGGGCCGAGAGAGCTCTTTCCAGAGCTGCCCTTTCAAGGACAGCTCTTGTCAGAACTATGGCTTGCCCAAGGTCATCCAGCCGCTGCGAGTGGAGGAGTGGGGGAATCAAACCTGGTTCTCCCAGATTAGAGTCCGCGCACTTAACCACTACACGAAACTGAAAGAGGATCTCCTGCCAAGTAAGAGTTACCTGCTGATCTTGCTCCTAGTTCAGCATTCAGAAGAAATGGACTTTCCCCTTCTTCCGGCCAGGTCGGGAGGTCAGAGACGGGAATCGCAAGTCCTGCTTTGGAAGGGGGGAAAAAATGTTTCCAGCATACCAAACCAGCCTGAATAGCTTCTAAAAAGGGAAATTGCTTTTTAAATGTTTTCTCTACGGAGAACATTTTTAACATTCATAGAATCATAAGAGTCAGAAGGGACCTCCAGGGTCATCTAGTCCAACCCCTGCACAATGCAGGAAATTCACAAATACCCCCACCAATGCTCCCTCTAAGCTGTGGAGTCTTGTGAGCAAAAATTCTACTTTGCTAGCTCCTGGCATTAAAGTTGTGAGCAAGCAATTTGGCTGCTGCATAAATTAGTTTGCTCTGAAGCCCTCCTTCCTGAGCTGAGACAAAAAGGTGTGAGCTGGAGGCTAAAAAACTGTGAGCTGGCTCACACTAACTCAGCTTAGAGGGAACACTGCCCTCCACACCCCCAATGACCCCTGTTCCATGCCCAGAAGATGACCAAAAAAACCCCTCCAGGATCTCCAGCCAAACCGGCCTGGAGAAAAATGGCTTCCTGACCCCCAAAGTGGCGATCGGCATTTCCCTGGGCGTGTCAGAAAGGGCCCATGAGAACTAAGCACTGAGGCAACCCTTCCTGCCCTCCCTCCTCTTGGTCTACCTAATTTAAAACATGTACAAACCGGGAAAATCCATCCACTCCCCAAGCAACAGCCATCCTTGCCAGATAGCAGAGTGTCCCTCTCTATATCTATAGAATACATAAAAGGAAGCCAGGGAAACGCTATATCTCAAAAATGTGCAAAATATGAACATGAAAAATATATATATGTCAGAGCAAGCAAGTACAACTTTAATAAGTGCAAGTAAAGTAAAGGTAAAGGTTCCCTTGCTCGAAAGCCAGTCGCATCCGACTCTAGGGTTGCGGTGCTCATCTCCGTTCCCAAGCCGAAGAGCCAGCGCTGTCCGAAGACGTTTCCGTGGTCATGTGGCCGGCATGACTAAACACCAAGGTGCACGGAACGCTGTTACCTTCCCACCGAAGTGGTCCCTATTTATCTACTTGCAATTTCTTGCTTTCGAACTGCTAGGTTGGCAGGAGCTGGAACTAGAGACGGGAGCTCACCCTGTCATGCGGCACCCGGGTCTCGAACTGCTGAACTACTGACCTTCCAGAGCCTGCAGTTCAGCGTCTTAACCACTTGAGCCACCGCAGCTCTAATAAGTGCAAACAGTACAACAAATAGCCAAATAACGAAGGCTCCGGATTCTTCTCTTCGTTTCGTGAATATCACTTCCTCAGAAGTTAAGTATTCTTGACACAAAGGCATTCTAGCACGGAGAAGCAGCTGCTACATTTGACTCGTGCCCCCGATGAGATCATTTTGATTTATTATGTTTAGAAAACTGTACAAGATTTTTGGTTGTAGAACTAACGTTTTCCACACTGTGGAAATGAAATAAGGACAACAAATTTGTGTCAAGAATACTTAACTTCTGAGGAAGTGACATTCACGAAACGAAGAGAAGAATCCGGAGCCTTCGTTATTTGGCTGTTTGTTTGCACTTATTAAAGGTGCGCTTGCTTGCTCTAATATATATACATTTTTCGTGTTAATATTTTGCACATTTTTGAGATACAGCATTTCCCTGGCTTCCTTTTATGTATTGTATTGCCTTACAAGCTAGGAGGTCTCTTTTTTTGTCTTGTACTATTTTTCCTCTATATATCTAGGCACCTACCTGGTGATCTCTCCCCTTCTCTGGGATAGCTGATAAACAGGTCTTCCTCTCCTTCCAACCAGGAGATCACATCAGGTTTGGGAACGACTTTCAAGCAAAAGCAGTTACTCCTGACTCCATAACATTCAGGCATTCCGAAACAACTGCTTTCATGCTCTAGGAAAGGGAAGAGAACGGAACGGGAAGTGTTTTTAATGCCTGCACATAAATGCTCGAGAGTCTCAGAGCGGCTTACGATCTCCATCCCTTCCTCTCCCCACAACAGACACCCTGGGAGATGTCAGATAACTGCCATGTTTTCTGTATAATCTCATTCATTGCTTGTTTTCTCGCATGCGCGTAGCTTTGCTTTGCTTGAGGAACCGTGGGAGACATTCCTCTGCTAGCAGCCACTATCTTATGACCTGCAACAGAAGGGAGGGCTTGGGTTCCCAGCTGGTGTGAATGTATCAGCTCTCTTATAGAGGAGGGTGGTCTCCCGTTCATTATGTAATATCCCGCCGGGAGATTTCCCGCCTGCGCGCTCAGTTTTCATTTGCTTGGCTAGTTGAAGCATCAGAGTATATATACAGCTCCCCACGCCCTACCCGTTATTCCTGACAATGACTCTGCATTAATGGGCAGGGCCGGCTCGCCCACTACGCGAGCTAGGTGCTCGCCTAGGGTGCCGGCCCTGCAGGGGCGCCAAAATCCCCCCCCCCCTGGTGAAAAGCCCTCCGGGCCACCCAACACCGGCAGCCCCAGCTTTCCTGGGTGCCTCGCGGCTGCTCCTGGGAGGGAAGGGGGGTGTTCTAAGCCCGTCCCTTCCCGGTTCTCCTGGGCGCCTCGCAGCTGCGAGGCACCCGGAAGAGCCGCGCCACCGCCCCTGGGAGGGAAGGGGCGGGTGTTCTAAGCCCACCCCCTCCCCGGCTCTCCTGGATGCTGGGCCATCTCCAGGCCCCACCGGGAAAGTTGGCATCCCCGGTGGGGTGGGCGCCCCAGGCTGTCCTGCCTAGGGTGCCCAGACACCTGCAGCCGGCCCTGTTAATGAGCAGCAGACTAGTATTCCAGTAAAGCATAACTTTCTGAGTAAGGTGTGCCTGGACTTGCTTGCTGTTGAACCTGACAGGAGGGAGGTGGGGCTGAGAGAGCTCTGAGAGAAACTACTCTTGAGGGAACGGCCCTTCACTATCCAAAGGAGTCTCAGAGCAGCTTACAATCTCCTTTCCCTTCCCCTCCCCGCAACAGACACCCTATGAGGTCGGTGGGGCTGAGAGAAACTCTCCCAAGAACCACCCTGGAGAGAACAGCCCTGAGAGAACTTAGGACTGACCCATGGTCACACCAGCAGCTGCAAGCGGAGGAGTGGGGAATCAAACCTGGTTCTCCCCAGATTAGAGTCCGTGCTCTTAACCACTGCACCAAACCGGCTCTCCGGAAAACAGACAAAAACAATTACTTCTGCCTCCGTAATATTCAGGCGCCCCAAAGCTGGTTTTTGTGGTCTAGAAAAGGGAACAGAACGGCAAGTACTTCTAATCCCTGAACATCAAGAAACACCTGCTTCCTGCTACCAAAGCTCAGAGTCTTGGGTCTGTTGGCAACATCACTGTGGAAACAAGTCCCACTAACAGAAGGGATGCTTCCCCTCGGAGGCCGTGCCATTCCACCTCCTCCTCCGGAGGTGAGCTCATGTCGAACCACATCTAATTCACACACACCTCTTTCCCTTTCCAGTGTCAATCTCTGAAGAAAGGAGCAACTGTGAAGCTGGCTTCACACCAGCGGCTAAAGTTACAACTTCTTCCTGAATATTACACAGGCCCGTAGCAACAGGGGGGCTTTGGGGGAGGCTCTGCCCCCTTTCTTAAAGGCACAGCCCCACAAGAATGTCTCCTGCAAATGCATTTTTCAATCATTTTAACACTTTTTTAAAAAAGGTGTGCACTACAGCAGAGTGGGGTGCTGTAGTTGACGAATTCCCACACTGAGGAAGGGGGTTGGAGTAGGTGACCTCTAAGATCCCTTCTAACCCTGTGTCAAGAAACTGGTCTCCTTTAAGGGAGTTTTTCTGCCTACGTGTTAGCTTTTTGACTATAGAAATCATCACCAGTGTTCCCTCTAAGCTGAGTTAGTGTGAGCTAGCTCACAGTTTTTTAGCTTCCGGCTCACACATTTTAGTCTTTGCTCAGGAAGGAGGGCTCCAGAGCAAATTAATTTATGCAGTAGCCAAATTGCTTGCGCACCACTTTAATACCAGTAGCTCACAAAGTAGAATTTTTTGCTCACAAGATTCCACAGGCTTAGAGGGAGCATTGGTCATCATCCCCACTTGTTATCAGAATTGTTGCCTAGGCTGGCAGAGGTGATTAACTTGCAGCAGCTGAGGACTGTCATCTAAAGCGGCTGACAGCTTGCAATTCAGAGATCTATCCTGGCAACGCTTTCTGTTGGCTAAATGGCTTTCCTTTTTGCACTGAGAACTTCAGCCCCACCAGAAAAAAAGAATTGCCCCACAAACCACAAAATCCTAGCTACAGGCCTGATATTACGCCCGTCTTTGTCCTCCCCGATTCCCAACAGTGTCCTAAACCCTTGCAAAAACTCTAAGTCCACCACAGAGAGGCATCTGCCGGTCTCCCCCTACCCCACCCCGGATCCTCACAGTACACCATGGTGAATAATAAGCAGGTGCTAGAGGTAGGAGTCCCAAAGGCGGAACCAGCTGTACTAGCCAAGGGCGAAGAAGCGACCTTACCCAGAGAGGCCACGTTCCCATAATTCTCCAGCATGACTTCCTTGTACAAGGCTCTTTGGTCCGGATCCAGCAGAGCCCATTCAGCCTTGGAGAAATACACAGCCACCTCATCGAAAGTCACCAGACTCTGCAAGAAAAGGAAGATACGGATAACGCCCCCTCCTCTTGCATGTGCTTACAACCTCAAAGGAGACAGGAAGGAACAGGGAAGCGGACAGGAGGCTTCAAGCGTGGCTGGTCTCTGTCCGGTCCCGTAAAGGACAAGCTATCGACAGGAAGTGAGAGGAGGAAGGAAGGAAGAAGGTGAAGACAACGTCCCCGGCCCCTCTAGGAGCGGTTCCAAAATGGCCCTTTCTGCTTCTCCCCTCCTTCACATTCAGATGGTCTAGATGTTTGCTATTTCTAGGCCCCGGTCACATGGCGAACTTGCCACATGGAAGGCACGAATGTCAGGCGGATTTTCGGGGCGCGATCACACTGCAACATCTGGGAAGCGTAGTCCAGTTTGCGGTGGGACGTGGACGGGCGCCTGATGCCACAGGATACTAGCGATCCCGTGATCAGACGCCCACCTTTGGCCCCATGTTTTCCGGATAATAGTGCACTTTCTGCGGTACTTTTTAACTCCACATCTTCAGCAGTACGCCACAGGTTGGCCATGGGAGCGCTACGCTTCCCAGATGTTGCAGTGTGATCGCGCCCTGAAAATCCGCCTGGCTTTCGTGCCTTCCGTGTGGCAAATTCTCCGTGCGACCGGGGCCAATATTTTTTTTCTAAAGCATTCCTTTTTTTGTCCAGTAGCAACTTATTCTTTACCACTGCATTGTAGCATGTGCCTCTCTGTACCTCAAAGGTCATCGCAGAGCCAGAAAAAGGACAGAGGAAGGCAACCAAGAGGATTAGAAGGGGTTGGAACACCTTCCCCTAGGAGGAAAGGCTGGAGAGGCCGGGACTTTTCTGTCCTGAACAAAGACCACTAAGGTAAGACAGGATTGAGGTTTATAAAACTATGCATACTAAAACTGAGGGGCCACACGAATGAATTTGTCAGTAAACCGGTTCAGCGAAGACAGAAGGAAATACTTCTTTACTCAAGAAACAAACTGTGAAATTCACTGCCAGTGGAAGTAGTAATGTACAGGTGGCTTTAAAAAGGGGCAGTACGGCAGATCGGAGAGGTCAATCCATGGCTCCTACCCACAGTGGCTAAAGTGAACCTCCATATAAAGAGGCAGCAAACCTCTGAATATCAATGCTGGGAGGCAGCACTTGGGGAAGAGGGCGTGACCCCTATGCGTTGTATTGTTGGTGTTCTGGGGAAACTGGCTGGGCATTGTGGGTAGAAACTTTCTGGACTAGGTGGACCACTGGTCTGATCCAGCAGGGCCCTTCTTAAGTTCTTAAAGTACGACCTAGACAAGAGCTCTCTCGATGACTTGGAATATCAGGCTGTATGTGACCAATGCCAGATGGCAGGAGGACAATATATCATTACTAACCAGTCAACAGAAGAACATCAGAACTGTCTCTTCCTGCCAGAAGATGGATGGATTGTATGGCCTTCCGGTGGGACAGCTAGTACGTTCTGCTGGACTGGAAGCAACGGGGCAGAGCAGAATTCCTCCCAGCCCCCACGGCAAGTAAGTCCCCCAGGTGCCCTCTACATGTCTCCCAGACGAGCCTTCTCTTACCTGAGTAGGATGCATATTGGCTGTTTCCGTTCTACGCTGAAGAAGGCACGATCCAGAATTTGACACCAGTGCTGTCCCACGCCCTGTCAAGGAGAGAAACAGATGGAAGAACTGTGGTCCTTTGTGCTGGCTTTTACCGGGACGTCTCGCCTCCTTCTCAACTTGAAGCCACGTGGGGGAAATAAGTTTTTTCCCCCTCTCCCCTCCCCCAAGTTTTTATTCCCCAGAATAAATGAAACTGAAATATATTGCAGTGCTCACTTTCCTATCAGACCTTATTTAGGTTCCTAGCAAACCTAAATGAATTAAATAAATACATTTTTAAAAAATAAAATTTCTCTCACTGATAAAATACATCCTTTATAACCTAGGATATACAATTGTAATCTTTGGCATATATACAGGATTTTAAAGCATAAATATCTTTAGTTGCTGTAGATTTTCCGGGTTGTGTGGCCGTGGTCTTGGCATTGTAGGACCTGACGTTTCGCCAGTAGCTGTGACTGGCATCCTCAGAGGTATAACCTTGGCACAGAGTGTCCTCCATCTTTCTGTGTTATAGCTCTGAGGATGCCAGTCACAGCTACTGGCGAACGTCAGGTCCTACAATGCCAAGACCACGGCTACATAAAATCTACAGCAATTAATGAACTCTGGCCGTGAAAGCCTTTGACAATATATGTTTTCTATAAGTATACCCAATATTGAGAAAAGAGTGGCAAACGGCTACACCCTATGATACCACAACACACGCTGAGAGGCAGGGGAAAAAAATAAAACTTGAAGGTAGAAAACAAATTCTGCAGTAAACAAAAGCAACTGTATTGGGGCAGGAGAAGTCTCACACAGTCATACGAGATATGGTATCCCTATATTAAGTTAAACTTCATAAAATTGAGAACACTGGAGTCTTCAACAATATAATATTAAACCCATCAAATGTTAATAATTTCGGCAACAGTTGATTATGCTATGAGTAAAAATACCCTTGAAAACTCAGGTCTCTGTGTTTACTGCGTACATAAGAGCAGGGCTTTTTTTGTAGAAAAAGCCCAGCAGGAACTCATTAGCGTAATAGGCCACACCCAACAGCCGGAACTCATTAGCATATCAGGCCACACCCCTGATAGCACAGCTCATTAGCATATTAGGCCACACCCCCGAGTTACCAGAAGTGTGTTCATCCAGCCACACCCACCTTATGCTTCTTATTCTGTTTACCTTGTTTGTTGTCAAAAACCAGGGCTCTATTTGTAGCAGGAACTCCTTTGCATGTTAGGCCACACACCCCTCATGTAGCCAATCCTAATGAGTTTCTGCTGTTGGGTGTGGCCTGTTATGCTAATGAGCTCCTGCTGGGTGTGGCCAACCCAGGAGCCAGCCAGAACTCCGTTCCTGTGCGTTCCTGCCCCGAAATAGCCCTGCTTCTGTCGCATCTCCATCCCAGATCTTGTGTCCTCCAGCTCCAAGCATCTAAAAGTCTCCACGTCCTTTTGCCTGGAACTGGGAGCTGCCCAAATTCTCACTTCTTAGAATCACAGAACTGGAAGGGACTTCCAGGGTCATCTAGTCCAACCCCTGCACAATGCAGGAAATTCACAAATACTTCCTCCCCACACACCCAGTGACCCCTGCTCCATACCCCAAACCTCCAGGTTCCCTGGACAAACTTGCCTGGAGAAAATTGCTTCCTGATCCAAAAGTGGAGATCAGCATTTCCTGGGGCGTGTAAGAAAGGGCCACGAGAACTAAGCATGGGGCAACCCTTCCTGCCCTCCCTCCCATGATCAGCCTAAGTTCACAGAATCAACATTGCTGTCAGATGGCCATCTAGCCTCTGCTTAAAAGCAGGAGGAGGAGGAGGAGATTGGATTTAGACCCTGCCCTTCACTCAGAGTCTCAGAGCAGCTTACAAACTCCATTCCCTTCCCCTCCCTACAACAGACACCCTGTGAGGTGGGCGGGGCTGAGAGAGCTTTTTCGAGAACTGCTCCTTCAAGGGCAGCTCTGATAGAACTACAGCTTGCCCTAGGTCATCCAGCAGCTGCAAGTGGAGGAGTGGAGAACCAAACCCGGTTCTCCCAGATTAGTGTCTGCATACTTCACCACTACACCAAACTGGCTCTGGAGAGCACACCACCTCCCAAGAAAACCCGTCCCACTGAGGAACTGTTCTTACTGCTAGGAAGTTCTTCCTAATGTTTAGCCGAAAACGCCTTTGATTTAAATTTCAACCCACTGGTTCTGGTCCGACCTTCTGGGGAAACAGAAAACAACTCCACACCATTCCCCAGATGACAGCCCTTCATGTATTTGAAGAGGGTTATCATATCACCTCTCAATCATCTCTCCAGGCTAAACAGACCCAGCTCCTTCAGCCTTTCCTCATAGGACTTTGTCTCCAGACCCTTCACTGTCTTCGTTGCCCTCCTCTGGACACGTCCCAGCTTGTCTACATCTTTCCTTAACTGTGGCGCCCAAAAGTGAACACAATACTCTAGGTGAGGTCTAACCAGAGCAGAATAAAGCAATACCATCACTTTGCATGATCTGGAAACTATACTTCTGTTTTGTTTTTTTATAAGTTTATTTATCATTTTCCATAAAAACAAAACGAACATTTACCAATACATTTTCCCAAACAATGTGTCTAATTTTTCCACATCACATTAATCCAAGTATAGACGCATGCCCATCTCACAACAAAAATACCATCCTCTTTCCCTTGTAACACTAGACTCAATTTATCCATTTCCGCTATCTCCAATATCTTATAAATCACTTCCTCTCTAGTGGGGAGTTCTTCCTGTTTCCAGTATTTGGCTAGTAATATTCTGGCAGTAGTCAAAATATGAATTAACAGATATTTCTCTTTCTATTTGAGGTCTCCGGGAATCATATTTAGAAGGAATATTTCCGGGGATAAAGATGTGCTTATATTCATAATTTCTAAAATAAATTTTTGAATCATTTCCCAATATTTATGTATTCTACCACAATGCCACCACATGTGGAAAAAAGTTCCCACATTAGATTTACACTTCCAACAATTATTGGATATTGAGGGGTTATACTTTGCCAGCCTATCTAGTGACCCATACCACCTATGGAATACCTTGTAGAGGTTTTCCTTATAGATGACTGCTCTCATATATTTTAGAGACTTCTGTTGATACAACTCAAGGTCCTGACCTTTCCTCAAAGCCCTGCTTGTAGCATTACTTCTCAGGCTTCATTCCCACCTACTCAGAGTATGCCTATGTTCATGACCCTCTACTTCAAGACTCCCTCTCCAAACAATAATGGCGGTAGGGGACTAAGCATGGCCCAGGAGGCACAGAACTTGAGAGTCAAGTAAAGGAGTGAAATAACAGAGAGCAATGGGAAAAAATTGGTTTTCTGTCAGCTGTTTGTTTCCTGTCAGCTTTTTGTATTCTGGGATTTGATGAAGAGAAGAAGAGATTGGATTTATACCCCACCCTTCACTGCCCAAAGGCGTCTCAGAGTGGCTTACCAACTCCTTTCCCTTTCCCTTCCCACAAGAGAGACCCTGTGAGGTCGGTGGGGCTGAGAGAACTTCTGACAGAAACTGTCCTTGAGAGAACAGCTGTGCCAGAGCTTGTGACTGACCCAAGGTCACATCAGCAGGTGCAACTGGAGGAGTCGGGAATCAAACCCGGTTCTCCCAGATTAGAGTCCACGCACTTAACCACTACATCAAACTGGTTCTCACACCAAACTGGCTCTCCAGAGAAGGGCAACTAGAATGATAAAAGGGTTGGAACACCTTCCCTATGAAGAAAGGTTAAAAAGCTTGGGGCTCTTCAGCTTGGAGAAACAACGGCTGAGGGGTGACGTGATCGAGGTTTATAAGATTATGAATGGGATTGAGCAAGTAGAGAAAGAAGTACTTTTCTCCCTTTCTCACAAGACAAGAACTCGTGGGCATGAAATTGCTGAGCAGTCGGGTTAGAACAGATAAAAGGAAGGACTTCTTCACCCAAAGAGTGATTAACATATGGAATTCACTGCCACAGGAGGTGGTGGCAGCTACAAGCACGGACAGTTTCAAGAGTGAATTAGATAAACATATGGAGCAGAAGTCCATCAGTGGCTATTAGCCACAGGGTATAGATGGGAACTCTCAGTCTGGGGCAGGTGATGCCCTCTATTCTTGGTGCTGGAGGGGGCAGCAGTGGGAGGGCTTCTGGTGTCCTGGCCCCACTGCTGGACCTCCTGATGGCACCTGGTATATTTGGCCGCTGTGTGACAGAGGGTTGGACTAGATGGGCCATTGGCCTGATTCAACATTGGCTTCTCTTATGTTCTTATGAAGGGAGGAGACGGTTTCCCAACCTTCATGTTTAAATTGTATCTTGGCCCACATCAGGCCTAAAGAAGACACCTTCAAGACAGTTTCAGGAGAATCTTGGAGACCAACGAGATTTCTGGGACATAAGGTTTCCAAGAGCCACAGTTCCCTTCGTCGACAGGCACTGCAGAGAAATATCTTTTTTGGGGGCGGGGGTGTCCTTATAACTATGAGGCAGGGATGATGTGTCTGGGAAAACTTTTCTAGGAGGAGAGAAAAGTACCCCTCCCTTCAAAGGAGAAAGAGAGTCTTTTGGTCTGGGAAATGCCCTGCTGTCTCCCGTGAAAGCCATCTATTGTCCTATGGCCTGCTTAGTTTTGTGTGAGTAGTCTTGGAACACAGCCAATTACCATGTCAGATTACACAGGGAAGCCACGGAAATTCACAAACATAAAACACAATTTCAACAGGAAAGAAGAGAGTTTAAAAATAAACAGGGCATGGTTTCCTGTCCTGAAAAATACAAAAGGCTCTATCTCTTACAATAGCACTATAGAGAGTCAGTTTGGTGTAGTGGTTAAGTGTGTGGACTTTAATCTGGGAGAACTGGCTTTGATACCCCACTCTGCACTTTGCACCTGCTGGATGACCTTGGGCAAGCCACAGTTCTGACAAGAGCAGTCCTTGAAAGGGCAGTTCTGGAAAGAGCTCTCTCAGCCCCACCTACCTCACAGGGTGTCTGTTGTGGGGAGGGGGAGGGGAAGGAGTTTGGAAGCCGCTCTGAGACTATGAGTGAAGGGTGGGGTATAAATCCAACCTCTTCTTCTTCTTCTTCACTACAGATAAGATTAGACTTTCAACAGTCAATCCATATGCAAAAGAACCTCCTCAGGAAAGCTCCTCCATTAGCATGTTCACAGCCTGGGAAACTCCTGCAAGAGAATGACTCAGCCCTACCCCACCTTCCTGAGTAGATATAAATTACCTGCCTACCATGTTTCTTCTCACACTGACACAGAGAGTCCTCCCATCTTTCTGTGTTATACCTCTGAGGAGGCCAGTCACAGCTGCTGGAAAAACCTCAGGTCCTACAATGCCAAGACCACAGCCACACAGCCCGGAAAATCCACAACAACTAATGAACTCCGGCCGCGAAAGCCTTTGACAACACACTGGTAAAAGTTTGGGGGCTGGGCACTCCCCTATATACCTCAAAACAAAGAGTGGGTCTTCCCACACTTTGCTAGCTGGTGCCAGTTCATTCCTCATCTCTACCTTTGTTCTCACACACACACTCCAACCATTGAAATGTGGATTGTAATCTCTTCTGGACAGGTGCCAACAGGGGAAACAGCCCTCAGAAGGGCCACAGGTGTTTTCTGAGCCACTGAAAGAATACCACTGCCCTAGACCGATTCGGCCAGCAGGATGTGAACCTGCTTCCCCCATTTCTCATTCATTCCCCCCTCCAAATGTTGCACTCTTTAACTCTTTGCTCCTACCTACCACCTCACCAAGGAAATTCAACAGACTTAGTTTGCTTTTCCAGGTGGGGGGGAAGGGGAAGAAGAAGAAGAAGAGGAGGAGGAGGAGGAGGAGGAGGAGGAGATTGGATTTATACCCCACCCTTTACTACCCAAAGGTGTCTCAGAGCGGCTCACAAACTCCTTCCCCTCCCCTCAACAGACCCCCTGTGAGGTAGAAGAAGAAGAGATTGGATTTATACCCCGCCCTTCACTCCCCAAAGGAGTCTCAGAGCGGCTTACAAACTCCTTTCCCTTCCCCTCCCCACAACAGACACCTCGTGAGGTAGAAGAAGGAGAAGAGATTGGATTTAGACCCCGCCCTTCACTACCCAAAGGAGTCTCAGAGCGGCTTACAAACTCCTTTCCCTTCCCCTCCCCACAACAGACTCCCTGTGAGGTAGAAGAAGGAGAAGAGATTGGATTTATACCCCGCCCTTCACTCCCCAAGGGAGTCTCAGAGCAGCTTACAAACTCCCTTCCCTTCCCCTCCCCTCAACAGACACCCTGTGAGGTAGAGGAAGAAGAAGAGATTGGATTTATACCCCACCCTTTACTACCCAAAGGTGTCTCAGAGCGGCTCACAAACTCCTTCCCCTCCCCTCAACAGACCCCCTGTGAGGTAGAAGAAGGAGAAGAGATTGGATTTCTACCCCGCCCTTCACTCCCCAAAGGAGTCTCAGAGCGGCTCACAAACTCCTTTCCCTTCCCCTCCCCACAACAGACCCCCTGTGAGGTAGAAGAAGGAGAAGAGATTGGATTTATACCCCGCCCTTCACTCCCCAAAGGAGTCTCAGAGCGGCTTACAAACTCCCTTCCCTTCCCTCAACAGACACCCTGTGAGGGAGGCAGGGCTGAGAAAGCTCTTGACAGAAACTGCTCTTTTTCAAGAACAGCTCTTATCAGAACTACGGCTTGCCCAAGGTCATCCAGCCAGGTGCAAGTGGAGGAGTGGGGAATCAAACCCGGTTCTCCCAGATTTGAGTCCACGCACTTCACCACTACACCAAAGTGGCTCCATTCGCTACTGGCTCCTAAGTAGGGTTACCACCTCCAGCCTGGGAAATTCCTGGAGATTTGGGGGGGTCGAGATCAACGGTCCCTCTAATCTGTGGAGTCCTGTGAGCAAAAATTCTACTTTGTGAGCTACGGGCATTAAAGTGGTGAGAGAGCTATTGGGCCGCTGCATAAACTAGTCAGGTCTGGAGCCCTCCCTTCCTGAGCGAAGACAAGGATGTGTGAGCGAGAGGCTAAAGAACTGTGAGCTAGCTCACACTAATTCAGCTTAGAGGGAACACTCACCCCCACTCTCTCAGGAGAGAGCCTGAGGAAGGATTTCACCTGGAATCTATTTTTTACCATAAAGTACGCCTCCTGATCCTGCCAACTTAGCAGTTCGAAAGCAAGAAATTGCAAGTAGATAAATAGGTACCACTTTGGTGGGAAGGTAACAGCGTTCTGTGCGCCTTGGTGTTTAGTCATGCCGGCCACATGACCATGGAAACGTCTTCGGACAGCGCTGGCTCTTCGGCTTTGAAACGGAGATGAGCACCGCAACCTTAGAGTCGAATTCGACTGGCTTTCAAGCAAGGGAACCTTTACCTTTACCTTTACTTTACGCCTCCTGAAGCGGCCATTTTCTCTGGAACGACCAATTTCCACACTCTGGCTCCACCTGGAGGCTGGCAAACTTACACCTAAGACTGAAGAGAAGCAAGACTCACAGCCTTTCAATCTGAGTACTGTCATACACAGAAGAATATCAGAAGAACCCTGCTGGATCAGACCAGTCTGCAACGCTCCCACTAAGCGGTAGAGTCTGGTCAGCATAAATCTTACTTTGTGAGCTCCTGGCATTAAAGTGGTGAGCGAGCTATTTGGCTGCTGCATAAATTAGTTTGCTCTCGAGCCCTCCTTCCTGAGCTGAGACAAAAATGTGAGCGCCAGAGGCTAAAAAACTGTGAGCTAGCTCACACTAACTCAAGCTTAGAGGGAACATTGGTCCCCATGGTTCTTTGGGAAAGCTAAGTGTCTCTGTTGGACTCTTAAAGGATGTTATCAAGCTGAAGAGAACCAAAACTCACAGCCTTTCAATTTGAGTACTGTCATACACATAAGAATATTACAAGAACCCTGCTGGATCAGACCAGTGAAGTACGCTCCGACTAAGCTGTGGAGTCTTGCGAGCATAAATTCTACTTTGCGAGCTCCCGGCATTAAAGTTGTGGGCGAGCGATCGGGCTGCTGCATGAATCAGTTTGCTCTCGGGCCCTCCCTTCCTGAGCTGAGACAAAAACGTGTGAACTGGAGGGCTGAAAAACTGTAAGCTCGCTCACACTAACTCAGCTTAGAGGGAACACTGCCAGTGATGGTCCATCTGGTCCAGCATCTTGTCTCACACAGCGGCCGACCAATTCCTCTGGATGACCAGCAACAGGGCAGAGAGGCTGAGGCCTTCCCCGGAGGTTGCCTCCTGGCTCTGGGATACCGAATATGGCGGTTCCCCTCAGTCACCATGGCTAGTAGCCATTGATGGAGTTATCTTCCATGAATCTATCTAATTCCCGCTTCAAGCTATTTGTTCCTACGGCCGTCACTACATCCTCCGGCAGCGAATTCCACATTTTAATCACTCTCTGGGTAAACTAGTAGAAAAGAGCAGGAGTCCTGGAGCTGTACCCATTGTTTTAATTGTCATAGGGTGCGTTCAGACGCGCCGTTTGAGCCGTTTTCGGCACGGCTCAGAAACGGCTTTTACCTGCGCGTTCACACACCCAACATCTGCCCACCGTCCCCAGCTGTCGCTTTCTGGAGCAAACCCCCTTTGAAACGGAGTATTTTGACACCACTTACCCAAGTGGTGTTTTCCATGATTCTCCGTTTCAAGCCGCACTTTCCGCTGTCTGATTGCTCCATCCAGCCACTTCCGGGTGCTTCAACCCCCCTCCCCTCTGGGAAGCTGCCTCCGGCTTCCGGTTTAGTCCTCCATTTTTTTCCCTTACCGGTGTGCGCTTGAGCGGAGCTCCGCACTTATGTTTAAAAAGAAAAGCTTCACTGGTGCCTAGTTTAGGCATTTAGAGGAGTCCAGGATCTCGGGGAGGCCATTTTTAAAAGGAGTCTTCATTTAAACTTGAAAGGGACCTGTTGAGCTCGCTCTTCTGCGCACCCGCCAAACTTCCTGTTCAGGAGAGGGCTGCCTGTGCGCATGCTCAAAGGAGAGGAAACCCCCCTCACCTGCAGGAGGACGGCGGGGAGCTCGGAAGGAGGAGGTGAGTCTGATCGCGATTCTCCAGTTTAAAAAAAAACGCATCGTGCCGGAGCAGTTTAAACCGCTCCAGCACGCTGTCTAAACGCACCCATCATGTTTTATTGGGTTTGAATGATTAATGTTTTGAACTGAAATTGTATTTATTTCAGTGATGATGCCCGCCTGCGGGATATTAATGCAAATAATAAATAAATAAATACGAACAAAATTTGTGGCAGGATAAGAGCTTTCCTGAGCTCACTTCTTCAGAGGTGCAAAGTAGTGTTTCCTTTTGTCCATGCTGAACCTACTGCCCATCAGTTTAAGAACATAGGAACATAAACATAAGAGAAGCCCATGTTGGATCAGGCCAATGGCCCATCCAGTCCAACACTCTATGTCACACAGTGGCCAAAAACACCAGGTGCCCCATCAGGAAGTCCAGCAGTGGGGCCAGGACACTAGAAGCCCCACTAGAAGCTCCGACTGTTGCCCCTGCCCAAGCACCAAGACGACAGAGCATCACTTGCCCCAGACCGAGAGTTCCTAAGAACATAAGAGAAGCCCATGTTGGATCAGGCCAGTGGCCCATCCAGTCCAACAGTCTGTCACACAGTGGCCAAGAATACCAGGTGCCATCAGGAGATCCAGCAGTGGGGCCAGGACACCAGAAGCCCTCCCACTCTTGACCCCCTCCCAAGCACCAAGAATACAGCACATCACTTGCCCCAGACTGAGAGTTCCTATCGATACCTTGTGGCTAATAGCCACTGACGGACTTCTGCTCCATATGTTTATCTAATTCCCTCTTGAAGCTGTCCATGCTTGTAGCTGCCACCACCTCCTGTGGCAGCGAATTCCATGTGTTAATCACTCTTTGGGTGAAGAAGGACTTCCTTTTATCCGTTCTAACCCAACCACTCAGCAACTTCATGGAGTGCCCACTAGTTCTTGTACTGTGAGAAAGGGAGAAAAGTACCTCTTCCTCCACCTGCTCTATCCCATGCATAATCTTATAAACCTCGATCACGTCACCCCTCAGCCCTCGTTTCTCCAAGTTCACTGGATGCCCTCGAGTTTTATTATTCTGGGAGATGAAGCAGGGGCATAAGAAGCCCACAGGCCGAAAAAGGGCTTCAGCCTCCCTCCCTCGGTACCTTTTCCCACTCCACCCGGGAAATGGAACCTGTTTTCAGCGCATCCACAAGCCGAGAGAAAGCTTCTGAGCTCTCCGCCCCGAGGAGGACGCTGTAGGGACCCAGCTGGCTTTGCAGAGAGGAACGAAGGCGACATCCCCGCCCCCTCCAGTTTCGTAGACGGGGCGGCTGCAGTGCACTCAAGGAGGGATGGGCTCTCCCCGGGCTCCCCCATCCCATTGCAGGGACCCCCTCCTAGGCTCAGGGTCCCCCGCCACACTGCAAGGACCCCCTCCAAGCAGCATTCCCGCTGAGTTAGTGTGAGTTTTGTTTTGTTTTTAAATATTAATTTCCCCCCAACATTTCCCCAACAATATTAAATAAATTATTAATTTTCCCCCCAACACTGTTACAACATTGTTTGACACTGGGAAGAGTCACAGAGAGAAGGTTAAAAACTGGCAATCCCAGCTCTAACAGTCAACACAGATATTAATCTCTGCTACCGTGCACCTTGGTGTTTAGTCATGCTGGCCACATGACCACGGAAACGTCTTCGGACAACGCTGGCTCTTCGGCTTTGAAACGGAGATGAGCACCGCAACCCTAGAGTCGGATTCGACTGGCTTTCGAGCAAGGGGAACCTTTACCTTTACCTTACTGTACAATCATGAAACTATATTAACTTTGGGAACATTTTTAGGGGTTTTAGAGCGCTCAAAAGAAAAGTATATTTCTATATCCCGGGTTAGCATAAGAACATAAGAGAAGCCAATGTTGAATCAGGCCAATGGCCCCTCCAGTCCAACACTCTGTCACAAAGTGGCCAAAACTACCAGGTGCCATCAGGAGGTCCAGCAGTGGGGCCAGGACACCGGAAGCCCTCTCCTACTGTTGCCCCCCTCAGCACCAAGAATAGAGTGCATCACCTGCCCCAGACTGAGAGTTCCCATCTATTCCTTGTGGCTAATAGCCACTGATGGACTTCTGATCCATATGTTTATCTAATTCCTTCTTGAAACTGTCTATGCTTGTAGCTGTCACCACCTCCTGTGGCAGTGAATTCCAGCTGTGAATCACTCTTTGGGTGAAGAAGGACTTCCTTTTATCTGTTCTAACCTGACTGCTCAGCAATTTCATTAGTGCCCACGAGTTCTTGTATTGTGAGAAAGGGAGAAAAGGTCCATGAAGTCGTGAAGAGTCGGACTCGACTGTGTGACTGAACAACAACAACAAACATTCAAGAACCCTGGCCCTACACCGACAGTATCTCTCCTGATGAGAATTACCAGACATCTACCATAAGGGGTTGCTGAAGACCGAAATGTTGAATCCCACAAACACAACAGCTCTGCGAACTTGCGAAGATTTAAACTGGCATAAATACGGAGCCCCGAGCCCCAAAAACTAACGCCATACCATCTGCGACAGGGAACATGTTCTATTTGCTACGGAGTTCAAAACTTCTTGTACGGTGAGAAAGGGAGAAAAGCACCTCTTTCTCCACCTGCTCTATCCCAGGCATAATCTTATAAACCTCGATCATGCATGGAATAGAGCAGGTGGAGAAAGAAGCATTTGGGATTATCTCACTATCTTCTAAATAACCAATCATAGGAAACCAAACCGCCTGAAACCATTTGTTGGTATTTTCCCGACTGCCATGCTGATGAATTATATGAGGTGCGCCCCTAAATAAAGCATTCCCAAATTTTATTTTGCCAACGTGTTAGGGTGGGGATTTTTGTTTGTTTGTTTGTTTGTTTCCATTTTTGACCCAGCTCAGGAAGGGAGGGCTCCGGAGCAAACTAAAATCCACCCAGCAGCCCAATCGCTCGCTCACAACTTTTAAAGCCAGTGGCTCACAAGACAGATTTTTTGCTCACAAGACCCCACGGCTTAGAGGGAGCGCTGCGGCTCCGAGCCCCTCCATTCTCCACCAGCGGCCGTGTGTGTGTCCCCCCCTTACTCACTTACTCGACCCGTCCCTCCCTAATGCATCACTTACCTCTTTGCACGGCTTTGCACGGCGCGAGTAAAAGTCCAGTTTAAGACAACGGGGAAATTTGCAGAGCTGGCAGTGGGAGGGAGGGAGAGGGGAAATCAGACAGGAAAGTGCATCGCTTATTGAAGCTCCCCGTTTCTCCTTTCCGTCCGCTCTGCTTCCGGCAGAAAATGCACGCCCGGGGTTAAAGGGGGCGAGGCTGAGCTCCTGCAAAGGCTGGGGAGGGGGGTTTCTTCTTGCTAGAGCTCCCCCCCACCTCCCCAGGAAAGCTGGCTTTGCAAATTGCGCCATGCAATTGCACCTTTCCTCCCCCCCCAGGCATCCCCCCCTCAGGATCGGGTGAGCTGAACATGCATTTGGGCAAGGCTATTTTTTAAGCAGGAATGCACAGGAACGGAGTTAGGGCTGGCTCCTGAGTTGGCCACGCCCAGCAGGAATCATTAGCATAATAGGCCACACCCAACAGCAGAAACTCATTAGGATTGGTTGCATTGGGGGGGGGTGTGGCCTAACATGCAAAGGAGTTCCTGCTCTAAAAGAAGCCCTGGGGTTTTGACAGCAAACAAGGTAAACAGAACAAGAAGCAAAAGGTGGGTGTGGCCGGATGACCACACTTCTGGTAACATGGGGGTAAAAGGTAAAGGTTCCCTTGCTCGAGTCGAATCCGACTCTACGGTTGCGGTGCTCATCTCCGTTTCAAAGCCGAAGAGCCAGCGCTGTCCGAAGACGTTTCCGTGGCCATGTGGCCGGCATGACTAAACACCAAGGCGCACGGAACGCTGTTACCTTCCCACCGAAGTGGTACCTATTTATCTACTTGCAATTTCTTGCTTTCGAACTGCTAGGTTGGCAGGAGCTGGAACTAGAGACGGGCGCTCACTCCGTCATGCGGCAGTCTCGGGTCTCGAACTGCTGAACTGCTGACCTTCCACAGCCTGCAGTTCAGCGCCTCATAAATAATAAATAAATAATAGACTAATGAGCTGTGCTGTCAAAGGGGTGGCCTAATATGCTAATGAGTTCCTGCTAGGCTTTTTCTACCAAAAAAGCCCTGCATTTGGGGAAGGGGAGTCCAAAGGCAGCAATAGAGGAAAGGAGGCGGGGGGGGAGCAATGTGGGAAAGTGTGGCAAGAAATGACGACCTGGGGGGAGGGATTGGTGGCTAAAAAGCCTCCGGATTTAGGGGACAGGCAGGGGCGGATGAAGGCTCCCTGGTGCCCTGAGCACTGACCAATCTTGGTGCCCCCTCCCCTCCTTTCCACACTGACCCCGTCCATTTGAGTGGTTGGCCTGTCTGACCAGATATGCAATGTAGGTTGCAGCCAAGGTTCCCTCTAAGCTGTGGAGAGTCTCGTGAGCAAAAGTTCTACTTTGTGAGCTACTGGCATTAAAGCTGTGAGCGAGCGATTTGATAGCTGCATAAAATAGTTGGTTCTGGAGCCCTCCTTACTGAGCTAAGTCAAAAATGTGTGAGCCGGAGGCTAACAAACTGTGAGCTAGCTCACGCCGACTCAGCTTAGAGGGAACACTGGTTGCAGCAATACAAAAATTTATTCCTAGGATAACACAATAGACTGGAGAAACCGAGCCAACCTTTGGCTGCGTAAAGTTCTGCGAAAATGCAATACGACATCCGTTTCAATATTTCACAAGTTAAATGTATCAAAGCTCCAATATTCATGACCTGAAAGGCATTTTTCTACATTTTATTTTCGCAAAATCACTGATAACATCCTCGAAATTAATACCTCTCCGAATGTCTGCTTCAGTTGTTAATATACACAAGTGAGTTGAGTCTTTCTTTTTTTTTTTAAAGAATTTTATTAACAGGATATTTTAACATGTTCCATAATTAAAAACAGTTCTTAACATATCCTCTTCCACAATTTTCTCCCCCACCCCGGCTTCCAACGATGTTCCACCCCATTTATTATTTCAGTCAATATTCTCTTACCTTAAACACTTATTCAGTAATCAAATCTTCATTTAAACATTTTCCTTTTCTATTCCTCTCTCTTAGGTAACATTTTAAATACAATCCATTTCTTACTATACTTCTAGTCTTAATAATTATCAGAGCAAAGCAACTTATTTTTAACATCCCAGTTCAAGTCTAAGTAATCTTTAAAGTCTTTCCAATCTGCTAAAAATTCTTGATCTTCTTTTCCTTTGAGTTTTTTTGTCATTTTGTCCATTTCTACCATAAAAATCATCTTCTTTTGAGTTGAGTCTTTCTTGAAGCCTAACTGATCTCTTTGGGTTTTTTACACACGTTTCAGTTGGGAGAAAGACCTCTCTGTTGTGCAGTTGGTGACCATTAATGTTAAAAATATTCTTAAGGCAATTCCAACATTTGGAAAAGGCCCTCTCTAGTTTGTCTTCTGTAATTGTGTTGCAAAGTTCCATGTGTTACTTTTAAACATAGCCTAGGACACTGCACCTCGCCAACAAAAAATAGAAGATAACCCTAGGGGTGCACCATGATCAATTTACACTAATTTTATCGGGTTTTTTTTTTTTTTTTACAAATCATTCATTTTTTTTTCTTTTCACCCTTTTCCCAACTTTGTGGTGCCCCCTTTGGCCCTGGCGCCCTAAGCACGTGCTTAGTCTGCTTAAGGGTTAATCTGCCACTGGGGACAGGGCAAAAGCCAGAACAGCTCAGAACAGGAATTAAGACCCCGGGAGGGGAAAACAAACCTGACCCCAAAACTGGAAGCAAGATACAGGGTTGCAAAAGCCTGAATTTGTTCTTGTGGCAACTGGACCAGAGAAGTAGCAGAATACAAGTAAAACTGAATGATGCCCTTTCCCAACCATTTTAGAATGTTTATACGATCTTTAAAGGTAAAGGTAAAGGTTCCCTTGCTCGAAAGCCAGTCGAACCCGACTCTAGGGTTGCGGTGCTCATCTCCGTTTCCAAGCCAAAGAGCCAGCGCTGTCCGAAGATGTTTCCTTGGTCATGTGGCCTGGCATGACTAAACGCCAAGGCGCACAGAACGCTGTTACCTTCCCACCTAAGTGGTACCTATTTATCGACTTGCAATTTCTTGCTTTCGAACTGCTAGGTTGGCAGGAGCTGGGACCAGAGATGGGAGCTCCCTCCGTCATGCGGCCACTCGGGTTTCGCGCTGCTGAACTACTGACCTTTCAGTCTGCAGTCTTAACCACTTTAACTTAACCTTTAAATGTAAAAATAACTAGGGCGGTCTCATATAGAGAAAACATGTATAAAATGCTGTACAGGTGGTATATTACGCCAGACAAGCTGGCGAAGTATGATGAGAAATGTTCTAATAAGTGCTGGAAATGTAATGCTAAAGTTGGGTCCTTTTACCATATGTGGTGGACATGTGAGGTTACAAAAAATATTGGATATAGGTGCATAGAATGATGCAGAGAATTATAAAAGGTACTCTTGTGTTTAAGCCAGAGGTGTTATCGCTGGGCATACTTCCAAAGGAGGTGCAGAGAGAGGAGAGATATTTGTTAATATATATAGCAACTGCGGCTAGAATCCTGTATGCGAAGTATTGGGGGTCTACGGTGGTTCCAACGAAACAAGAACTGATTGAGAAGATTATGGAAGCAGCAGAAATGGACAAACTGACTCTGATGTTGAAAGGGCATGATGGATCAGCCTTTATAAACACGTGGCAACGCTTTTATAACTGGTATGACCAGAGAGAGAAGGATGGAGAGAAACAATAATGATTGAATATTATTAGCTTTGTGTTAAATTAGAAATGGATAAGATAGAATGATAGAATTTGTGGATACAGAAGTGAAGAAATGTAACACTTAGGTTGGTAAGGGGGAGGGAATTTAATCGGGTGATTTGCTTTGGGAAGTTTACCCCCCGTGAATGTTGAATGTTGTATTTTGTGGGCGTTGTGTAGTGTTAAGGTTTTGTATTGTGTATTGTATTGTATTGTGTGTGATTGTATTTTGTGTTATGTTTTGTTATGTTGTTATGTCGTTGTCTTAAAATGCCTCTTTTAGGGGCGCTTAAAAAAAAATAGCAAAAATGTTGTGTCATCTTGGTGTAATTTTTGGCACAATTGCAAAACGGATGTTGCGGCAGTGAATGTTGAAAGAAGTTGATATTAAATCTCTTACCGTGACAAATATTTTTGCAGCTGAGACTGGCGTGGTCGTAGAGTGGAACATTTCATTAAGCCTTGCATTGATGCAACACGACCTATTCATTTTTTAAGGTGTGGTTATATTTGAATGGGGGTCAGGGAAACGGGCAAATGTTGGTCAGGGAAAGTCGGGGAAATGAAAAACAAAAATTTAGTGTCAGCCCTGAAGAACCAAAAGGGTGAGAAGAAAGTCTAATGAAGGGCCAATATTAAAAACCTAGTGGAAACTTATAATATACAAAGATACATGCATTTATTAGAAAGACAGTTGAAAACATACATAAGGGCCCAATGAAAGCCTCGTTAAAAAGTGAAGGCTAAACACAAGGAGGGCCAGTACAGCTGACCTGACACATTTCTGCCCTATTGCGGCCTTCTTCAGAGGTCAAACAATACTGAGGTACACACAACTTAAATACATATTGCAATAAGATAGCCAATAAGTGAGTATTGGACCAGGAAAAGGAAGGTTAAGCAGCAAGATCTAAAGGCACATGACAAAGATGTTTGTGAGGCCCCAAAGGTGAAAATCATGTGTCTGGTGAACATGTGTCTGCTGAATTAGAACATCTACCAATTTAAGTCCAAAAAGCACTTGTGTGGCTGTGAAAGTCAGAGCTAGAGTGTCCTCAAGCAAAAATAGCAGTGCTACTGAGTAGATTTGGTTAGCCTTTATAATTTGGTGCTCGGGCATTAAACCATCCTAAGAACATAATAAGAACATAAGAGAAGCCAATGTTGAATCAGGCCAATGGCCCATCTAGTCCAACACTCTGTCACACAGCAGCCAAAATATACCAGGTGCCATCAGGAGGTCCAGCAGTGGGGCCAGGACACTAGAAGCCCTCCCACTGCTGCCCCCTCCAGCACCAAGAATAGAGTGCATCACCTCCCGCTCACCCCTGGTACTTCACTCACCCTCACCGTTGAAGCTATCCCCACCTACCTCCCACCACCCTTAGCATTCCACTCACCCCTACCCTTGCTCTTCTCCCACCCCATCCTTGGCACTCCACTCACCCACCCCTCTTGCTGATCTCCCTCTCTACGCTCCCACACCCTTGGCATTCCCTCAGCCCCAACTCTTGCTCTCTTCTCAACTACCCCCCACACACCAATGCTCCCTCTAAGCTGCGGAGTCTCGTGAGCAAAGAATTCTACTTTGTGAGCTACTGCCATTAAAGTTGTGAGTGAGCCATTTGGCTACTGTATAAATTAGTTTGCTCCAGAGCCCTCCCTTCCGGAGCGAAGACAAAAACGTGTGAGCGGGAGGCTAAAACACTGTGAGCTAGCTCACACTAGCTCAGTTTAGAGGGAACACTGGCTACTCAACTACTCACAGGGGGAATCCTATCTCCCTCCCTCCGCCACTGAGACAACACATCCAGACCCTAGCAATCACCTCAGGGCCTCACAACAGCGGTGTACGGGAGCCCCTCCAAGCCCCAAATGTCTCCCAGTGTGTGTTGGGCTTCTAGTGTCCTGGCCCCACTGCTGGACCTCCTGATGGCACCTGGTATATTTTGGCCACTGTGTGACAGAGTGCTGGACTAGATGGGCCATTCGCCTGATTCAACATTGGCTTCTCTTATGTTCTTATGTTGCAGTGGCTGGGCTCTGAACAGCTCCCTGCATCTACCACCATGGCATCCAGGCCCCAAGCAGATCCCAGTGCCCCGTCACTAAGGCTAGGCCTTGAGTGGTTCCCTGCTTCTGCCCCAGTGGCGGCCAGTCCCCAAGCAGTTCCCAGTGTCCACCAAGTGAGCCTGCCAAGACTTCCTTATTCTTCGAGCAGGCTCTCCGAGGCTTCCTCCCACCCTGCACCCCACTCTCGGTGGCTCACTCAGTTTCTTTCCCCTTCACTTTTCATTGCTCACCTGGAGCTGCTCTGAGTGGATCTGCAGAGGCTTCCACTACCCCTCGCCGGCAATTCGGGCACTCTGTTGCCGCAACAACCACCAGGCTGCTTTCCTGCTGCACTACAGTAAGTGTGTTGCATGCCCACGTGCAGATCTTTTTAATTTTCAGGGGTAATTCAACCCAACCAATGTTTGCTCGTTTTTCATTTTTTTCTGCCAATCTGCGCGGGGTCCACCCAAGTTGGCAGAAAAGCCAGAGAAGCGTGCCCCCTAGCTGCAGATTTAGATACCTGCACATAGGGGGCACAGTTGGGAATTAGATGTATAAATGTGTTAGCTTTCAAAACACCTTGAATGTCTTCCTTGGGAAGCAATTTCATAACTTCTTGCCAAGCCCCAAGGGTGCTCAGTTTATTGAATTGACCCTTGTTGTTGTTGTTCAGTCGCACAGTCGAGTCCGACTCTTCGCGACCCCATGGACCAGATCACGCCAGGCCCTCCCGTCTTCCGCTGTCCCCTGAAGTTTGCTCAATTTCATGTTCGTTGCATCGATGACACTGTCTAACCATCTCGTCCTTGGCCGTCCCCTTCTTCTTTGACCTTCCATCTTTCCCAGCATCAGGGTCTTCTCCAGTGAAAGCTCCCTTCTCATTTGGTGGCCAAAGTATTTGAGCTTCAGCTTCAGGATCTGGCCTTCCAGGGAACAGTCAGGGTTGATTTCTTTTAGGATTGACTGATTTGATCTCCTTGCAGTCCAAGGGACTCTCAAGAGTCTTCTCCAGCACCATAGTTCAAAAGAATCTATTCTTCGGCGCTCGGCCTTCCTTATAGTCCAACTCTCGCAGCCATACATTACTACGGGGAATACCATTGCTTTGACCATGCGGACTTTTGTTGGCAAGGTGATGTCTCTGCTTTTTATCATGCTGTTTAGGTTTGTCATCGCTTTCCTCCCAAGTAGTAGGCGTTTTTTAATTTCATGGTTGCAGTCACCATCTGCAGTGATCTGGGATCCCAGGAATGTGAATTGACCCCTACCCCCAACTATCCAACTGGAAAAGGCCATTTAGGAGAGAAATCTATGTTGCTGGGGTTCTTCTGTTGAACTTTTCAATTTTTAAAATTGTTCTTAACTTATTGGATACATGAAGCTGTCTTATATTGAATCAGACCGCTGGTCCGTCAAAGTCAGTAGTATCTACTCAGACCGGGGGGTGCGATCACACACACTAAACAATCCACTTTCAATGCACTTTGCAACTGGATTTTTACTGTGTGAACTGGCAAAATCCAGTTGGAAAGTGGATTATTTAGTGTGCGTGACCGTAGCCTGGCACTGGCTCTCCAGGGTCTCAGGCACAGATTCCCTTCATCGCCTACAACCAATGTTCCCTCTAAGCTGAGTGAGTGTGAGCTGGCTCACAGTTTTTTAGCCTCTGGCTCGTGCATTTTGCCTTAGCTCAGGAAGGAGGGCTCCAGAGCAAACTAATTGATGCAGCAGCCAAATGGCTCGCTCACAGCTTTAATGCCAGGAGCTCACAAAGTAGAATTTTTGCTCACAAGACCTCGCAGCTTAGAGGGAGCATTGCCTACAACCTGATCCTACAACGGGAGGCGGTAGTTCCGCTGTATTCTGCTATGGTCAGGCCCCACCTGGAGTACTGTGTCCAGTTTTGGGCACCACATTTTCGGAAGGATGTTGACAAACTCGAGCGGGTCCAGAAGAGGGCGACCAGGATGGTGAGAGGGTTGGAATCCAAGTCTTATGAGGAAAGGCTGAAAGAGTTGGGTCTGTTTAGCCTGGGAAAGAGAAGGCTCAGAGGGGACATGATGGCAGTCTTCAAGTATTTGAAGGGCTGTCACGTAGAAGATGGAGCAGATCTGTTCTCTCTTGCTCCGGATTGCGAGACTAGATCTAATGGGTGGAAATTACAAGGGAGTCGTTACCGGCTTAGTATCAGGAGAAACTTCCTGACTGTCAGAGTGGTTGAGCAGTGGAACAGACTGCCTCGGGAGGTGGTGGATGCTCCTTCGCTGGACGTTTTCAAGAGGAGACTGGACGACCATCTTTTGGGTATGTTGTAGGTATGTAGGGGTTTCGGCTGTGTTCCTGCAGTGCAGGGGTTGGACTAGATGGCCTGCAAGGTCCCTTCCAACTCTAACATTCTATGATCCTTATTGGAGATGTCAGGGATTGAACCTGGGACCTTCTGCACGCCAAGCAGATGCACTGTCTACCACTGAGCCACAGTTCCTCCTCCCCTCCACCCTTGCTGCAACCCCCGATCTTCTCAAAATACTGCTCCTGACGGAACGGGCCCTCTAGAAAGGCACAAGAGGCAAATCAAGATAATTACCCCATTCTTTCTGTCAGTGGAAAATTTAGTCTGGATTCAACCCACTCTGTCGGAAGCTGCACTGGGAGCTGAGAGCATGGGACATGAATATTTTAATGGGAGGGGCTGTGGCTCTGGGACAGAGCATCCGCCTGGCATGTAGAAGGTACTAGCTTCCATCTCCAGTTAAAAGACTCATGTAGAAAGTGATGGGAAATACCTCTCTTGGAGTCCCTAGAGAGCCACTGCCAATCTGAGTAGTCAATACTGACTTTGATGGTTTGTCCTGTGCAGTGGGAGCTGCGGTGGCTCAAGTGGTGAAGACGCTGAACTGCAGGCTGTGGAAGGTCAGTAGTTCAGCAGTTCGAGACCCGAGAGTGCCGCATGATGGGGTGAGCTCCCGTCTCTAGTTCCAGCTCCTGCCAACCTAGCAGTTCGGAAGCAAGAAATTGCAAGTAGATAAATAGGTACCACTTCGGTGGGAAGGTAACAGCGTTCCGTGCACCTTGGTGTTTAGTCATGCCGGCCACATGACCACGGAGACGTCTTCGGACAGCGCTGGCTCTTCGGCTTTGAAACGGAGATGAGCACCGCAACCCTAGAGTCGGATTCGACTGGCTTTCGAGCAAGGGAACCTTAACCTTTACCTTTTACCTGTGCAGTGGCAGGCATTAAGCGGACTAAGCACGTGCTTAGGGCACCAGGGCCAAAGGGGGCACCACAAAGTTGGGAAAAGGGTGAAAAGGGAAAAAAAACGAATGAAGATTTGTAAAAAATAAATAAATTGATCATGGTGCACCCTAGGGTGATCTTCTATGTTTTGTTGGTGAGGTGCAGTGCCGTAAAGGTAAAGGTTCCCTTGCTTGAAAGCCAGTCAAATCCGACTCTAGGGTTGCAGTTCTCATCTCTGTTTCAAAACTGAAGAGCCAGCGCTGTCCAAAGACATTTCCATGGTCACGTGGCTGGCATGACTAAACACCAAGGCGCACGGAACACTGTTACCTTCCCACCAAAGTGGTACCTATTTATCTACTTGCAATTTCTTGCTTTCGAACCGCTAGGTCGGCAGGAGCTGGAACGAGAGACGGGAGCTCACTCCGTCTTGCGGCACCCGGGTCTTGAACTGCTGAACTACTGACCTTCCACGGCCTGCAGTTCAGCGTCTTAACCACTCGAGCCACCGCAGCAGTGCCGTAGGCTATGTTTAAAAGTAAAATGCATGTGTTTAAAAGTAAAATGATGGAACCAAATTCAGTAGTCATGACTGTCATTTCAATGACTCTCTCTCTGCCCCTTTCTAATTTCAGCCCTATGTTTTTGTAGAACTTTATGTAGCCAAAGGTTGGCTTAGTTTGTACAGTATATGGTGTTCTCATAGGAATAAATTTTTGTATTGCTGCCACCTGCATTGTATATCTGGTCAGACAGGTCAACCACTAAAATGGACTGGGTCAGTATGGAAAGGAGGGGGCACCACGATTGGTCAGCGCTTGGGGCACCAGTGAGCCTTAATCCGCCCCGGTCCTGTGTCACCTCAGACTATGGTTTGTTCCTACCCGCTGGGAGGATCCCCCCCCAGCTCAAGTGTTACTTTTGACACTTACAGACAGAACCAAGGCCCTGTTGTTCTTCCTTTTTTTTATCTGGGATTATCAGAGACTCGCTGGGGCAGGGGGTGGCCAAACTTGTTCAACAGAAGAGCCACACAGAATAAACGTCAGATGTTTGAGAGCCACAAGACATGAACACACATGTTTTTTATTGAAAAATATGCAAATTTGCCTTTCATTAACATTAAATGAGACTGCCAGAAATAAAAACAAAGGGGGTAAAAATGGAAATTGATAATAGTTATTTGTCCAAAGATATTTGTTTGTTTGCTAATGATATTTGTTTGTCAGAGAGAGAGAGAGAGAGAGAGAGGTGGAAAGAGAATGAAAGGGGTGGAAAGAGAATGAAAGAGGTATAAAGAGAGAGAGAGATGTGGAAAGAGAATGAAAGAGGTGGAAGGAGAGAGAGAGATGTAAAAAGAGAGAATGAAAGAGATGGAAAGAGAGAATGAAAGAGGTAGAAAAAGAGAGAAAGGGAGAGGTGGAAGGAGAGAGATGTGGAAAGAGAGAATGAAAGAGATGGAAAAAGAGAGAGAGGTGGAAAGAGAATGAAAGAGATGGAAAGAGAGAATGAAAGAGGTAGAAAGAGAGAGAGAGATGTGGAAAGAGAGAATGGAAGAGGTGGAAAAGAGAGAGAGAGAGAGGTGGAAAGAGAGAACGAAAGAGGTGGAAAAAGAGAGAGAGGGAGAGATGGAAAGAGAATGAAACAGGTGGAAAGAGAATGAAAGAGGTAGAAAGAGAGAGATGTGGAAAGAGAATGAAAGAGGTGGAAGGAGAGAGAGAGATGTGGAAAGAGAGAATGAAAGAGGTAGAAAGAGAGAGAGATGTGGAAAGAAAGAATGAAAGAGATGGAAAAAGAGAGAGAGGTGGAAAGAGAGAATGAAAGAGATGGAAAGAGAGAATGAAAGAGGTAGAAAGAGAGAGAGAGATGTGGAAAGAGAATGAAAGAGGTGGAAAAAGAGAGAGAGATGTGGAAAGAGAGAATGAAAGAGGTAGAAAGAGAGAGAGAGATGTGGAAAGAGAATGAAAGAGGTGGAAAAAGAGAGAGAGAGATGTGGAAAGAGAGAATGAAAGAGGTGGAAAGAGAGAGAGAGGTGGAAAGAGAGAATGAAAGAGGTGGAAAAAGAGAGAGAGGGAGAGGTGGAAAGAGAATGAAAGAGGTGGAAAGAGAGAGAGAGATGTGGAAAGAGAATGAAAGAGGTGGAAGGAGAGAGAGATGTAGAAAGAGAGAATGAAAGAGATGGAAAAAGAGAGAGAGGTGGAAAGAGAGAATGAAAGAGGTGGAAAGACAGAGAGAGAGATGGAAAGAGAGAATGAAAGAGATGGAAAGAGAGAGAGGTGGAAAGAGAATTAAAGAGGTGGAAAGAGAGAGAGAGGTGGAAAGAGAGAATGAAAGAGGTGGAGAGAGGTGGAAAGAGAATGAAAGAGGTGGAAAGTGAGAGAGAGAGAATCAAAGATAGCAAATAGATGGGAGGGAGGGAGGGAGGGAAAGTCTGCCTCCCCTTCGCTCCCCAGCCACCCTGCCAGGAGCCACACCGTATGGGTGAAAGAGTCGCATGTGGCTCACGAGCGGCAGTTTGGCCACCCCTGCACTGAGGCCTGGGTTAAGGATCCTGTGCTATAATTCTGGCTCCCAGTTGTTGGGACCTCAAGGAAATCAATAAGCAACCTACCTCTCCACCTTCTATTCTGGCCCACGGGTGGGGTTCAGAATATATGAGTGGCTTAGGACTTATTTGCCGCAGTGCAAAAACCTGGCTCTCAAAGCACTGGAACAGCACATTTCTAAATGGTGACAGGGCTTGGTTTCCCCGAGGAAAATGGGTTGCTTTGGTGGGCTGGCTGTATGGCATCATCACGCCCCTTGTTGAGCTCCCTCACCCCCCCCCCCCAAATCCCACCTCTCCAAATCTCCAGGAATTTCCCAGCCCTGTGGGGAAAAATCAAAGGTTCCTTTCCTATGAGAAGAAGAGGGCAACCAGGCTGGTGAGAAGGTTTGAATCCAAGTCTTACGAGGAAAGGCTGAAAGAGCTGGGTATGTTTAACCTGGGAAAGAGAAGACTTAGAGGGGACATGATGGCAGTTTTCAAGTATTTGAAGGGCTGTCATGTAGAAGATGGAGATCTATTCTCTCTTGCTCCGGGTTGCAAGACTAGATCTAATGGGTGGAAATTATGAGGGAGTCGATGCCGGCTAGATATCAGGAGAAACTTCCTAACTGTAAGAGTGGTTGAGCAGTGGAGCGGACTGCCTCGGGAGGTGGTGGATGCTCCTTCCCTGGACGTTTTCAAGCGGAGGCTGGACGACCATCTTTTGGGTATGTTGTAGGTATGTAGGGCTGTCTTTTGGCTATGCTCCTGCAGAGTGCAGGGGTTGGACTAGATGGCCTGCAAGGTCCCTTCCAACTCTAACATTCTATGATTCCATGATTCTAAAGGGCCCGACTGTAACTGGTCCCATACACAGTCCCATTTCTCAGAGGCCAGTCTACAAACCCACTCTCTCCCATATTAATATTTATTTATTTATTTCAACTTGTACCCCACCCTCCTGCCAAAGCAGGCTCAGGATAAAAGGTAAAGGTAAAGGTTCCCTTGCTCGAAAGCCAGTCGGATCCGACTCCAGGGTTGCGGGGCTCATCTCCGTTTCAAAGCCGAAGAGCCAGCGCTGTCCGAAGACGTTTCCGTGGTCATGTGGCCGGCGTGACTAAACACCAAGGAGCACGGAACGCTGTTACCTTCCCACCGAAGTGGTACCTATTTATCTACTTGCAATTTCTTGCTTTCTAACTGCTAGGTTGGCAGGAGCTGGAACTAGAGACAGGAGATCACTCCGTCATGTAGCACTCTCAGGTTTCAAACTGCTGAACTACTGCTCAGGGTGGCTTACACAAAAACACGTATATAAAGACAATTAAAATCAAGCATAAAATGCCATAACAATTAAGATTAATACCCTCAAGTGCCGGAACAGGGTTTCAGATAAAGTGCGAGAGCAGAAATTTCAGATTAAAAAGTGTTGCTTAGGCGACAGTCATGATGGTATTCTTACACAAGCTTAGATGATCCATCTGTACGTGCCGTGGACCCAGGCTTTAAGATGTAGGTCAGGGCACAGGGCCACTTCTCAGATGTCTACTGCGACTCCTAATCAAAGGCCTGGTGGAAGAGCTCCGTCTTGCAGGCCCTGCAGAACCATAAGAGGCCCTGCAGGGCCCTGATCTCTTCCAGGAGCTCGTTCCATCAGTATGGAGCCACCACTGAGAAGGCCTGTAAGCTGTAGGTCAGGGCATGGGGCCACTTCTCAGATGTCTACTGCGGCTCCTAATCGAAGGCCTGGTGGAAGAGCTCCGTCTTGCAGGCCCTGCAGGACCGTAAGAGGTCCTGCAGGGCCCTGATCTCTTCTGAGAACTCGTTCCATCAGTATGGAGCCGCCACTGAGAAGGCCTGTAAGTTGTAGGTCAGGGCATGGGGCCACTTCTCAGATGCTCTACTGCGGCTCCTAATCAAAGGCCTGGTGGAAGAGCTCCGTCTTGCAGGCCCTGCAGAACCGTAAGAGGCCCTGCAGGGCCCTGATCTCTTCCGGGAGCTCGTTCCATCAGTATGGAGCCGCCACTGAGAAGGCCTGTAAGTTGTAGGTCAGGGCACAGAGTCACTTCTCAGATGTTTACTGCAACTCCTAATCAAAGGCCTGGCTGAAGAGCTCCGTCCTGCAGGCCCTGCAGAACTGTAAGAGGTCCTGCAGGGCCCTGATCTCTTCCGGGATCTCGTTCCATCAGTATGGAGCTGCCACTGAGAAGGCCTGTAAGTTGTAGGTCAGGGCACAGGGCCACTTCTCAGATGTTTACTGCGACTCCCAATCAAAGGCCTGGTGGAAGAGCTCCGTCTTGCAGACCCTGCAGAACCGTAAGAAGTCCTGCAGGGCCCTGATCTCTTCCGGGAGCTTATTCCATCAGTATGGAGCCGCCACTGAGAAGGCCTGTAAGTTGTAGGTCAGGGCACAGGACCACTTCTCAGATGTTTACTGCGACTCCTAATCAAAGGCCTGGTGGAAGAGCTCCGTCTTGCAGGCCCTGCAGAACCGTAAGAGGTCCTGCAGGGCCCTGATCTCTTCCGGGAGCTTATTCCATCAGTATGGAGCTGCCACTGAGAAGGCCTGTAAGTTGTAGGTCAGGGCACAGGGCCACTTCTCAGATGTTTACTGCGACTCCCAATCAAAGGCCTGGTGGAAGAGCTCCGTCTTGCAGGCCCTGCAGAACCGTAAGAAGTCCTGCAGGACCCTGATCTCTTCCGGGAGCTTATTCCATCAGTATGGAGCCGCCACTGAGAAGGCCTGTAAGTTGTAGGTCAGGGCACAGGGCCACTTCTCAGATGTTTACTGCGACTCCTAATCAAAGGCCTGGTGGAAGAGCTCCGTCTTGCAGGCCCTGCAGAACCGTAAGAGGTCCTGCAGGGCCCCGATCTCTTCCGGGAGCTCGTTCCATCAGTATGGAGCCGCCACTGAGAAGGCCTGTAAGTTGTAGGTCAGGGCACAGGGCCACTTCTCAGATGTTTACTGCGACTCCTAATCAAAGGCCTGGTGGAAGAGCTCCGTCTTGCAGGCCCTGCAGAACCGTAAGAGGTCCTGCAGGGCCCCGATCTCTTCTGGGAGCTCGTTCCACCAATATGGAGCCGCCACTGAGAAGGCCCTGGCCCTGGTTATCACCAGCCTGGCATCTTTGGACAGGAGACGCCAATCATTCTGATCCTGTAGGCACCTTTGGGATTTTGACAGGGTGGTGCCAGCCCAAAATGGCTTCCACAGCAGGTGGAGCCAAACCCCAAATGTCTGCCAAACGATGCAAAAGAACCAGAGAAGGGAAATAAAAACAAGCCCAATGGAAAGACGGGGGAAAGTGATAGGAGACTAAAAAGAAGGCTAAAGGGGGAATGGAATCACAAATGTGTGGGGGGTTTTACCAGTCCTCCTCACTCTTCAGTGACAGCAGTGAAAAAAAAAACCTTTCGTTTGAACGACGATTGCCAATAACAAGCCCTGCCTTACGAAGTTTCTGCCCACTTTCTGAAAGGCTTGGTGCGCACTGGGCAAAAGGACTGAATCGAAGACGATTTTGGCCAAGCCACACTGTGTGTTGACATTGTCCGAAAACAAGACGCCCCACAAATTGCCTGGGAGGAAAGATTCTGTGGGAAGGGGAGCCCCTCTGAACAGACCTGAACCCACAGCCTAATTACTCTAACTAAGCCATTATATATGAAATACTCGGCAGAAAGTTACTGTGTACGTATGCTTCCCTGTGAAATACCCAAGTTGGATCCTGTCCATATTCAAAACTTTATTGGCATAGATCAGAGTCATAAACAGTTGCTATTCAGTTCATCGGTTTAACACACATCTTCCTTGTTACGAGGCAGTTACAGAACTTAGCAACCGCTTCAATAACCGCTATATTTTGTGAAGCCAGTAAACGGTACATCATTCGGTCATCGGATTGCTTAGCATCTTAAGAATGGCTTCTAAATAGACTGCCCGGATGTCATCATACAAACTACAGTAGAGGAATACGTGTTCGATTGAGAGGAGTGCCGGCAGCTTTTCTCCGTAGGTGGGATTTTATCTTCATCTTATTCTACTCTATTTTATATAATCTTCCCCTCGGATCTCTTTACGCTTCAAAGCTATAATTGTGTGCCAGCTACAGGAAGCATTTTTATTTGTGTAGCGTTGTTTAAAGCTTAGGGAGCAATTTGGCTTCATGCCGAATCGAAAACGCCGCCGCTCTTCCTCTGATATAGCCGATTTAAAAGATGGTGAACAACAGAAGATTGATAAACTTGTATCGAATACGCAGTCTGGAGCAGTTTCTCTTTCCAACAGATATGCTGTGCTGGAATCGGACTCCCCAGGCTCTTCCGGGAGAGGAAGAGAGAAACACTTTGGGGAATTTCAGACAGATGATATAATCTGGAAGAGGAACGGTTCCCAAACGGTTTCTGGTCTGGCATTTCAGACAGAACCGTTTTAGAACCGGTTCCCTACCGGAATATATTTGTAATTTCACACAGAATCGCTTCTGTCCCGTTCAGGAAACAGGGCTGAAGCGTTTTACCTGTCAACCGCTTCCAAGGAGTCGTCAGTTTCTTCTCCCGGATCCGATACGCTTTTTCCCCGCCTTTTTTCACCCGCGCGGGCGATCTACGGCTTTTTTTTTTTTTTTTTAACGTTCGCTTTAGAGCGCTATCACGCTATAGCGCAATAGCATCATAGCAACCCCATTGGAATGCCTGCAGTGTTGTTTTATAGCACTATAGTGCTATAGCGCTCTAAAGCGAACTTTTTTTAAAAAAAAGGCACGGCGGGAAACAGCGGGAAAACAAAGCGGTGCAGTCTGAATTGCCAAACCGCTTCTGATTCGGCTCTTTTCCGGTCAGGGAAAGCCATGTGTGAAATGGCAGCCCTGTACCGGTTTACTTCAAGACTAATCAGAAACGGCTTCAATCCGGCAGAATCTCGGTAATGTGAAATTCCCTTTTGGCAGAGACAAGTATACAACAACATCGCTGCCAGCAGCTGCCAGCTATGATAATGGAGCTCTTTTCTAATGAAGCAATTCTGACTTCGCAGTCCTTGGCCATATTATTTGACAAAATTAACGCCATTGATGTCAAAGTAAACAGTTTGGAGGAGGTTGTTAAGAACTTTGGTGGGTCAAGGCTAATAGGAGGTAGAGTCAAGATAGACACTGAGGCCATACAAACAAATGAGACTGCTGCGGGTGATTTGCAGCCTGCAGAGGAAGTCCTTGAGAGATACCAGGAGTCTAGTTCTCTCACGCTTCAAAAGAACCTCCTGGCAATTTCTTTTAACTCACAGACTTGATTATTTTAGATGGAGGAACTTTGATATGATTATTCTCTCTTTGAGCCAGTTGCTCGATTGTAGTAGCTCGGAGATCCTGTCAATATTGTTAAGTCCTTGTGGACATGTGAAAAAGCAGCTGCTTTTGGACTGAGGTTCCTAACGAGCTGCGGTGGCTCAAGTGGTTAAGACGCTGAACTGCAGGCTGTGGAAGGTCGGTAGTTCAGCAGTTCGAGACCCGAGAGTAACGCATGACGGAGTGAGCTCCCATTTCTAGTTCCAGCTCCTGCCAACCTAGCAGTTCGAAAGCAAGAAATTGCAAGTAGATTAATAGGTACCACTTCGGTGGGAAGGTAACAGCGTTCCGTGCACCTTGGTGTTTAGTCATGCCAGCCACATGACCACGGAAACGTCTTTGGACAGCGCTGGCTCTTTGGCTTTGAAACGGAGATGAGCACCGCAACCCTAGAGTCGGATTCGACTGGCTTTCGAGCAAGGGAACCTTTACCTTTACCTCCTAACGAAATTCAGAAGATCCTGAAATGTACTTTGAAAAAAGAGCCAGAAATGTTACTCTTAGGGCTTAAAATGGAAGAAATTAATGTGACAAAGAGAACATTGTTATGGTATTTAATTACAACGGCAAGGATGGCTTAGGCTCAATTTTGGAAACAGGAGCAGACACCAGATAAATGGGAATGGATAAAGAAGATGATTTTTATGGCAGAAATGGACAAATTGACAAAAAAAACCTTAATGGAAAAGAAGATGAAGAATTTTTAGCAGATTGGAAAGACTTTAAAGTTTACCTAGAACTGAATTGGGGATGTTAAAAATAGATTACTTTGCTTTGATGATGATTAAGAATAGAAGTAGTATAAGAAATGGGTTGTATTTAATAGGTTACCTAAGAGGAGAAATAGAAAAGGAAAATGTTTAAAACGAAGATTTGATTATTGAGTAAGAACTGAATGTAAGAGAATATTGACTGAAATATTAATGGGGGTGGAGCATTGCTTGGAACCGGGCGGGGGGGGAGGGAAGAAAACTGCAGAAAAGGATATGTTAAGAATTGGTTATTAACTATGGAACATGCCATTATATCCTGTTAATAAACTTTTTTTTAACAATATTGTTAAGTCCAATAGGGAGACCCGCATATGTACAAGCCAATAATACACACAAGGAAGGGAAAAAAGCAAAGCTTTATTTTATTTATTTGCATTTAAATCCCATTCCCCCTGCTAGAGCAGGCACAGGGCGGCTTACATGGAGTATATAAAACAGCTGAAAAAGAACTCGAATAAAATCATAACAAGACAGTTATAAAGAATGCTCCCTCTATGCTGCGGAGCCTTGCGAGCAAAAATTCTACTCGGTGGAGCTCCTGGCATTAAAGTTGCGAGTGAGCGATTGGGCTGCTGCATAAATTAGTTTGCTCCGGAGCCCTCCCTTCCTGAGCTGAGACAAAAATCTGTGAGCTGGAGGCTAAAAAACTGTGAGCTGGCTCACACTCACTCAGCTTAGAGGGAACACTGGTTATAAATATAATATAATGTTTCTGTATTTGATGTTAATCCTGTTCTATAGTTGTTTAGCAGAAATATCTACTGTAAAGAATGCTGTATTATCATCCTTGTAACTATTTAAAAATCGTTAATAAAAACATAACATAA